>PISX010000435.1:55204-114358 GCA_004024625.1 Mellivora capensis | reverse complement strand
TTAGGTATCATCTCTCAGAGGGCAAGCCTGTCTTGATTACTTACTGTGTGTGAGTTTTTCATTCTCTTTCTTGGGTGAAGGTGAAGTAACAGTCTTCCTAAGAAGAAAATGGTAAGTGATAAAGTTTCAATAAAAGTAATTCTTGTCTCAGGTATGTAATGAAGGTAAGGAATAGTCTATGAAAGATGAGAAATGGCAGAAGAGTATACAGGTCATCGGGGTGTATTTTGCCAAGGAATCACCCATCCACATGCTTTAACAGTGATTTCTCAGGGCACTATTATGAGTCTAAAGAGAACTACAGAGTGGTGAGGCAGAGTAATGATGCAGGGGTAAGGCATCTGGACGCCAACTGACAAACATTTTTGACATTTCTTGTTAAGGAGTTTGTCCATTTGACAATATTAGAGATTTATACACAAGCTATCAACTGACAATTTCAAGGCCCATCTGTTACACTGGCATAATGCCCACTTAAAATGGGGCGTGCCAATCTCATTAATGTTTAGGTCCCAAGTACACACAGGTTGAAATGATCAGTCCAAATAGAATATTGGGAAACAACACTTTTCAACTGATTGCCTTTTTTCCCCTTCTGGGGATAAGAAATCACATGGCAAATGACATGCGAAAGTAACTTCTTAAATCTTGTTGGAATCATTATGAAAACTAAGCCAATCCTTGAGTTCTGGTGATAAAAGGAGACAAAATGTATACCAAGCTTTAGTCTAAAGATGCACAATAAGGGGCATCTTTGTGGTGCTTAGTCAGTTAAGCCTCTGACTCTTGGTTTTAGCTCAGATTGTGATCTCAGGGCCATGATCTCAGGGTCCTAAGATCAAGCCCCTCATCAGGCTCCTTATTCAGCACAGAGTTTGCTTAAGATTCTCTCTCTCTCCTCCCCTCCTTGTCGTGCTCGTGCTCTCTCTCTCTCTCTCAAATAAAGAAATATATTTTTTAAGAAAAAGATGCACAATAAAAATGCTACCTCAGGGATGCCTGGGTGGCTCAGTTGGTTGAGCGGCTGCCTTCGGCTCAGGTCATGATCCCAGCGTCCTGGAATCAAGTCCCACATCGGGCTCCTTGCTCGGCGGGGAGCCTGCTTCTCCCTCTGCCTCTGCCTGCCTCTCTGTCTGCCTGTGCTCACTCTCTCTCTCCCTCTCTCTCTGACAAATAAATAAATTTAAAAAAAATAAAAAATATATATATATATAAATTTTTTTTTAAATGCTACCTCAAAGGCATGTAATCATTTGCAACAAAGCCATTTCTTCACCCTATACCCCATCCCCCAAATTCCAAATATATGGAAGGTCAATATTTTTTCTGATAAATTGAATTAATAGTAATTAGATAAATGAATTAGTAGTCCTAAAAAAGTCAACCAATATAACCAAAGTCTGTCATTCATTCATAAAACAAATATTTATTGAGAACCTATCAGGTATTGGGGTATACCTAGAGTCCATTTGTATCATAGCATTTACATTGTAGTTTTGCAACTGAAGATATTTCATAAATTTTGTAATCCAAACATTTGTAATACAAAATTGAAAAGTAAATTGAGGCCCACAGTGGGAGAAAACAACTTTTCCCAAGTCCAGTACCAAGCTACAAACAAAATTAGGAGTTAAATCTGTTGGTGCCCCATTTCATGACAGCTTTCTCCATAATGATATGCACATGTGTGTGCAATCTTTGGCTGGAGAACTTGTCCTAGCTGTATTAATCTACAAACTATTATTTCAGAACTCTCTTCATTTCACTTGGTAAGCAGAACCAGAAGATCTTGGTAAAGGGCTAGAAAAAGTTACTAACTATACTAAATGTGTTGCCAGCGATAAACCACCTCCATACTGTGTTCTACATGATGCCGGAGAGATGTAGCACAGTGTATCATTTGTGGGACGACTAATAACAAATATTTCTTTCACTACTAGTGTTCTTACTTGGTGAAAATCTTTCTGGTTTATGTTTATATTCAAATCCCAATTCACTTAGCAGCTGTGGCTACCCAAGCAAATTAAAATGCAGAAATAAAGCAATTAGCCATGATACTAGTGCCAAAAACTTGCTATTAAAAAGGGAAGAAAAGATTAATGAGTAGTTTCAGCCAACTGAAATTAAATAACAGCAAAAGAATACACAATGGATCCCAGAGGTGTATTAGCCCATTATTAACAGGAACTTAGAGGTTAATGACCAATGGCTGATAATATGGACACTCTACAATTTGCCAAAAAAAATTTAAAAAGAAAGGAAAAAGACAAATGGATTTTTATATTTGCCATCTTTAAAAATGTTTTCCAGAATTTCACTTTTTTTCTTTCCTTTTTTTTTTTAACCTCTGTAACCATTTTATCCTGCTGAGATGACTCTACTGAATTAAATGTTAAGGAAGCAAAGACAAGAGTCCTAGTTAGAGGTGGACCCAATCTGCTCCTCTGCACAGAGGGTCCCTTGTATACTGACTTCCAGGCCGTGAGGTTATAAGACCATGATCCTGCTGATGTCCCCAGGCCCTCTCTTAAGTTACTTGAAGTCCATCTTAATTTAAAATTGCTTTTCCTGGGGCGCCTGGGTGGCTCAGTGGGTTAAGCCTCTGCCTTCGGCTCAGGTCATGATCTCAAGGTCCTGGGATCGAGTCCTGCATCGGGCTCTCTGCTAGGCGGAGAGCCTGCTTCCTCCTCTCTCTCTCTCTCTCTCTGCCTGCCTCTCTGCCTACTTGTGATCTCTCTCTGTCAAATAAATTTAAAAAAAATCTTAAAATTGCTTTTCCCTTGATTATATATATATGTATATATATATATATATATATATATATATATATATATATATATATATATAATGACTGGCAAACCTTTCAATCAGCCTACCCAATCCCTTCCAGATTCATTGAATAAACTTTTTCCCCTTCTCTCTGAAGAACTGCAAGGTATACATAATTAATAATTACTAGCTATTATAACAATGATATGGGAAGGGTTGAGACATAATCCTGGTTTCTTCCTCTGTGAAACAAAAGACTGGAACAACATAATCTATAAGGCCCCTTCCAACCCCTACACTGGGAGTCTCTACATGTGGACCACAGCCTCACTCCCTATTAGAAAGCATGCTAACCCTTGGCTATCACGCAGGATGCCACATTTCTTTTAGCATTGATGTCAGAGGTCAAAGGACCACTGGGGTTCCTCTAGCCCAACTCCTTCAGTTTTTAAATGAGAAACTGATCGCCAGAGAGGTAAAGACTCTCAGAATTAAACTTGGAACTGCGTGAATACCAAGTCAGTCCTTTGACCCATTATCTCGTTGCCACTGATATTTCCTATATTGATAAAATATGAAGTACTTGCATACAAAACAGAGAGTATGTGGAAGTGAAGAAAGAGTAATCTACTAGGCCCCATGAATGCTGTTCAATCACCAAATGAGAAGTTACAAATCCCATCAAAATAGTCTCCTTCTACCTATCTCGCTGCCCCTTTCTCCTCTCTATCTATCTTTTCACTTGTTCCATTCTTTTTCACCCCCTACATCCTACAGCAACCCGAGTTAGCAGATGATGCAGGACTATAATAAATAAAGAAGGAAAAATTCAATTTCATAGAGCTATGGGATTGGAGGGAGCCTTTGGATTCACTCTTTCTCAGCCTAGGAAACTAACTTATTCTTCAGATTCCAGTTAAAACTTATCCTGAGGAACTATCTCTGAATTTTCATAGTATTTTCAGTACTGTTCATTCATGCCTATCATTTACTAATATGTTTGTCTAAAGAGTATTCCTATTATACAGCATAGTGCCCAGTACATGGTAGACATAGAATGATTATTTTCTGATTTCATTAATGAATCAGAGAGTCAATGACTAAATGAATGAAGGACCAGATTTTTCCTAGAAGTTTCTTTCTTCCTTTCTTTCTTTTTTTTAAACTCAATTAGCCAACATACAGTACATCGTTAGTTTTTGGTGTAGTGTTCAATGACTCATCACTTGCATACAACACCCAGTGCTCATCACATCATGTGCCCTCCTTAATACCCATTACCCAGTCAGCCCATCCCCCCACCCTCCTCCCTTTCCACAACCCTCATTTTGTTTTCCAGGGTCAAGAGTCTCTCATGGTTTGGCTCCCTCTCTGATTTCTTCCCATTCAGTTTTCCCTCCCTTCCCCTGTGATCTATCTGTACCCCAATGTTCATAGCAGCAATATCCACAACAGCCAAACTGTGGAAGGAGCCAAGACGTACTGGAACTTACATTTCAGGTGCATCACTTATTAATTTTACCCTGGGAGTAAATAAAAGTGAACTTTGAATAGCAGAGCTTGTTCTGCACTCGACTACTACTGGATTTCACAGTGTTGCCCATCAACCTACTTTATTCTTACTCTGTTGTCTCTAAATCTTCAGGTTGTAGAAACAAAGGTCTCTACTTCTATCTTCTTAAATGTAAGCTTTCTTAACTCTTTATTTCTTCTCCCTGTGGTCTTGGGATTTCCCATCTCCCCAACTGCCCACTTTCCTCCCACTAACACACACACACACACACACACACACACACACACACACAGTGTGTACCTACTAACAATCTCCCTGATTGGCTCCACAGACCTTCATAAACTGAACCAGTATCCTAATCAAAGGTCAAAGGAAGAAGGAATGATTTGCAAAATAATTAGTGAATGACAAATATTCCATAGATTTAGATTTTCTAGTTTCAAGTCCTAAATATAACTGAATGATACCATTTGATCCTCTTACCCAATTTCTTTAATTTTGTTCCAATTGTTTTCCTCCTTTTAGGCAAGGAACTTAAAATACCTCAATTCTTGGTGTAGTCTCTGAATAGAGGGATTTTTTTTTTCTCCTTAAGTGAGATGTTAGCTTCCATGGCTAAATATAGCAATCATCTATCAATAATCCTTCCAGAATACAAAGAGCCTTTCTACCTTTCTAATAATGGATGTGGTGTTTTTCTTGGCTGAAAGTAAAAATGTTCAAGATGCACACTTTAAAAGATGATGTATTCTTGCAGGTACATTACTGTGCATCTGTAAACCTGTTTCTACGTTGATGTACATGCCAGATCAGTTGTTATTATTACATCCAGCATTATTTGCTCAGACAATAGTGCCAAAAGACTAATGTCTTGTGAGTACAGAAAGCAGACATTTTTGAGTAGCACAGATGGAGATGGGAGAATCGCCGACAGAATCGAGCCTTTTTCCACTTGAGTTTTGTTTTTTAATTATTTTCAAGGGTGAAGATCATGTAAGAAGTATCGTTCAGGCCCCGAATGGAGGGCCATGCAAGTCTGAATGCAATCAAACTGAAAAGAAATGGAAAAAGAACCAAAAAATAAAATTGTTCATCCATCTCAATGATAAACTGAAAATCAGAATGCTGAAGAGAAATCAAAACTGAAAAAAAATAAGCCTATAAAATTAACTTGAACATCTTTCTTGGTGGATTATACATCCAATAAGATTTAAATGTCACCATTTTATCACTCCAGTAAAATTACTAAGAGAGGAAAATGACTTGTTCTTGTGTGACATCAGAGAATTTACCAAAGGACACAGTGTGATAATGCAGGAAAACAAACTTCTTTCTTGAGCCAAAAGTTGCCCCCAAAACTCAGTATAAGATACTTGGCTAGTTCATATTTATATTATGAATTACATACATTGAATTTAACAAACATTTTAATTTTTGTCTAACATCATGCTGGGTTGTATCTTTTTACCCACTACCCACTATCTTATTAAATCCCCTTAACAACACTGATAGGAACTGAGACTCCCAGGCGGTATATTATTTGCCCAAAATACACATCAAGTGAGTTATAGAGTTAGAAGTCCAACCAGTCACTTTCAGAATTTAAACATTTGGCCTTTGTATATGCCTTCAGGACACGTAGTTGGTAGGTGAGACTACCAGTCTTACCTGGTAGATAAGACCACCATGACCTGTGTTCAGACTAGTGCTACAGAAGCCCAAAAAAAGGAGTTCATTTCTTCACCAGGGAGAGAAGGGACAGGGAATGTTAAAGGATGCAACAGTCCAGCCAAGAAGAAAAAGCCATTTCTGGAAGAAGTTTCAGCACTAAACTCAAAGTGGGGAGAACGTATAGGGCAGATTTGAGGTGAAGTCTGTGCTGCTGGAGTGAAGAGGAGAGGAAAAGCAGGGCTGAATTGAGGGAGGTGCCACAGCCATCCTAGGATTCCCATTAGAACAGGGCCATTATTGTATCTGAGGGGCCAATTTTAATTTTAGCCTCAATGATCTTGGCTATTTGGAGTGGTTACTACAGTGTCAGAGCAGGAGTATTGCCTAGAATATATTACCTTCCAGCATAATATATTTACCTCTGTGAAACTCTAGGCATGCTCTCCCTGTTTTGGCATTGACTGTTTTTCATGTTTACTTATCTTGTCCATCTCAGTTCATTCACTGCAAAGACCAACTCTCACACATATATTTCCCATCAAACCTACCCTTTCCAGTGCAGCTCCTTTGAGGGTCCAACCTTGATTTTCTGATGTTGAGACTGCACAATCGAAATCTGGGCCACATGCAAATTTAGATCTTCATTTTTTGACCTCACCCACTCAGCAGTTTGATCCTGGATTCGTTCCCTCCACTTTGCTACCAGCCTTGCACCTGACTTGCATTTACATTCTTACCTCTCTGGTCAGCATGATGCACGATCCAACTTTTGACCTCCCAGCTGGGATTTTGTCTCTCTTCCTTAACTCCATGAGCTCTAGAACAACCTTCAGGATAGCAGCCCTTATAGCTCTACTTCTCCCAGGACTTCCGCTCCCACAGAAGTCCTACTGGTTCACCTTCCCCATCTGTCCTGCTCTCAAGGTGGGTTCAGGAGAGTACTTGGCACAGAGCCTGAAAGTGATAGCACTTTTACTTTTATTTTAAATGATAGTGCTTTAATTTTTTAACCACTTACTCTATATACTATGCACAGTGTATACATTATGCCTAATCCTTATAACTCTTCCAATTTGTAAGTGATTATTCCTAGGGTTCACAAGGTTATCAAGCAAAGAAAACTAACAAAAGTGATTGAACTTCACATATGGTTGGAATTACTAATCATTAGTAAACTGAATTTCAACACTTCTCTCCCATTGTAATTTCTAACTTAAACTTTTTCCCCCTTCTTTTCCTGTTCAGGTTTTAATAGGTTACTACTACAGTAAACATGAAAAATTATCTCTATTTGAATACTTATGAAACTGTTCTGAGAAATGAAAAATATCTTGAACGTCTATAGACAGGAGAACTACCCTAGGATAAATACTACTAAGTAGTTCAACTCTTATTACTCTCAAGAATATGTTAATATTTGGACTTTTAAAAGCACTTTGGTGAACATTTAAATGAACAGTTATAAAATTTTATATCATGGAAGGACATCATTTCCATACTTCTTCATCTCTTGACATTGTTAATAGGTCTCAGTGAAGGCAGCAGATCTTTTTAAGTATTTGTTTACATTTGAGAAATGGTATATGTATTTGAAATGACTATTTGGTTGAAATCTAGGCTCTCTGCAATACTAATTTTGCCAGTCTTTGAAACACGAATATGTTTAACTTGTATTTTTAATTCAATCCATAAAAGATAGTTACTTTAACAGTAGTGGTATTCACAGCTTTGCCTAAAGGGCCTTCATCATTTCCAGTCCCATGTGTCACCTCTCCTCATGCTTATCCCTTTCTCCAAGTACCTGATACGTGTCATTCATGCTTCTGTCCATTCTTCTGTGCTGTTCTCCCTCCCTGTAAAGAATTCATGCCCCTTTTTCTATTGAATTCACTCACAATTCAGCACCAGTTTCAGCCCCTCCAGGAAGCATCTTTATATCCTCCAGTGTGATTTGGTACTTCCTCACCCTGGGCTCTCATAGAACCCTGGATATTCTCTTTTCATGATTCAAACTCCTGGGTGAACTTAGGTCTCCCTCTTCAGACTTTAAGGTTTAGGAAAAGCTCAATGGGACTGTATGTACAATATCCAGCACATTGCACCACACTTGACATACATCAGTAAATACTAGTGGAAGGCAAGAAAGCCAGGGGGTTTTCCTGAAGGAAAATTGAGTCCCAGAGCAGGTATGTGACTAGCTCAACACCAGAAAGTAGAGGCCCTATAGAATCCATCCTGCCTGCATTTCTGGGCCTGGCCTGATCCACTATTCTATACTGCTCTCATCACTAGTTTGGGATCTAGGTATTTTAGAAAAAGTGTTGCTATATACATACTCATATACTTACTCATTTGGAGAACAATAAAGAATTTGAAACAGAAATACTTAAAAGTGAATGCATAATGAAGTAGCAGAAAGAGAAATTTAAAAAACAGTCCCATTTATAATTACCCCAAAAAGATTAAAATGCATAGAAATAAACTTAACCAGCGAGGTGAAAGGGTGAAAAACTTGTTCTCTGAAAACTACAAAACATTGCTTGAAGAAATTGAAGATGACACAAATGGAAAGATATCCCATGCTCATGGATTGGGAGAACAAATATTGTTAAAATACTCATAGTGCCCAAAGCAATCTACACATTTAATGTAATCAAATACCAACAGCATTTTTCACAGAACAACAACAAAAAAAAATCCTAAAATTTGTATGGAACCACAAACGACCCCAAATACCCAAAGCAATCTTGAAACAGAGGAACAAAACTAGAGATAACACAATTCCACATTTCAAGATGTACGACAAAGCAATCAAAACAATATGGTACTGGTGTAAACACAGACACATAGATCAATAGAACATAATAGTGAGCCCAGAAATAAACCCATGCTTCTACAGCCAATTAATCTTCAACAAAGGAGGCAAGAATATCTGATAGGAAAAAGACAGTGTCTTCAAGGAATGGCGTTGGGAAAACTGGACAGCTACAGGGAAAAGAATGACAATGAACCACTCTCTTTCACCTTACACACACACACAAAAATAAACTCATCATGGATTAAAGACCTAAGTGTGAGACCTGAAAACATAAAAACCCTAGATAAGAGCATAAGCAGTAATTTCTCTGACATTGGCCATAGCAACATTTTTCTAGGTACATCTCTTAAGGCAAGAGAAACAGAAGCAAAAATAAACTATTGGGGCTAAATCAAAATACACTTGTGCACAGCAAAGGAAATAATGAACAAAACTAAAAGACAACCTACTGAATGGGAGAAGAATTTTGAAATGACATTTCTGATAAAATATTAGTATATAAAATATATAAAAAACATGTACAATTCACCACCAAAAAACCCCAAATAATCCAACTTAAAAATGGAAAGAAGATATTAATAAAAATTTCTTCAAAGAAGACATACAGATGGCCCACAGATGCATGAAAAGATCCTCAACATCACTCATCATCAGGGAAATGCAAATCAAAACCACAGTGAAATCTTATCTCCCACTTGTCAGAATGGCAAAAATCAAAAGCACAAGAAACAAGTGTTGGAAAGGATGTGGAGAGAAAGGAACTCTCGTACATTGTTGGGGGAATGCAACCTGGTACAGCCACTGTGGAAAAGAGTATGGAGGTTCTTCAAAAAAATTAAAAATAGAACTATTATATGAACCAGTAATTACACCAATGGGTATTTATCCAAAGAATAAAACACCACTAATTCAAAAAGATACATGCCCCTATGTTTATTGCAACATTATTTACAATAAAGTGTCCATCAATAGATGAATGGATAAAGAAGGGGCAGTGTAAACACACACACACACACACACACACACACACACACACACACTGGAATATTGTTCAGCCATAAAAAATAATTAAAGCTTGCCATTTGCAACATCATGGATGGATCTAGAGGATATAATGCTAAGAAAGACAAATACCATATGATTTCACTCATATATGAAATTTAAGAAACAAAACAAATGAACAAAGAGAAAATGAAACTAACAACAACAACAACAAAAAAAAACCTCTTGACTATGAAGAACAAACTGATGGTTACCAGAGGGGAGGGGTGAGAGGATGGGTGAAATAGGTTAAGAGCACACTTATCATGATGAGTACTGAGTAATGCATGGGATTGTTGAATCATTATATTGTACACCTGAAACTAACAGAACACTACACTAGAAATTTTTTTAAAAGTGAATGCATTATTTTGATGAAAAATAAACAACTAGATAAATACACCAATTCCTAAATCACTGAGAATATTGTAACAACCAAGTGAAGAACAAGAGAAAGCTAACTCTAAAAAAATACCTACATATTTTCTTATATTTAAGGTGATTCAGTGATTCAAGGAAATATAATCAAAAAGAAGATATGGAATTTCCTTTTTTGTTATCTCACCCAAACCAAAATATTATTTATTCAAACTAATGACCCATTATGGTTATTGAATTTCTGGGGCCATTTTGCCAAAAGCAAGAATATTATTCGTGGTAGTCACACCAAATCCCAGCTGAAGTAGTAACTGGAAAAGCCATCGTGGTAGATCTTTCTAAGCTTTCATTCATCAGGAATTACAATGTCACTTATTACTCCAGAAGAAGCCAGATTTCCAGTTGCTTAGAGCACTTTCTGGCATATAAGACACTGGGTGAATTTGAACTAGTAATTAGAGACCAAAGATTTAGGTTGCACACGAGCAATCATTAAATGGTTCCAAACAGCACTTTCAAAGTTGTACAGCATTGCGAGCCAATTAAACAGAAGTTAAGTTTCCTGTCAAGGTGATCCACAAGGATCTTTTCTTGTAACACTTGCCTGTTGTCCCCTCCAATCTGTTCTAACAGGACCACTCTGGGTGCCCGGGAACAGCTTCTGCCTCCCTGTCTTGTTTGTCTCTGGAATGTACTTGTCCCATCCATTCTTTTTTTTTTTTAAGATTTTATTTATTTATTTGACAGACAGAGATTACAAGTAGACAGAGAGGCAGGCAGAGAGAGAGGAAGGGAAGCAGGCTCCCTGACGAGCAGAGAGCCTGATGCGGGGCTCAATCCCAGGCTCTGGGATCATGACCTGAGTTGAAGGCAGAGGCTTTAACCCACTGAGCCACCCAGGTGCCCCTGTCCCATCCATTCTTTCTTTAACAGCTTTACTGGGTATGACTGGTCTACAAAAAGGGTCACATATTTAATGTACACAATTTGATGAGTTTGGACATATTGTTACCCCTATGAATCCATCACCACACTCAACGTAATAAACCTATCCATTACCACCCAAACTTTCTTTGTGTCCATTTGTTGTTTGCTCCTTTTTTTATGTTAAGGACATGGCACCTGAGAGCTACCCTCTTAACAAGTGTTTAGGTACATGATACAATACTGTGAACTATAGGCACCGTGTTGTACCACACATCTCTAGAATCTCTTCTTCTTGCAGAACTGAAACTTTATATCCTTTGAACAATCTTTTCTCTCCTAATTTTCTCAGTTACCTAGAAAGCTATCAGAAATACCATATTTCGGGACTCCTGGGTGGCTCAGTTGGTTAAGCAGCTGCCTTCGGCTCAGGTCATGATCCCAGGGTCCTGGGATCTAGCCCCGCATCGGGCTTTCTGCTCAGCGGGGAGCCTGCTTCTTCCTCTCTCTCTCTGCCTGCCTCTGCCTACTTGTGATCTCTCTGTCAAATAAATAAATAAAATCTACTAAAAAAAAAAAAAAGAAATACCATATTCCAGAAATAAAACAAAACAAAAATCCTTTCCTGGATCTACTAAATCAAATCCTTTTTGCTCTTTGAAGAATATGATTCTTGCCAACAAAATTTTGTCAAGAACTATTTGTTCAATGAGTGGCCCCATCGAATTATTTTAATATGCTCTTAATTACCCCATAGCGAGCTTTTGGAGGGAGAAGTTCCCATCATCTTTCTTTCTTTAGGCCCATAATCCCTCAGCAAGTGTGTCAAATTGACTACCAACAATCATATTATTGAAAATGGTATAAATGATCTACGTTATTTTCCTGTGCTGGCTAAAACCACTGGAATATTCCAAAACTGTGGAAGCTTACTAAGCCCTTGGGTAGGAAATGTCTTTGAGAGTTACACAACTGAAAATGGGAACTAGGCTTCATGGTCCGTCATAGCACCTTGGACTGGCCTACCACATCCTTGCTGACTCTCTGCTCTCTGAGTCACCTGCACTTGAAAGGCAAGCTTTTATCCAGGCATCTTAGAAATCCTGCACTTGGAAGAAAAAAGCCTGTTCTCTCTAGAGGATAAAAGGGAAACTGCAACTCTGTGAAATGTGTCTGCAGCCAGGTGCGGGGCTCGGCAGGAGGCAGCTCTGGGACAGACTCAAATCTCTCTCAATCAATAGCTACATTTAACTTTCCTTTCCAAAGTGTCTGAAACTGAGCTGACCAAAGCAGTTCAGAAACCTAACCCATGTAACTTGGGTCACACAATGTGCCTTTCAGCCACTGACATCATTTCTTGTTATGGGCAAATAAGGCAAAGGCACAGTTTGCTATAGATGGAGATCTGTGACTCAAACCAGAGGTGCCCAGCTTCGGTTCATGAAATACGATTATGCTTCTGACAATGTAGGCCACCCTAAGCTCTGAGCTGCACGCCTGACTCCCACCCTGTCTACGCACACAGCTGTGGAAAAGTCCCTTTTCTACTATGAATCTGCATTCCCCACAACGCAGGAGGACATTAGCATTATCGATGGCCTATCTGCTGTCCAAAATAGCACCCGACCCCTTAGCAGGTATACGGTAAACATTTGTGGAGCAAATGACGGAATGGAAAGTGATTAAAGAATGATGAACCCAGCTTTTAACAGCTCTTGAGCTCAGAGGAAAAGCACTCCGTAAATAAGGACCCAGGTCTATCCGCACTGACTGGCTGTTGTTCAATCCCATATTTGTATTATATAAACTTCTAAATACAGTCTGTACACTTAGAGACTCAAAGGAGCTCTAGGGACCACATCTAAGTTCCATGGAAATGACTTCTAAAATAATAATAACAATAATGAGATTAACCCCTCTTACAGGTGGAGTTCTTTTCAGTTTGTAAAGCACTTCCATATCCATTATCACACTAACTCCTCCCAATAACCTTGTGAAACAGATCTCATTGTCTTGGATTGAAGAAATTAGCATCAGAGAAGTGCGTGACTTGCCTAAAGTCACACAGCTAGTAAGAAACTCAACAGGAACTCAAAATAACTGTCACCAGGAAAAATCCGCAGGCAATTTTTTCCTACTACATGGCACCTACCTTTGAATGTCTGTTTGTTTGTTTTTTTGTTTTTTTTTTTAAAGATTTTATTTATTTATTAGACAGAGAGAGAGAGAGCACAAGCAGGGAGAGCAGTAGGCAGAGGGAGAACGAGAAGCAGGCTCCCCGCTGAGCAAGGAGCCCGATGTGGGGCTCGATCCCAGGACCCTGGGATCATGACCTGAGCTAAAGGCAGGTGCTTAACCCACTGAGCCACCCAGGTGCCCCTGTTTGTTTGTTTTTAAAGAAACAGAAATAGTTCAGCCAAAAGAGTTTAGTTTTTGATTGGACAAGACTCAATTATAACTTTGTAAAATGAATCTTACTTCTAAATAGATTCTTATTAACCTCCCTTCAGAACAGGTGTGATATGACTTTTAAATCATAGAGAGTTCACATTTGAAGGGCCCCTAGATCTCATTTATCCCTTTGCTCCTTAGATGCTTATTAAGCTCTGACTTCACCAAGTGACAGCTCTGGAGAGGGGACAGGACATGGGGATGTGCTTGTTGATCCCAGTCAGATAACAGCACGAGATATATAACAACTATAATACAAGATGGAAATTGTAGAGAATCAACTACAAGTCAGACAAATGACCAGTGGATTAGGAAGGGGTCCTCACTTCCAGTTGGGGAGTTCAGGGAAAGCATCATGGCCCCTGTGCTGGCCTTAAAAACAGAAGTTAGAGCATGAGGAGAACAAATCAGAGAGAGAGCAGCTTAAAGAAGCAAAAGCAGAGTCAGGCTGCCTTGCAGGCAAGAGAGAAAAGTTGGGTGTTTTGGAGTAGAGTGGGAGGGCAGTGGTGTTCCAGAAGGTCAAAGCTAGAAGGCAGCAGGCCTTGAATGCCAGATGAGGAAATCCAGCCAGAGAGGTTTGACTCTCCTCCTTTTGTCCTTCTCTGTTCTACATTTTGGCCACTGCATAGGCCAAAATCTTCTCAGCTCACAAGGAAAACCTGTGTCTTGACAAACAAAAACAAAAACACTTCCTGGCTATTTTCTCTCCAAATATAATAAAGTCAAGTATAGAAAATGCTATTCAACCTAATCCCACACTAGGCTGTACGAAACTCTTGGACATGAGGCAGGTCAGAAGCGTGTTTTCTCTGGGAATGCCACTGCTTCTCAGTTGACCCTGGCCCCTCTTCCCACACAGACTTTCCTCGCATCCTTCTGCTTAGCCCAGAGCGCTCCGGCTGAGCATTTCATTGGCACTGTCCCATCCCCTATAACGGCCCTAAAAACCAACAACTATTGAGGTTCAAAACAAAGTACCAGTAATTTTTCTGTGTACAACTAATCATAAGTAATGTTCTTTTCTATTGTGAACACACAGTGGGCGTGCATTTTCATGATACTTCTGAGCAAGGCACCTCTGAAACTAGTGGAGTACTGGGGCCGAGTGGAAAGAAAGCAGGCAAGGCTGCCAGAGGGTCAGAAGACCTGGTCTGGCCCTTTCTTCACTTGACACCAGTTTGCTCTGCGACCTTGGTCAAGTAACTTCCACTTTCTCTGAGCTTATTTGGAAGAGAATAATAATACCAAGGTACCCAGCACATCCTAGTTTGTTATAAGTGTCCAATGACCTAATGCTGTGAAAGTTGTCTACAAACAATAGTTTTTGGGGCGCCTCGGTGGCTCAGTCAGTTAAGCATCTGCCTTTGGCTCAGGTCATGATCTCGGGGTCCTAGGATCAAGCCCCACATCGGCCTCTCTACTCAGCAGGGACCCTGCTTCCCCCTCTCTCTCTGTCTGCCTTTCTGCCTACTTATGGTCTCTGTCTGTCAAATAAATAATGTCTTTTTTAAAAAATCTTATAAAAAAACCCATAATAATTGTTAAACAAACTGGGACTGCACTGTAATTATCATTATTCACCTCGTTGTTTGCAGGTTCTGGATTAACCATAAAAGACAGCTCAGAGATCACCAGGTCAAGCCTCTGGTTTTCTACATGAGGAATAAGTCTAGAGAGGAGAAGTGACATGCTCAAGGTCACGGTGGAAATTAATATCAAACATGAAACTAAAGTCATGACTCCCAAATCTCACCCCTAAAGCTGCTACCCTGTAACCAAAAGCTATGCTATCAAGTAGCCATCCAAACAGGGCCCGTGTGGCACTGAAAGTCTCTTTTTAATGATATTTTATGTAGTGATCCAGAACACGGTAAGAAAAGCTATTCACATCATCCACACTTAAATGAAGGGGGAGGAGGGAGGCACAAAGATCAAGTGATTGGGCCAAGTTCCAACAAAGAGAGATGAATAAGAAGGAAAGACCAGAAAGTGGGCTTTTCCCTGGAGGTCAACCTGCTAGATGAGACAGCGTTGCCAAATTCCTGAAATGACTGCATTCTATTGCCGTTTCAAATCACCGTGGCTCGCATCCTCAGAAGACTGTGCACTACACACCCAGATATTTTGACCTAAAAACTTCATTTGAAGAATTCCATGACCCCACTCGCAGTAACTGGAGTCAGGCAGAGGGAGAACTGGCAGATCGGCACGACTGACTCACCTTCTCATCCTTACCTGTTCTGCTGCCTTTGGCGTCAGCTCATTTCCCAGCAACTTGGGGCACATCACCCCTTCTGCTGAAGCTTGCTCCCTGCCCCCAGCCATACCATTCATAATTTCATTCCCTGGGACAGAGTATTCACTCTAGTCCAGACTCTAATTTCCTTGCCTCAAATTTTTGGAATGCATACATATTTCAAGAATTCCTACTCATTGAGATTTTAGAAAGCGTGTAATTGACCACCTTTCTTAATATATTACAAACCCCTCAGCAGGATCTGGGGCAGGACCCCATAGTCCAATGCTTTAGTATTTCTTCAGCAAAGCATACAAATATTCTCAGTAAGTGGGATAAGCAAAGGTTACCTAAACAGCCTCACATCAAGACAGGTTGCGTTTTGTTACCAAGGGAGTTCGCTGCACATTTATAGAAAACCAATCAGATTTCAAAGCTTTCTGGATTTCAGAAGTGCAAATAGGGCATAGTGGGTCTGTACCACTTCTCAGTTTGTACAACTACTCAGCTCAAATCAACTAATATGGATGTTTTCCTTTATCTCCCTAAAAGACTCATCGATGTTAGCTGATTGCTCCTATGGATGTTCTCTGTCTTCATAAGGAAAAGCCACAGGAAATAAAATAGATGTTAGGTTCCATGACTGGGAGATATTTGTGCTTCCATCTTCCTTTTAAAGGCAGCATCTTTGTTATTGGCAATGAAAACAACAAGTCCCTGCCTCCATCTGAATCATCATCGTGACCATGGGGACTTGCAGAAAGACAAAGGATGAGGGCTTGTCTGAAGGTGATTGTTGCTATGGACTGAATTTTATCCCTCCAAGATTCATATGTTGAAGTCCTAACCTTACAGTGAGACTGTATTTGGAAATAAAGGCTCTAAGGAGGTAATTAAGGTTAGATGAGGTTAAAAGGGTGGGGTCCTAATCCAATGGGATTAGTGTCCCTTAATCCAATGGGAGTGCTTTCCTCTCCCTCCCTCCCCCATCCCCACTATCTTTGTCTCTCCCCCATCATGTGAAGACACAAAAAGAAAGTGGCCATCTGCCTGCAAACCAGGAGGAGACCTCTCACCAGGAACTGAATTGACTAGCACTGTGATCTTGGACTTGTAGCCTCCAGAATTATGAAGAATATTTCTGTTGTAGAAGCCACTCCATCTTGGGTACTCTGAAGGCAGCCCGGGCTGACTAAGCCAATTGTTGTTACATTTGTTCTCATACTGGCTGCCTGCTCACGCCTTACACAGAGTCATGAGTTTTATTTAACGTAATTTTGTTTGGGGTACACGGTATGATGCCCTGCTAGTTGCAGCACTGAGCTCAGTGCTGGGAGACCCAAATTCTAGACTTGGCTCTGCCACCATCAAGGTGCATGAATCTAGACAGGTTCTGGGGCTCAGAGAGTTGGTACTGGATAATCTCTAAGGTTTCTTCCAGCACCGACCTCCTAAAATATGAAGAATTCAACCACACCCAGGTTCTATTTCCCAGCAATGCTTTTTGGCAAAGCCAGGAAACCTCTCAAGAATCATTAAGCCATCCCTCAGCCCCACTCCACCCCAAGACCATTTTATTGTTCTCACACTTACCTCTAGGGTGTTAGTAAGATCGATGGAACTGTTTGTGTTTCTCGGATGGAAAAGCTTCTCACAAGAGTCCCTGCAGCTTGACTGTGGTTAGAGCTGCTCCATGAATTGCTGATGACATGCTCATCTGAAAGATGCTGAGGTAAATGTAAATTATGGCAGGGTCAGTTTGGGGGTAGGAAGTAATCCTTCCCAAGATGCCCATCTGGCATGAGCCCATGAGGTCAGGAGGCAAAGATCAGGGGAATAGCCTCTACATCTGTGAGCTACGTCGCCAGCAAAGGCCAGGTCAAGGAAGGAGAAAAAGAGACACGGAAATGAATTATTCCATCAAAAGAGCTTTTGTTTCTGCTTTTCCTTTTCCCCTTGCTTCTGGTCAGAGATGCCTGGTGCTGTGATTGTCCTTGGGAGTTGGCAGAGGAGTCACTCCATTTCCTCTGCCCACCCTCCACTTCTTACTCCATTCTTACATAACATCTTGAGCTCTGATCTTCAGTTCTTTCCCGTCCTTCCACCAAACCCTCTAAAAACCCAAGGTTGACTGTACTACGTTCTGTCTTCTCTTCATCCTAGAAAATCAATGGGATAGTAACCCCATAAGGGGAAATGGTTAACTATACTATCTAATCAATACTCACACTGCAATGTGACTGATGTTTCATAATCAACTTGACCTACAACGGTCTTTAAGTTGCATTGCCACATCTGCAAAATAGGTATAAAAGCATTTCTGCCAGACATTTCCAATTCTGGCAGTGAACCAGAATCAACTGAACATCTCGTTAAAAATGCAGGTTCCCAGGCCAAACTATAGACATCCTGACCCAGAACCTGCAGGAGTAGTGCCCTGGAATCTGGAATTGGCACATTAACAAGCTCCCCAGGACTTCTTAGGCACCTAGCCTAATCTTAGTCCTTTGGGAAATACTAACGTTGGTTTCCTATAGAAGCAGAGACTTCACGTCTTCAGTCTTGGTGCTGGTATTAATTTTAAAACTTTGCTGCATATTACAAAGATAAAATTCTCACTAGTTCAACCAAAACTGGAGATTTGTTGTAAGGATGCTGGAATGGGTCATGAAACACCAAGAAAGAATGCAGTTGGGCTTGAGAACAACTAGAAAGTCACCTCTAGGACTCTGTCTCATATTTGACTGACTTCTAAATAACTACTCGTTTTTTTCTGTCTTGCCTCAGAGAGGCTTTTTCCTCTCCTCCGTGGCAGAAAGCGACTGCTATTCTTTTCCAAGTGCTACATATTTTAGTCCATATACCCAGATAATTTTCTCTTCTGTAAGTTCAAATTCTCGGGGATAATTGGCTTGGGAGGCATCAGGGGTCCACTCTTCCCAAAATAAATACAAGTACACATATTCATTCTCTCTCTCTCTCATGAATGATGGCACAGTCTATTAAAGTATTTCTGAATCTCCTATTTTATTATTAGGTGATTCCTCTGACTAGTTACCATGGCTGAGGTAAGGTGACATGCAAGTCACTTCATGCTTGAGATAGGTGGGTAATGGCAGTTCTCAGAAAACTCTGTGAGATTCCTATAAAGGACAGCTGGAGGGGTGCCCGGGTGGCTCAGTCAAGCATCTGACTCTTGATTTTGGCTCAGCATCAAATGATCTTAGGATCATGATCTCAGGATCATGAGATCGAGCCCCAAGTTGGGCTCCACATTCAGTGGGGATCTGCTTGAGAGTCTCTCTCCCTCTGTCCCCCACCCCTGTGCTCGCTCAGGCATTCTCTCTCTCTCTCTCTCTCTCTCTTTCAAATAAATAAATAAATAAATAAATAAATAAATAAATCTTTAGAAGAAAATAAAGAACAGCTGGAGGAAGAAGTGCTAGGTGAGCTCATTACAATATACCTCTCTTGGTGCCCATTATGGGACTTTGTTTCTAATAAGCATTCATTAAATGGAGACTGAGCCAGAAGTAGCCAGAAGATGGGATTTCAAGTGCCAGTAAGAACACCAACTAGCTATGTAAACATCAGATCTCTAAATCAGCTTCTTCATCTTAAAAGTGGAAATACTAATATGGTTATTCAGTGGACAGACAAAAATTAAAATTACTACACACACATACACACTTTTATTTATATATAAAAGTACTGTAGACCACAAAAACTCTATAAATACTAAATACTATTTTTAATGATCTAAACTATATGTTTGGATTGAATTCTTCCCATTCGTTGTTAAAGACTTGTATGCTTGGGGCACCTGGGTGGCTCAGTGGGTTAAAGCCTCTGCCTTCGGCTCAGGTCATGATCCCAGGGCCCTGGGATCGAGCCCCACATTGGGCTCTCTGCTTGGCGGGGAGCCTGCTTCCTCCTCTTTCTCTGCTTGCCTCTCTGCCTACTTGTGATCTCTGTCTGTCAAATAAATAAATAAAATCTTAAAAAAAAAGACTTGTATGCTTGATTTCATAAGGTTATTTATTTATGGGAATACAAACAGAAACATGGTATCCACTTTCCTGGAACATCTTCCCTTTTAACAAAGTCATCTACAGTTTAAATGTCATACATCAATAGAGCCTACTCTGAGAGGAGCCACTGAACTCCTACCACATACCGACCACCATGCTAAGTCCTGTACACATATTCTCTCATTTAATACACATAACAATCCTTTGAATTAAATATAAACAGTATCTCCATTTTATATAGAAGGAAGTTGAGTCTCAGAAAGATTGGGTAATTTGCCCAAGGACACATGGATAATAAGCCCTAGAATTTAGATTTGAACCAAAGTCCTCAATAAAATGAGTGTGTTTGAACTTGTCTTTCTAAAAATGTCATGGAAATGTCTACATTACCCAGAAACACATTATTGTTACGAGTCTCCCTATAACTTCCTTTAAGATATGACTAATTCAATGCTATCATTATGGCTAAGCCTTTTAAAATATAACACACTTCATCCTCAAGGCTGAAGCTGTTAAGTGTTCCCCACTGAATTATTTCCTGAACCTGATCCTGATGTATTTTTAATCGAAAAACATTCTGCTTAAACTAATTGCAAAAAAACTAAACAGCAAATCTGTTTGTAAGCCAGATGTAAGCAGCGAGATGACTCCTAAAAAACCTATAAAGGCTCAACTTGTAAATTGCCAACAAATAAATCAATTAAATTCCGCTCTTAATTTGTGTCACTTCTGAGTTTTTTGTCCTTCTGGCTTAGCTCTTCTCCTCTTTCACAATCTTTTCTTTCTCTTCTATAAGTAGAACTTCAACCCAGGTTTTAAATAAAATCAAAGTCCTCTGACATTATATAAAAATTGCTTACTGATTTTATGCAGCAAAAAAAAATCATTGAATCATAGAGCATTATAGCCAAAGTGAATCTTAGTGGTTATCTGGTATAACCCTCTCAGCTCACAGATGACAAACGGAGGCCCAGAAAGGTCATACATCAAGCTAGTATCCTTCTTCTCTTAAACAATTCCATAGGAAACACTGACCTAGAACTCAAGAAACCATAGTCACATTGTTAATTACTATAAGGCAATTCCCCATTCTTGCCTCAGTTTATCCACCTGGAAACAATGAAAAGAGTGAATTAGGTAATCTCTAAGAAAACTCCAAACTCTAATGTAATTTTTCTTAATTTCTTCTCAGTCCTAAAGAGAAATGCAACTATGTCACACACAGATTCACATCCATATCTATATTTCTTCCTATGCTTGATCCATATCTATATTTCTTCCTATGCTTGGGTATGATATGAATGCTGGATAGTGGATAGGTACTATTCCAAGTTAACTCAATATTCAAACTTATGAACTTACTGATTTGTAGAGAACTATTGGTAGACTAGTTTTCATAGTCTTCTATTTCAATCTCAAGCCCATTCTGCAGAGACCATGGATATTACATGATATCACTTTCTAATAACATGGCATTTCATCTAGTTCCTTTAGACACTGTTGATCATCAGATACAAGATAATAAAAGGAAGCTATATGAGATTCTCTTTGGTCTAAGTGACAAAATCCCATCAGACTTGAGCCAAATGAGAACATATTGGAAGAACACACAAGTATCTTAGAAAATAATTGAATGGCAAAGCCATATCTGGCTTTGGAAATAGCTGGACTGTGATGTTACTGGGGTCTTTAGGATGTCCCACACCTCTCTTTACAGTTTCTCTCTAGAAATAACCTCATTCTGTTCAATAGACTATCTTTCTCTAGCTGACAACACCAATGATGTTCTACATGCAAATGTTCAGCCCATGAGCAGAACAATGACCTTATTCTTTAACCAAAGATCAAAAATCTCAGAGAAAAATGGCTCATGTTCTGTGTGCCCACTTCTGAACCAAACAGTTGGGGTGAATGGTCAGCTATGAGGCACCATATTATTCTCTTAATAAGCAGGTTGATGATAAAAGGGCACTTACAGAAAAGGGGTCCTCAGCAGACTGTCTCTAGGTTTCTACTCTACCAATAAAGTTCTGGATTCCCTGAGTCCAAGGTCGGTACTGGAGATCAAGAAAGAGGAAGATTATTTTCTGGGATATCAAGAATAATTTAAAGATAACACTGAAAAAAAAAAAAAGATAACACTGAGCCAGGGATAATGCTACAATGGGAAATTAATGGTCTGTTCAGGAGCTCAACTCCAAACACACTTCCACTCATTTTTTACATGCCAATATGGTATGAAGAGTGCAAGCAATTTAACCTTTTCTAAACAAAAAATATTAATGCAGGGTATTGGAAGCACTGTTTTACATGACAATATATTTTTCACTTGAAACAACTGATAATGATGGAAAAACAGAATTTGTTTCATATAAATTCATCTTCGACACCTTCAGTTTCAATTGAATTGCCAAATATTTGTATTTATTCTTGAAAATATGATTACTACAAATGTGATAACTCTATATTTCATACATTCCCTCACAGTCTACCTAATCTTTCTTTTACGTTTTTCAATTTCCTTCTCCCTACTCAGTTGGGGGCAAATAGCTCATGACAACAGGAAAGCAAGTGCTGTTGGCGAAGGCTATGTACCAGAGTATCCATGCTTTCCAGTAATGCTTAATCTTGTTCCCGAGTTTATAGGTTAGAGTAACTACCAACTAGCAGCTTGGATAGCGTAAAGAGGAGATGAGAATACCAACACTATTTTCCTTGTGCCAAGAGTCACAGCAGTATTGTTCCCTGGGGAGTTGAGTGATGAGGAAGGAAGTTTGCATCATGAATATTTACCAGTTGTTTTGAATTATAATAAACCAAACATGAGATTTGTTTTACTTTTCTGGAAATGCAATAAATTAATTAAAAACATTCTGGGTGTGAGACTATTTTTAAATTTTTTTAAAAATTTATTTATTTGTCAGAGAGAAAGGGAGAAAGAGCGAGCGAGCAAGCACAGGCAGACAGAGTGGCAGGCAGAGGCAGAGGGAGAAGCAGGCTCCCCGCCGAGCAAAGAGCCCGATGTGGGACTCGATCCCAGGACACTGGGATCATGACCTGAGCCGAAGGCAGCCGCTTAACCAACTGAGCCACCCAGGTGTCCCGATTTTTAAAAGACTTTTTTAGAGCAGTTTGTGGTTCACAGCAAAATGGAGAGAAAGGTACAAAGATAACCCATCTATGCTCTGGCCACACACATGCATAGCCTTCCTCATTGTCAACTCCCCCCCGCCATGGGTACATTTGTTACAATTATTGAATCTATACAGAAACACTATTATTATCCAGGGTCCACTGTGTATTTTAGAGTTCATTTTTGGTGATGTACATTTTACTGGTTTGGACAAATGTATAATGACATGTACCAACCATTATGGTAACACACAGGGTATTTCCACTGGCCTAAAAATCCTCTATGCTCTGTCTATTCATTCCTCCCTTCCTATTAACCTCTCCCTCAAAACCTCTGTTTCTATAGTTTTTACAGTCTCCATAGTTTTGCTTTTTCTAGAATGTCATATATTTAAAACCATATAGTATAAGTAACCTTCTCAGGTTAGCTTATTTTACCTAGTAAGATGAATTTATTTCCCATGTCTTTTCATGGCTTGATAGCTCTTTTCTTTTTAGCACTGACTAATATTCCCTGTTCTGGATAGACCAGTTTACTTATTCAATCACCTACTGAAAGACATCTTGGTTGCTTCCAAGTTTTGGCAATTTGAATAAAGTTACTAAAATCATCCACATGTAGGTTTCTGTTCAAAAATATATTTTTAGCTCCTTTAGTTAAATACCAAGATTGAAATTGCTAGATCATATGGTAAGAGTATGTTAGTTTTGTAAGAAACTGCCAAACTACCTTCCAAAGTAGCTGTACTATTTTCCGTCTCATCAGCAATGACTGAGAATTCCAGTTGCCCTACATCCTTGCCAGCATTTGGTATTGTCAGTGTCCTGGATTTTGGCCATTCTCATAGGTATATAATAGCATCTCATTGTTAGACCCACAAAAATATAGTCAATTGATCTTTGATAAAGGCATAAAAACAATACGATGTAGAAAAGATAGCCTTTTCAATAAATCATGTTGGGACAAAGGACATCTACATGCCAAAAAATGAATCTAGACACAGCCCTTATATCCTTCACAAAAAGTAACTTAAAATGGATCACAGACCTAAGTTTTAAAGCAAAACTAAAAATACCAGAAGACAATATAGGAAAAAATTAGATGGCCTTGGGTTGGGCACATTTTAGATATGACATTAAAAGCACAATCCATATAAGAAAGAATTGAGGAGCTGGACTTTATTAAAATTAAGAAATTTCTTCTCCGTGAAAGATACTGTCAAGAGAATGAGAAGACAAGCCACTGGGAAAAAATTATTTGCAAAGGACACATTTGATAAAAGACTGTTATCCAAAATACACAACTCTTGAAACTCAACAAAAAGAAAACAAAGAAACCAATTTAAAAATGGACCACAGAAACCTCACCAGAGAAGATGTACAGATGGCAAATAAGCACATGAAAAGATGTTCCCCATCATATGTCCTCAAATGTAAGACTTTTTATTAAAAAAACAAAAGAGGATTAAGTTGCTCAGTTTTCAACAACAGTTTGAAATTAGAATTCTTCATGACAATGTAACAAATTAACATTCAGTCTCACATTTTAAAGTTTATCTGTTAGAGACTTTTATTTTACTTGTAAAATGACTATTTACTAGGTACAGCACCTAAGATATATTTTCATTCTAAGAGAATATATACTGTTTTGGTACCAGTTGAGTTAACTAAGGAAAATTGGTCAGGTTAGTTTTTAAAAATTAGCAGGTTAATTATCATAGTTTGTTTTTTTTTAAGATTTTAATTATTTACTTAGAGATCACAAGCAGGCAGAGAGGCAGGCAGAGAGAGAGGGGGAAGCAGGCTTCTTGCTGAGCAGAGAGCCCGATGTGGGGCTCGATCCCAGGACCCTGAGATCATGACCTAAGCCGAAGGCAGAGGCTTAACCCACTGAGCCACCTAGGCGCCTCAATTATCACAGTTTTTGAGGAAGCATAATCTCCCATGATAGTTTGATTTAAAATAAATAAGCATAGTTTTCTACAACAATATTTTCCCCAAATACATTTAATTACAATAAATAGGATCTCAACTAGCTTTGGAACTATTAAAATAAAAAATGTTAATATTGCAGGAAACTTTCTCTCTCCCTTTTAGCAAACTAACGGAGATACAGACTCCATTTTTTTTGTAATAACAAGACACAGATTTACTTAAATGGTGTGGTAAATGATCTGTAAACATTTACCAACCTTCTCCTGTCTGTTTAAACATAAGCTTATAACTATTCCATCTTCCATTCTCAAAAGCACTCGTGTCAACAATTTATCAGACCCTGAAGTTTTCTGCTTTAAAGAAAACAACTTGTAGACTCAGCCTTCAATGTTCATTTTGATCAGGGATAACTTAAAGATATCTTAAGATTTAAAGTAATTTATTCCTTCAGAAATACAGAATTTCACCAGAACTATAAAATGACAGAATTTTCAGAGACCATCTAGCCCAAATCCCTTAATTTTACAAATAGGGAAAACAATACTGGAAAATTGAAATAAATCTTCCGAACATCACAGAGCAAATTAGCATCAGAGGTAGACTCGAGAATCCAGGGCTCCCTTGATTCCCAGTCCTCTGACTCCTAACCTGCCAGACTTCTTTCAAAGTCACATTGCATTAGGCAGAGTTGAGCTGAGATAAGCACCTATTGTTTTCACTGAAATATGCTAAAATCATTGGTTGCTAGATTTGTTGAAAAGATAGAAAAATATAAGCACTGTCCTCAAAGGTAATATATTCTGATGGAACAACTCAGGTAGACACATATGAAAGATAAAATATCATGCAGTTTTTTCCCAATTATTTAGAGTAACAGAAGGAAACAATGATGCACTTACTTAAAATAAATATAATCTCAAGAAATAGACCTATGTAGAGCCCCTGCCCCAATTTCTATCCCTCTTTAAAAAAAATTTTTTTTAATTGGCTCCATGCCCAGCATGGAGTCCAACATGGGGCTCGAACTCAAGACGACCCTAAGATCAAGAGCTGAGCTGAAATCAGGAGTCACATGCTTACACTGATTGAGCCATCCCGACACCCCTTTATCTGTCTTTTAACAGATACCACATGTAGAGAAGGACAGATACGTTAGACACAATTTAGAAGACGGAAAAAGACAGGAGGAGCCAGTGGTTCTGAGAATAACCTGAAAAAGACAAAGCTGTGTCACAAGTATTTGGAAAACACTGTTATAGTCCTAGAAAGAGGGACACCAAGAAAGAAAGAGAGGGTAAGAGAGGGAGGGAAAGAGAGAGAGAGAGAGAGAAAAGGGGGGAGAAAAAGAGGAAGAGAGGGAAGGGGAAGCACACATTAGGCTACTCGATTTCAACAACAGGTTGAGATGATGATTAGATTTGGAAGATATGGAAGAAACAATGTAATAGTGTAATACCTTAACATGTCTCAGATATACAGTTTGGCCCACATTTAAATGATTTGTAAAAATCATTTAAAAATTCTTTCCTAGGTGCATTTCAGGAGACAAAACTTTTACCAGCCTTACTTCTCAGGGCTTGATCTTATGTCCTTCCATAGAAGTGACAATGACAAGTAAGATTCCATATTTCAGATCCTTTCAGGCCTCAGAATTCATAACCAGTTGCTGGGTTGTACAGCTCTGAAGTTGCCTGACTTATATTCATGGAGGGCAAGGGAGTGGTCTGTTCCTATCAATTCCTATAATTTCTATCAAGAATTATATCAGGCAGGGACTCCTGGGTGGCTCAGTCAATTAAGCCACTGCCTTTGGCTCAGGTCATGTTCTCAGGGTCCTGGGATCAAGTCCCGTGTCGGGCTACTTGCTTAGCGGGGAGCCTGCCTCTGCCTGCCACTCTGCCTGCTTGTGCTCGCTCTCTCTCTGACAAATAAATAAATAAATAAAATCTTAAAATAAATTATATCAGGCAAGAATGATGTGTAGATATCAGCAAAAATATTACTTTAAATGTTGGGAAAGAAACAGATGAAAGAAAAGAAAAATCTGTATGCAGATCAATCTGGGTGATTAAGCTTTTTATCTTCAGATAATACCAAGTTATTTTCAGTGAAGGGGGATTGTAACTCTTGCCTGTTTGTCTTGATACTTTATTCTATTAACATTAACTTCAATAGTCCTACATGTCTCAACAATGATTATGACTGCAGTTGAGGATTATGTCATGGAAGCCAATATCAAAAGGAAATCCAACTGGTTGCTCAATTCTTATTAGATGATAAAACAAATTCATATCAGATCATACCAGGCAATCTGGATTATCTAATAAACACTATCTTAAATACTGAAAATGAAGCAACTTTCTGATCTTGGACATAAGCCAAGTGTAAAGACTTAAATCATAAAACGAAAAGACAGTTCTCAAGGAGGTTAAAAAAAAAAGTCAGACTGAGTGTCCTAACTAAGTCTCAGAAACTCAGAGAATGTTTTCTTCCTATTTTGTGTCGAGGGGCAGGTGTACATCTTGGTGCTCATGGCAAGTGATAATGTTGGATGGCACTCTAAAGAACATTGAAAGTTATTTGAGAGAATCTCTTAAAGGTTTGGTTTGAAAAAATTGTTAGATTTTCTTTTTAATATATAAAATAAATAAATAACAATTGGGAAAACATATTAAATGTTAAATTTGATAAAACTTATGAATATAATCTTTCCAGAAATTTAAAGAGAAAGCTGAAATTTTGCCAACGAACATCAATTTTTTTTTTAAGATTTTACTTATTTATTTGACAGACAGAGATCACAAGTAGGCAGAGCAGGAGGCAGAGAGAGAGGAGGAAACAGGCTCCCTGCTGAGCAGAGAGCCCGATGCGGGGCTCGATCCCAGGACCCTGGGATCCTGACCTGAGCTGAAGGCAGAGGCTTTAACCCACTGAGCCACCCAGGTGCCCTGAACATCAAATTTTGAACTCAGGTTTTATGCTTGGAATGGTCAGGATGAGCTCTTCAAATTCTTGGTAATCATCATTGACGAGAAACCATTCACAAAGCAGAAGATAAAATATTTAAAGCCACTGTTTAAAGCCACTGTTTGCTTCAAGAACCACCTAAATATTTAAAACAGTTGAAATTACATTTAAAGAATCAAATGAATTTTCCTTAACTTGCATTAACAAATGTAATAGTGAATTTCCTTGTGATTTGTGAGTGGGGTTTGAATGCAAGAAATTTTTTTCCATATCAAGTATTTCAAAACACGGATTAGGCTTTAACTTGCAGATGGTACCTGCATTGTTGGAACAGTTGGACCTCAACATAAGCACCTGAGACAGAAATCCAGGTGGAGGAACACCTCCTCTAGGGGGACACTTGGGGCTTCTTGTCAGAGCTAAGAATGCTGGCTTTCGTTCTTGTTAATGCAAGTGGTAAGTTGGTCAGATTCTCACTGCACGCGCGTTAAACCGCGCACAGGACCCTGGATGGGAAGCTCAGTTTAGACAACAACTAGCACGCCTCTATGACTTTCTTTTACAAGTATCAGCGTTCTCCATTTTTAGGCAAAGGCTAGGGAGCGACAAATTAGGGCAAGGAACTCTGACAACTGTCTTTGTTTTCATCAGCTCCATTGATTGATGGATGAGTTCATTCATCTATTTATTTGACAACGATTGATCAAATGCTTATTCTTTGCCAGACACGTTAGTGTTAGTCTAACTAGTGTTGCCAATGCAGATTGGAGAAAGTTTCAGCGATCTTTCACCTAAGCACTGGGAATCTAGAATCTAGAATCTTAACTCTAGAATAAAGCCATTTACCATTCCATCCCACACCCACACCATGCCACATCATATATCAAGCAAGCTAACCAGTCATGATAGACACTCACTTTTTCACAGGGTGTGTCGCCCCTTCACTAGTTGATTCGTAAGATCTATGTTTTTCTCAGTATTTGTCTGATATATTAAGTGAGGGGGAAGTACCCAAGCATCAAAGACCTAAAAGTCCTGGATATTTTAATAATTAAGCCCCAGAATTTCAAGATGCCTAGAGCTCACAAAAAAGAAGCTGGAGGGCACCTGGGTGGCTCAGTGGGTTAAAGCCTCTGCCTTCGGCTCCGGTCATGATCCCTGGGTCCTGGGATTGAGCCCCGCATCGGGCTCTCTGCTCAGCGGGGATCCTGCTTCCTCCTCTCTCTCTGCCTGCCTCTCTGCCTACTTGTGATCTCTGTCAAATAAATAAATAAAATCTTAAAAAAAAAAAAAAGAAGAAGAAGAAGCTGCAAGGGCAACAATGAGCAAAGGTTGTGTAATGAGTTGACTTTTTTTATCTTTCCCGGGGAAGTCCCTCCTCCCTCTCTCCCATGTCCTTACCTTGCAATGTTGTAGCAAAGTGAGGGCTCTTATTGCTTGTTTCCCTTGGGGCTTTCGGGCTTCAACCTATTAATAAGATCTCCTAATTTTCTGCAAACCGAGTTAGTCTCCATTCTCTTAAGAACCCTAAAGAGCCATGAAAACCACTAATATTGACAAAGGCGATTCACGGTTCTTATCTTCAGAGTACATTAACATAGATATGCTTTAGAGACGAGGGGCACAGAGGGCAAAGTTGTCTTTGCCTGTCTTCGTACTTCCTCATGTGGACCTAATATTACACTTCAGCCAAACAGCTCCCCATTGCCCAAATGTGCATTATGTCCTTTAACCTCTCCCTGTTCTTTCTCTTGCTACTCATTCTTTCTCTAAGGCCTGGTCTCCGTGTCAACCACACAGGTAGTCCTCCCCACCCTATAGTCACTGTCCTTGATGCCCTTTGTGCATTTCCTCAAGGCACCTAACACATCATACTTAATATTTGTTTATATGTCTCGATACCACATTTACCGGAAAAATCCTTGATTCGCATCTCAAGGGCCTGTCCCAGGTCAAGAACTCAGGCAACACTAGATAAAAAGGTAAACATTACCCTCTGTTGATTTAATCGCCACAAAGCCAGCTCTCGATTTCAAGCTCAGTTACATTCTGCCTCCAGAACATACTTGTATATATTTCCTCAATCCTGACATACTGATATTTTTCTACTCTTGTCTTCCGGTCTTCCTCTCAGGCTGGGCTTCCCCACCATACCGGGACTCCTTCCTTCAGACTCCTTCCATAACTGCCAAGTAGATGGCAGTTGCTACTCTGCTGCCCCCTAGGGGGAAAACAAGGCTTTACTTCAGTGATGAAAGGAACGTCAAGGGAAGCATCCAAGCAACTGATGAATCTTCAAGAATAGAATAGAATACCCGTCACTGTCAACAACTGCCAGCCATTGACAAAATATTAAGTTAAGCCTCAGGATGAAACTGTCTTCCATAATGGAGCTGATCTCTGAGTAGCTCTGATTCCACAGACAGCGTTGTAATAATTTTGTGTCAGCTGGGCTTCCTGACTGTCTGGATGTTACGTTTCAGGCTAATCATCAACATTTTCAAACAATTTTTCCAAAAGGCTGAAGCCGAGAAGTATAAATGATAAAACACTAGATGAGTCTTTCAGCTTTCCTAAGACTTTAGTTTCCTTTGTTCCTGTTGGCTAAAAAAAAAGCATAATGAAGTTGTATAGAAAGAATCTCAATTGTTAGGGATCCTTTCTAATAACATTCTCTACAAGACAATGCCTATAAAGCACTCTGGATGTCTTTTTTAAAAAAATTTTATTTATTTAACAGCGAGAGGGAGAGAGAGAGAAAGAGAGAGAGATGGATCACAAGTAGGCAGAGAGGCAGGCAGAGAGAGAGAAGCAGAGAGAGAGGGGGGGAAGCAGGCTCCCTGCGGAGCAGAGAGCCCGATGTGGGGCTCAATCCCAGGACCCTGAGATCATGACTTGAGCCGAAGGCAGAGGCTTAACCCACTGACCCACTCAGGCACCCCACTCTGGATGTCTCTAATGAAAGTAATCTCTGTACAGTAATGCAAAATACTTCCTGTATTACTGTTATAGGGCTGGGGGCTTTAAATAGATGCATTCCAGTAGCCATCACAGAAAGAACAGAAATCAAGGAACTGGATATAGAGTGGAGACATTTCTAAGTTACCAGAGACTCACAATAAAGCCTGCAGAGAAAGAGGTTGAATGGATTTTTATAATGTTTAAAGTTCCAGACCTGAGAACTTTTTTTCTCCTAAATTTTGAATTAGTGTAGGTGGCAGTCACTGAAGAAAACATATATACAGAAAAAACATATTCTGATATCATTGGTCAAATCCAAGATCACTGTGTCTTTCTCCTAAAATGATGCTATCTTGAATTTTTAGTTATCATAACCCAACTCTTGTCCCCAAAAGGCCACCCTCTATTAATAAAACTATTAGTCACTGAACTGACTCAAGGGAGTGTAACTGAAAGAAGCATATATAAAGGGATTCCTGGGTGGCTCAGTGGGTTAAAGCCTCTGCTTTTGGCTCAGGTCATGAACCCAGGGTCCTGGGATCGAGCCCCATATCGGGCTCTCTGCTCCGCAGAGAGCCTGCTTCCTCCTCTCTCTCTCTGCCTGCCTCTCTTGCCTACTTGTAATCTCTGTCTGTCAAATAAATAAATAAAATCTTAAAAAAAAGAAGCATACATAAAGAACAAAATAAGACCCTACATCCCTCACACACTTCCTTCATAGAAGCACTTGTCATGTCTGGGTGAGGAAAATCTAAGACTTTTAAAAATGAACAGAACTTGGCAGGTCTCATTAATACAAAACTATCATAAGAATGAGACAGAAAGTATGAATGAAAATATTTAGCTAATGAAAACTGTCTACCAAAACAATAGTCACCAAGTAAAGAAAACTGTACCAAAATACTCCAATATGAATTCAAAACAATTAAACAAGAATTTGCAGATATGAAAGAGCATTTCAATTCAGAAATTTTAAAAACCCAGAATAGAAGTAAATAAAGAAAGAAGATTGTGAAACAAAAGTTCTCAAGTTAACACCATATCACAAGGTGCCCAGAGAAATAGATTTCATTGAAAACATAATAAGAAAATAATTACTGGACAATTAAGTTAAAAAATATCATTGATAAGCTCATAAAAATTGTCTAATACCTAAGAATAAATCTAATAAAATAGGTGCTAGATCGCTAACTTAAAACTTTAGAATATACCTGAGAGAAATTAAAGAAGACCCTTTTTAAAAAATTAACATATAATGTACTATTTGTTTCAGGGGTACAGGTCTGTGACTCATCAGTGTTACACAATTCACAGCACTCACCATAGCACATACCCTCCCCAATGTCCATCACCCCACCACCCCATCCCTCCCACCCCCTTCCACTCCAGGAACCCTCAGTTTGTTTCCTGTGACCGAGAGTCTCTTAAAGTTTGTCTCCCTCTCTGGTTTCATCTTGTTTCCTTTTCCCTCCCTTCCCCTACGATCCTCTGCCTTGTTTCTCAAATTCCTCATATCAGCAAGATCATATGACAATTATCCCTCTCTGATTGACTTCTTTCACTTAGCATAATACTCTCTAGTTCCATCCACATGGTTGCAAATGACAAGATTTTTTTTTAAGATTTTATTTATTTATTCAACAGAGAGAGAGAGAGAGATTGAAAGTAGGCAGAGAGGCAGGCAGAGAGAGAGAGAGGGAAGCAGGCTCCCTGCTGAGCAGAGAGCCCAATGAGGGGCTCAATTCCAGGACCCGGGGATCATGACCTGAGCTGAAGATAGAGGCTTAACCCACTGAGTCACCCAGGTGCCCCAAGATTTTGGTTTTTTGATGGCTGCATAATATTCCATCATATATATGTATGTATATGTATATATATACCATTAAAGAAGACCTTTTAAGCACAGAGTCATACTATATTTATAGATTGGAAGATGCAATAGTTTTTATTACATCTTCTTCCCAAATTATTAAGTGTTCTTTTCTCCAAATCTAACATTATCTAATTAATCCCTAAAAGCTGTGTGTGTGAAAATTGATAAGAACTGATTCTAAAACTCATATGTAAATACATAAAATCTAGAATAGGTTTTCAAGAAGAACAAATTTAAAGGCCTTACACTTCCAGATTTTAGGATTTTCCTTAAAGCCACAGGAATTAATACAGTGTGGCTCTGGGCATAAGGATAGAGAAATAAACCATATAATAGAATTAAGTACTAGAAGAGTGTGTGTGTATGTGTGCTTGTGTGTAGTCACTTGCTTTTCTTTCTTTTTTTTTTTTTTTAAAGATTTTATTTATTTATTTGTCAGAGAGAGAGAGAGAGTACGAGCACAGGAAGACAGAGTAGCAGGCAAAGGCAGAGGGAGAAGCAGGCTTCCCGCCGCGCAAGGAGCCTGATGTGGGACTTGATCCCAGGATGCTGGGATCATGACCTGAGCCGAAGGCAGCCGCCCAACCAACTGAGCCACCCAGGTGTCCCAGTCACTTGCTTTTCAACAAAGGTACCCTTTCAATTCAAAGGACATAGGATGATCTTTTAATAAATGACACCAGGCCAATGGGGTAGTCATAAAGGAAAAAATAAACTTTAACCTCCTATTTCACATGCAAATTTGATTTGAGATGGATTAAAAACCTAAATGGTAAAAGGTAAAACAATAAAGCATCTGGAAGAAACAAAAGATACTATCTTCATAACATTTTTGGGTAGGTGAATATCTTTTGACAGAACACAAGTAACAACAGTTAAAAGAAAAAGAAAAAGAAAAGAGCTTTAGAAATTAGATTTTGTTACAAATAAGTTTCTGTTCATCAAAGACATTATTAGGAGAGTGAAAAGACAAGGTATAGTCTGAGGATGATGTTGACATTTATATAATAAAGGACTTGTTTGTGGGATATATAGAGAATGTTTACATGTTAATAGGGAAAAACCAAACAACCCAATTTCAAAAGTGGGCAAATAACTTGAATGGGCAGTTTACCAAAGAAGATATACAAATATCCAATAAACATGGGAAAAAATATTCAATGTCATTAAGTATTGGAAAACACGATTTTTTTTCAAGATTTTATTTATTTATTTGACAGACAGATCACAAGTAGGCAGAGAGGCAGGCAGAGAGAGGAGGAAGCAGGCTCCCTGCTGAGCAGAGAGCTCGATGTGGGGCTCGATCCCAGGACCCTGGGACCATGACCCGAGCCGAAGGCAGAGGCTTTAACCCACTGAGCCACCCAGGCACCCTGGAAAACACGATTTTAAATGGCAGTGAAACACAACATACACCCACCAAAATGATCACAAATAAAAAGGCTAGCAATATTAGGTGCTGGAATGGATGGGGGGAAAACTGGAAATCTCATTAAATTGTCACAACACTTTAGATAACTGGAATTACCTACTCTCATCAGAATCAGAAATTCTTTTCATAGATATACACCCAGAAGGAACAAATGCATGTGTCCAATAAAAAGATAGGTACAAAATGCATAAAGAAACTTTATTCCTGGGGGGCCTGGGTGGCTCAGTGGGTTAAGCCTCTGCCTTCGGCTCAGGTCATGATCCCAGGGTCCTGGGATGGAGCCCCGCATTGGGCTCTCTGCTCAGTGGGGAGCCTGCTTCCCACCGCCCCCCCTCTGCCTGCCTCTCTGTCAAATAAATAAATAAAATCTTAAAAAGAAAAAAAAGAAACTTTATTCCTAACCATTCAAACTGTCAAAAACAGGCAAAATTTGGAAACGACCCTAATGTTGCCAGATGGATTGTAGACATAAACTTAAAAAGAAAAACTATAAACCTTTTAGAAGACAAATGGGAAAGTGGCTTCAACCATCAGGTCAGGAAGAAATTGCTGAACAGGATGGAAATATTAATAAATTTTATATTAAGATAACATTAAGAACTTCTGCTTATCAAACAATATCATTAAGAGAATGAAAAGGCAAGTCATAGGAGAGGATATTCGAAACATTTATAAGTAACAATTCTACTCTTGGATTTATGTCCAAAAATATGTGCCTATAAGTAGCAGGAGGCATGGATAAGAATGTTCATAACAGTGCTATTTACAATAACTAAAAACTAGAAACAACTCAAATACCCATCAGCAGAAAGCAGTTAAATAAATAGAGCTGTATTTGTGGAATGGAATATCAGACAGCATTGGAAATTAGCAAACTACAGTTCCCTGAAGCAATGTGCATGAATCTCACAAACATGAAGTCGAGTGAAAGAAATAAGACACAAAAGAATGATTCATTTGTATAAAATTCAAAAACACAGTCAAACTAAAGTATATCATTTAAAGGTGGAGCAGCATACAGAGAAGCTACAGAGAAAGCAAAGAAGAACTTAGAAAATTTAGCGAAGTTACATTTGTTAGAGCCAAAGGGGGCTGTACTTGGAAAGAAGCACAGATAGGTTTTGAGGGTGTTGGCAATGTTCTGTTTCCTGATCTGGGCAGTAAACAGGGTTTATTTTTTTAAGATTTTACTGATCTATTTAGCAAAGAGAGAGAGAGCACAAGCAGGGGAGGGGCGGGCAGAGGGAGAGGGAGAAGCAGGCTGCCTGCTGAGCAAGCAGCACATGTGGGACTCTCTATTCCTGGGATCGTGACCTGGGCCACCCGGGCGCCGGTCCAGCTCATCTTTTAAAAGGAGGGCTAGACGCCGCTGGCCAGCATATAGGAAGAAACTTCTAAGTTACAAGGTAACTCAAAAGGAAATTTAGTCACGGGAGAATTTCCGCCCCGTACAATCAGATCATCACTCCCTGTAGTGGAAACTAGGTAAATTAAGACGACTTTCTTCACAGACATTTGCAGGGAGGAGCTTGGATCCCTAACTGCTGGTTTGCAAAATGGCCAGGACGCGGAGGGTGAGGAGGGAGAGACAGAGAGAAGGAAGAGCAGACCGCTCCAGATCTGCAGGCGGCAAGAAGCTTAGACACGTCGGTCTTGGGCTCGGCCGACCAGCAGATCTCCACACCGCTGTCAGAATCTCAGAAGTTTACTAGAGGCCCTAAGTATCTGGATTTAGTCGTAGAAGCCGTTCCGAAGGTTTCAGCAACACCTCACTCTCTCAAGACTGTGTCCTTCAAACAGCCGCACTGTGGGAATGAGGGATAGAATGTATATTTCAAGGACAGGGCAGGGGGCCCACTCGCATGTCAACCGTAGGTCACGTCCCCTGGATGACCTCCTCCCACATGCCCTTTAGCCAGCACTGACTAAGCTGTGGCCCAGAAAAAGTCATCCTGTTCAAGACTTAGTTTTGTGAATTGTAACATGAAAGAAGTAACCTTTGCCCTAACTATCTGGTAAGATGGTCTAAGAGACAAACAAACAAAGTAATTGTGAATTCATCTTATACTTAACAAAAGGATAAACATATATGAAGGATTCAGGTGAGTTTTATAAACTCTAAAAAGGGGATTTACTATGTGTGTTGTGGGTGGTGGGCAATCAACATGGTGTTTCTTACAGCAATTAGAACACTAACCCAGGGAATCACTGGCATTAATAGTATTGCATAACATCCCTTGGGTAAGCTTTGTCCCTCTGTCCCCTTGGGTTGGGACAGAGATTAGACTGACAAATGCTGCTCCAGAAGTTATAATGGGGACTCAAATAGAAAACCAATCAATGACTTATTTTAAGAATATAGCTTTCAACCTTCCAGAATTAGTTTAGGCAGCAATAACATGAAAAGAAGGACTTGTCAAAAATACTGAAACTCAGATTATTTTGCTAGTTTAATAGTTATTGAATATTAGCATATTTGCCAGTTTATTCAGTTAAAATAAATTTTGGAGACACTAAGAAGCAAAGAACATGTCTTATGTCAGTATCCCCAACACTGTGCAGTGCCTGGCATATGATGTTTATGAAATGACTGAATTAAGTGGATGGTTTTGTCTCTCTTATGCCCTATAAAATCTATTAAAAACTTTATAGATGCAAATGTAGCCCTCCCACAACATGGCATCAGTCCTAGTTAGGTTTTAATGGGAGTTCCTTAAATATTCAAGGAATAGAAAATTCTTAATATTTAAGCTCTTTAAATGAATTTTTAATGACAATCTTTCCCATTAATTTCACAAGGCCAGTCTTCTTTTGATATTAAAATTTTCTCTATAGCTATAGTAACTATTAAGAAACTATATAATGAAACAAGAGTGGAAATTACATCTGCAGTAATAAGAACAAATCAGAAATACTTTGAACAAATCAGAAAATACTTTCAACAAATCAGAAAAAATCAGAATACTTTGCTGATATACTGACAAAATAGAAATGAATTCCATGTTTTGGAAAGGGTGTAAAATAACAATTAACCAATTTAACAAAGTGCCTCAAAAATAGCTGGATTGTCTAAGACAAATTTTGGAAAAATAATGGGAGTGAGATAAACTTATTATATATTTCATATAATATATTATATTATTATAATAATATAAATATATAAATATATATATTATAACATAATATATAAAATATAACTTATTATGTTTCATATAATAAAACACATATTCAAGATAAAATCATTAAGACACTGTGGATCTCTGGGGCACCTGGGTGGCTCAGTGGGTTAAGCCTCTGCCTTTGGCTCAGGTCATGATCTCTCCCTCCCCCTCCGCCTGTCTCTCTGTCTACTTGTGATCTCTCTCTTTGTCAAATAAATAAATAAAATCTTAAAAAAAAAGACTCTGTGGATCTGAAACAGAAACTGAATAACAGGTGATTGGAATAAAATAGTACATTGAGCTCCAGAAAGCCCACATTAGAATTTAATACATTTTTGGCATTGCATAACAGTGGGGAAAAGACAGATATAAACAAATGGCAGAGGGAGAACAGACAAACCATTCATTCGTAACAGTAAATAAATTAAACATATAATTTAAACCTTAACAATAAATTCCAGTAGGATTAGGGAATTTAATATTTTTAAAATGTGCAAAATAAAACATGAAAAGGAAATATACATGAACATTCTTTTTTTTTTTAAGATTATATGTATTTACTTGACAGACAGAGATCACAAGAGGCAGAGAGGCAAACTGTGGGGGTGGGGTGGGGTGGGGAAGCAGACTCCCTGCTGAGCAGAGAGCCCTGATTCCGGGCTCGATCCCAGGACCCTGAGATCACGACCTGAGCCGAAGGCAGAGGCTCAACCCACTGAGCCACCCAGGTTCCCCTATACATGAACATTCTTATAATCAAAGGCCTCTCTAAGAATAGTTTTAGAATCAAAGTCATAAATGAAAAGATTGGTAGGTTTTAGGTAACAAGCCTCAATACTTCTGTGCGTGAACACATAAACAATGGCTGAAAACTTGTGAAGGGGTGAAGTAAAGACATCCCTGCTCATTTTTTTAGCTATCAGTCGAAAGCAACAACTGAAGGGAGAAAAAACCAAAAATCCTGTCTGAGACAAAACTAAGAAACACACATGTCCCAAGTCAAATGTATTTGAAGAAGAGTGAGCTGTCAAGAGCGGTGACAACTGAACCAGGGAAGGGAGGATGTTCAGGGAGCATGCTCACTACAGAGCTCCAGTGGAAGCAGCTGACCTGGTGGCCTCTAAGAGAGGAGGAGACCCGAAAGGGGCAGAATCACTGGGAGATGAGGAAGTAGCACCTGGAACAGCACTGAATCCCTCTGAGCACCACAAAGAGGTAAAGGAAGTAAGGACCAGTAAGGAAAGAAATAAAAGAAGCTATCAACAGGTCAGCTCCACTACCACATGACAGACTAGGAGAGACTCTGTGGTGCAGGAGGAAGTCTTCAGGGCTACTCTTTCTGGGCCAAGTGAAGAAGAGGGTATAACCCCTTAAAAACACAAACCATGCTTCACTGTGGGGCTTCATTCCAAACCCGAGAGAATTCTTGGCCTGCTGTTTTATTCTGTTGCAAGTAACTGGCCCAGGAAGAATTCAATCCATTCAAGAACCAGGACCCCTGTAGTAGGTTGGCCCTGCATCATGTGGTTTTCAATTACACCAAAACTTCCTGAAAAGGAAACACATCCACCAATACAGGGAGGGTAAAAGGACAACATCTTCAACAAGATCCCCCTAAAAGCTATTTGTGACCAAATCATCAAAAGCAGCAGGACCTGCATGAAATAAATGTCGTGTGTTGGAAATCCACCCCCATATCGTAAAAGCTATCAAAATGAAAAAATTACTAAATTCTCATGCACAAGGAGAGAAAATACCATCCTGATGAGAAACTAATATGGATCATTCTGAGAAATATCAACAGGGAAAGACTCTCCGAAGCTCAAATTTTGGTAAATACAAAAAAAAAGGGGGGGGGGGGACAGGTCATATAGTTTCAAAAATGCTAAGAACATTTGGAACCTTGAAAATCTCAGAAATAACTATCAAGAATTCATTTCCAAAAGGATAAACTTTATCTTTTTTAAAAGACTTATTTTATTATTTGAGAGAAAGAGAGAAAAGGAGAGAGGGAGAGAAAGAGAGAGAGGCAAGGAGAGCAGAGGGAGAAAGGGAAACTTCAGCAGATTCTTCATTCAATGCAGAGCCTGACACAGGACTCTATCTCACAACACTGAGATCATTAGCCGAGCTGAAACCAAGAGTCAGATGCCCAACTGACTGAGCCACTCAGGGGCCCCAAAGATAAACTCCATCTTTTTTTTTTTTTAAAGATTTTATTTATTTATTTGAGAGAGAGGCAGAGAGAGAGCATGAGCGAGGAGAAGGTCAGAGGGAGAAGCAGACTCCCCGTGGAGCCGGGAGCCCGATGCGGGACTCTATTCCGCGTCTCCGGGATCATGACCTGAGCTGAAGGCAGTCGTCCAACCAACTGAGCCACCCAGGCGTCCCAATAAACTCCATCTTGAAGGAAAAGTACTGGAAACAAAAACCAAGTTGCACAGAGCAAGACAGTGAAGGTAAAAAAGAGGAAGGACTCAATGCAGGAAGTTCTGTAACAGCAAAGCACGGTCTATAGCGTAGAGTTCCAACATGGACACAGAGGAGACTGGAGTCCACAGGGCTAGAGGCAGAAAAATGTTACTGAGTCCAAAATGGCCTTGAATCCAATGTTAGTGAATCCAACTAGGCTACACAGAGAGGCCATATATTATAATTAAGCTTTTCATGGCAGTAACAGAGAAGGGAGTCACTGAGTTCTGAAACTGGGAAAGATACCCTACTCCAGCCTTCCCACCCAATAGGCAATTCCTTCTAACAGCCCCAAAGGAAACTCACCTTATCTAAACACAAAAGGAAAAAAGGAATACCATTTAACCCCATAATACACAAATTACAGGAAAAAATGTTAAAAGAAACCTTATAATATTCTGACTATGAGAATACAGAAAAATATGCCCACAAATCAGGTTAAAAACTAAGATTCTAAAGGAACTAAAAGACATCAAGAAAATTACTGCACCTTTGAAAGAACAGTACAAGTCAGATATAGAAAACTTCAGGAGTTAAATAGTTGGAAATCACATGGAGAATATGAAATAAGAAACAAGAGATCACTAGAAATAATTAAGAAAGAAAGAAAAAATCTCTTTCCTCAATTCAGTCCAAAGCTACTAGACAAGGCCAAGCATGTAGGCATCCGTAGTAAGTGTGTCTTTGTATGTGTCGGGGATGCATGTTAGCCTGGAGAAGGTGTACAACCTGGTAAGGATAGTGTCTGACTGGGGAGAGAAGCAGCCCAGGGAGCCATGTCAGAACTCAAATGGGATGAGGCGGGAATCCACTTTGGGGAGTGGAAGTGGCTATGAAGTGGCAAAAGGAAGAAAAGATTGGTTATGTACAGAAACATTGATCACATAAATATATTCAGGACAGTTTTCTCAGAGAATAAAGATAAAAGATGAAAAGGTGAAAAGAGAGAAAACAGAAATGAACTCTATGGAGGTGGATTGGAATTGGAAATGTTGGGATGACCTCATGGTTTTCAAAATATAGAGAAATAAAAATAAGTGTGTGTGCATGTGCGCGTGTGTGTGTGTGTTTGTATACCGTAGTTCTCTACACTGAGAGGGACTGGGAGAAGTGCCAATTAGCAGCCCCAGCACCCAGCTCTTGGTTTCTAATTATCCATTTTCTACTAAAAGGAACCAGAGTTCCTTGGGAAAATGAATGACTACAGATCTGGGGCAGGAAAGGTACAAGATTAGCTTGGAACATGGTGTTGTGCATGAAAAATAAGTTCTCAAAGAATGATGGGTCTGGTCAAGAGGACACAGAAACCATCATTAAGTGATTCTCACTGGCCAAATCTGGGACTGTTTAAACATCAAAATAAAGAATGATAATAATGGATTATAGGCCATTAAATAAAAAAAATCCACAAGTCCATTCTAATGTTAATAAATGAATTCAGTAGTAATATGATGAAGAATAGGGTATTTACATAGTTTGAAAGTACCTCCTTACAGAAGTTACCTTTATGATGGATAAACTTGGCAGACAATAATTTAATCAAGTGGTCAAGTTAACATTACCAGTAATAGGAAAATCTAAATAATGTGCCACAGAATAAGAATGCATTAAGAACTCAGCATAGATTTTACTTAGATATGTGTTTTTACTGCCACTTGTGCAAACATTAATTCTAAACCTGCAGGAAAAACTAACAAGTCTAAACTGAGGGGCATTCTACAAATTTACTATCTAGTAGTCTTTGAAAGTGTCAAGGCCCTAAAGCTAAGGACAGAGAAATGGTTCTGAATAGCAGGAAACTCAAGAAATGTCACAACTAAATGCAGTGTAAGAATTTGGACAAGATCCTTTTGCTACAAAGGACAATATTAGGAAAACTTGAATGAAGTCTGAGGATTTAATGGTCATAGCATATTAGAGACAATCTCTAATCAGACAGTTGTGGTTATGCAAGAAAATGTCCTTGTTAATAGGAAATCCACGTAAGTATTTGGTTATGATGGGGCATCATATCTACAACTGAATTTCAAAAGGTTCAGGAAATAAAATATCTTTTTATTGTACTTTCAAATTTTCTGTAAGTTTGACATTGTTTCTCAAAAAAGAGGAAAGAATAAATTAGAAGGAAGATAAGAAAAGACACAAAGAAAACATAGCAAAGAAAATGAAAACGGTAAGAGATAAAATAAAAAATAGAAAATAAGAGCAAGAAAAAAGATTTTTAAGACAATGACAGATATGGAAGACTAGCAAAGGAAATAGAATATGGGTATAGATGTGTATAGATAAAGCCCCAGAAGAAAAAAATCAAAGCAAAAACAAATATTTAAAACTGTATCTTAAGAAAGCTTTTTAAAATTAAAAAAAAAAAAAAGCAGCCTAGATTGTATGCTGAAGTGATTCTCCAGAGAACTAGCAAATATTTCCCAGAACGGTCAATACCAAAGTGTTTCCTAATATGAAGTTTCAATGCTTACAGAGAAAGTAAACAACAACAACAACAAACTAAAAAACAGTGGGAAGTGATAACCTGAACAGAAGACAAATGACATTGAGAGCAAAAATTTAAAAACAAGACAAATTAGTTTGGGTGGGTTTCCTTGGCTCTGGAGAGGTTCATAAGAGTTATTAATATTGTTCAGTTGTTTACTTGAGGAGTCAGTGCAGAGTCTGACATGACTGAAGAATTAGCTTCTTCTAGTCTGTATGGAAAAACTACAGGTGAAACATTTTTGAAGTCAAAAAACAAAACAAAACACAAACCCCAATCTGAAGTGGAATCTGCCAAGATGTGTGACAGCTGATGGTGGTGAAAACAGGTACGGAGCAGTACCAAAGCTTAGATGGACTGATGTACAAAACCTGTGAAACTGGAATGTTCAAACCTGTTATTATTCATTGGACTACTCATCAGCTGGTACTTTGAAGACAGTATTGGAACTGATCATGTGTTACAAACACAGCAGCATCAACAGTGAACTTTGGGTACTCTTGTAGACTTACCATTGGCAATTCTGAGAATTTTTGTTCAGAAATAGAAGCTGAATATCCTGAACTGCTCAACCACACAGGAAGTCAGTAACTTAGCACTGGTAAACGTTTTTTATAGCTTTTTCGGGCTGAGACCGAGATTGAAATGTTTCTGAATGAGAAGAACAGCTCTCATTGGCTATTGTTTAACCTTGTGTGGCTTTGGAAAACAGCTGTTGCTACAACGTGATAATGTTTCTTAATGAACTGAACCAAAAATAACAAGGCAAAACAGTACTTATATGTGAGACTTATTCAGCAGTAAAGTCATTTCAATGACAATTAATGTTTGAATTTCAAATACTGTCTAACTGCTTTATATACTTCCCATGCTGTCAAAAAATAAAGCAAGAAGTTTCCATTTCCATACAAATTTGCAACGGATATATTTTCCAAGTTCAAATTACACTTCCAGCAGTACTTTTCAGATCTCAATGTGTGAAAGAACAGAATGATTTGGATTTCTTATCCTTTATTCCTATATGTCGCCCCTCCCTACCTCCTTTCTAAGACTCTCCCTCATTCTACACGTTCCCAGGCATCTCCATGGTTTTATGGATCCTCTTATCCTTCGAAGCGTTCCCTAAATGTCTCAGCCTAGGACTCTTAAGTCCAACTCCTGTGATAATTATTATCTGGTCTTTCATTTGACCTTCCTGTATACTGCTTTTTCTGTTAATATAAATCCACTATGCAGTTAATATCTCCCTGTATGCACTGTAGGTGCCTTAAGTGGAAAAGCTACAATTCCAAAGATAACCCACAGTCCCTGTTGGCAAGATGTGAAACTTTAGAAAATGTCGGTTGATTACCTGCTTGAGCAAGTATTTATAGTTATGTAGAAGTGCTTAGTGAAGGACTATGGAAAGACTCATCAACATGTTGTTTTTACAAATTTAATTCAGCTAACATTTCCTAGGTATTTACTTGCTTTTGGCTAGTAATAGAAATGAACCTAAAATTATCTCTATCCTCAGGAAGTGAATGGTAGGGTAGAATTATTTACTACAGGGGTTCTCCACTAATGACAATTTTGCTCCCCAGAGGATGTTTGGCAATGTCTGAAGGCATTTTGTCTTCAGACAAAACCGAGAGGGTCAGGATGCTACTGGCATATAGTGAGTAGAGCCCAGGGGTACTGCTAAGCATCCTAATACACAGAGAAGTCATTGACAACACACAATTGTCTGGTCCAAAATGTCAACACCGAGGTTGAGAAACCATAATTTACTATGCCAGTGTGGGCTGAAATATGGGAAAACAGTTTATAATATTTGTTTTCTTCATCTTCTAAATTATGAAACTGTCATAGGACTTTTTTTTTTTAATATCTGAGAATCTAGGGCTGGTGTCTTCCTTTATTCACCATCATTTCACTAGGCTTAAAATTTCACAAGATTGGAAACCAGTTCTCTTTCTTTGAAGAGACCAGTAAATGTTTGATGAGACTATGCGCTCAGTAAATATTTGTTGAATGAATAATTAAGTGTTGAGGTGTTATCTGCTCTTCCTTCACTCCCCAATGCATTGGCCTAATATCTGCTTTCTAGAACTACTGTGATTCTTCAGAGATCTAGAAGGACATTTAGAGATAATCTCATCACACACTTTTTACTATTCATTAAGATGGTGACACTTTTTCTATAAATACTCTCTCATGGAAAATTCTAACATATGAGGCAGATAAGAATAGAGATGTTTTAAAGGTGAGGAATCTGGAGCCCAACCACCAGCAGCACACTGAGGTGTCTCCTAAGGTCAGCATTGAAAAACCAATGCAAATTACACTCAAATACCAGTAGACAAAACTGAAGTAGGGAGAAAAAATAACCAAAATAAAGTCACATAGCTAGGTAGTGGTAGGTCACTAGTTAAAGCTGCATTCATTCATTAGGTACCCTGAGAGGCAAGCGTAGAGCAAAAGTTCCTATTTTGTTGAATTATGTGTGGGGGGGAGGGGTGGTTAGGAACTTTATTGTTTATATCTGATCATCTAGGGCTAGTGTTCTCCCCACCAACTTCTCTTCACAGCAGGAATTCAATACTTAAACAAAAACACGTGGATTAACTGGGCTATAGAGATATTTCTTTGTGAATCATCTTCCCCCCAATTAAGACAGGTTCTTCGATAAGATTAATTAAAGCAGAAGAAATTTAGGAAAGTCCTTCAATATCCACTTATCCTTCTATGTAGAGAAATGATTCTTAATGGAAGAGGGTTGTTGCATAATGGTATTTTGGAATTAGGAGAATGTGTAGTTTGAAAAAGCACTGTCTCTAAATTTACTTTTAACACCCCCCCCATACCTGTAATTTTCATAATACAAACCTCAGAGAAAGCTTGTCAAAATATTTTTGGCTGGCTGGTGGGAATACTTAGAAGATAGTCATTCTCTAATGAATAATAGAAAAGTGAAAAGGGGGTGTCTAAGGATCTTACAAGAAAAGGTTGCAGCATGAGGTTTTTGTGTTTATCAAAAGATTATGAGATATTTGGGGCGCCTGGGTGGCTCAGTGGGTTAAGCCTCTACCTTCTGCTCAGGTCATGATCTCAGGGTCCTGGGATCGAGCCCCGCATCGGGTTCTCTGCTCAGCAGGGAGCCTGCTTCCTCCTCTCTCTCTGCCTGCTTGTGATCTCTGTCAAATAAATAAATAAAATCTTTAAAAAATTTAAAAAAAGATTATGAGATATTTAAAGTTGTGAGGTAGACAACAGGGAATTTTATGCAATGACCTGGGGCCATTCAGTGTCTACATAGCCATTGTTAAAAACAATATAAAGAGGGTTGAGTCTGGGCATAGAACACAGAGGAAACAGACAGGCAATGTCAAAGTTCTGAGAACTTCCAGGCTAGGACCTTCATGGTGAAGATGAGGAAACCATTCCTGGATAATGTTGTTTTGTTCTATTCCCTGTTATACTTTGCTATGATCCTTCTCCACACTATCAGCTTTAAAAAAAAAAAAAAAAAACCCTACAAAATGACTGGAAGGTCAATATGAGAGCAAGGAAGGATCCCGCTAGCTGGAGTCATGTTGGGATTCTGTCAGAGTCATAGGGTTATCCTGGGAGACATTGCCCCAAAAGTTTTTATCATGAGGTGACCATGCGATAGGTAGAGATCTACTTTACACAGATTATTTACCCAATCTAGACTTACCTTCTTCGCACATGAACCTTCCTTTCTCTCAGAACTTTTGTATCAAACACCACCTGAAGACAAAACTGATGTGTGAGTTACCTCAGGTCAACGCTTGAGCTATATTTAGTGATCTGAGAGTCAAAAAAGGTTTCAACTTCCCAGGAAAATCCTTCTGTCAGCAACAGCTTTATAAAATGCCACAAACAGAGATGCATGGAGGACCCAAAGGGATCTGTACCTATGAATGTGAGACGGGCCCTGGGGAGCTCTCAGAACAATGATGTCATCCTGGAGAGCAGAAGGGAGAAGGGAATAACCAAAAGAATGTCCTGTCATTAGTCTCGCCTATCTGAGCACTCTCTGCCATTTCCGTCTACCTCAGCTCATCTGGAGCTCCAGCCTGGGCCTGCTAATCCCATTTACCCATCACAAACTGTCATTGACTAATCTTCCCTTGTGTCCAGCTTCTGTCTTTGTGTTTTTTTTCTTCCATAGCCAACAGCTCTTCAAAGAAGGAGGTGTCCTTAAGAAGTCATAGATCTCACTCCTCAATTTACAAATAAGAAGAGCCAGAGTAGGAACAGCCTTTGCCCAGAGTCACACAGCGAATGTTCGAGTGAATCTAGGAGGTTCAGCTCTTGGTCTGGTGTCCCCACTGTTGGTGTCAGTTGTCTCAGCCTGATCCTTCCCACCCTCTAAAGCTTGTTGTTCTTGCTTCACCAGAGTCCTCTTCGGAGGACAGTCAGTCATCCGGGAAATTTCAGTAAGCGTTAGAGAAAGTAGCTGCCAGTCACCTCGAAAGATCAGATATACTTCATTTTACTATCATGTGAAATGGAAGACTTCTTTGCGTTTATTTAGTCCCATGAATAAGGAAGAGCTTGGCTCACCATGACCGACACTTGCTTCAGTCTATGAAGCACAGCCCGTGTTGAGGCTGGAAGAAACAAGAATCAGAAACAAACGTTTATGTCGTGACTGTTATAACCAGAAAATGCCATTTGTCCCTTGGGTCCACCACTGAAGTCATCCTTAAAATCCTTTCACAGTCTCTAATTTGGTGATAGCCTATAAAAGCTGGTTTAAGAGTTTGGTTACTATGAAAAGATGTATAAATGTAAATGGTTAGTGTATTGATTTATAAAATGTAAGTGGTGAGATTTTGTTGTGAGTTTCATCAACCGAAGTTCTAGCAAATGCCCAGAAATTTTTATAAACACCATCATATTACAAAAACCCTAAACTACAGAAATAGTTTTAAAAGTACAAGATGGTCTACTTACACATATATCTTTTTTCTTCTCAATGCCAGCTGACAGATTCATTAAAGTTGTCAGTTGTCACTTGTAGCTAATTTTTAAATGTAACTAAATTCCTGACTTCATTTTATTTTTCTTTTTGAAGACAATACCTCTCTCTCTGCATCTTGGGGGGAAAAAAAGAGTAGTATTTCGCTACTAGTAACAGTTCTTCCACTGCCCAGCTGTGGAATGCAAATGGTATGCAAATGGTGGTAGGGACATTTGTTCATTCCCTACCTCACTCATCCAGAAACTTCCCCAAGAGTGATTATCTCTCTTATACCAGGATTTGCCGGTGACAGAAAATTAACTTTTTCTAAATAATCTGTTTATTCTGCTCATAAAAGGCTCTAAAGGAAAGTTTGCTCCAGGTTCTGTTATGTAAGGCTTACCTTTTATCTAAAGGCTGGTCCTCTATAAATGCACATAATGGAATTTATCCTAAATGATAGACTCTTATATGAGAGGCAGGGGGAAATCGTAGAAAGTTCTTAATTTTAGAAAAAGACAATGTGTTCAAATCCTGGCTCTGCCCTACCACTCAATTATCTACGGAACTTTGAACAAGTTGTCTGATTTCCGAGTCTTGGGTTCCTTAGATGTTTAGAGACTTAAATAGGTTCATGAGTACAAAGCACCTAGCAAGAACATCTGTACTGGAAAGTACTCGATACATGTTTGCTGAGTCCCACTATATATGTGGGTACAGTTGACAAAATTCTTAAAAATAATATTCTGCCAAAATGAATATGCCAGGTGTGTAAATAGATGGATCTGCCAATCCAAAATTGAGATTATTTCGGAAACAAAGGCAATCTTGGATTGAGAAACCCAGAAAGGAAGAGAACAGCTGCTCAGTTATGCATTTTACAGATAAAGATATAAAGTCAAAGGATGTAAAATCAAAGTTTAAGCTTTACCCACACTTACTACCCTTTAGCTTCTGTGATTAGTTGATGGAGAGGATTGTATATGAAAAATGTGTGAATGTGTCCACCCTGATCAAAGTCACAGGAAGAGATCACTCATCCTGAAGAGAGGGAAAGTGGTCTAGAAATAAAACATCCTCATCTCAGCTGCTATATTAAGGGAATATATATATATACATATATATATATATATATCTTATATATTTATATATTTTGGAGGGAGTATGCAGGGGGAGTGAAGAGGGCAGAGGGGGAGGGGGAGAGAGAGAATCTAAGCAGATTCTGAGCTGAGCTGGACATGGGGCTTGATCCCACACCCCAAGATCATGACCTGAGCCAAAATCAAGAGTTGGACACTTAACTGAGCCCTAAGGATAAATATGTCTTTAAAGATGGTTGCACAACAGCACTTTTATATGGGGGAATAAATCGACTTCTCTCAAATTTCTTCATTATTCTAAACCACACAGGTATATGGTCTTCCCAATGTTTGATGAATGTTGGGACCCAATTGTGGATTGAAAACTGTCAACCCAAACTTAGACAACCAGGGTCATGCTACATAGTGTAAAAGTTTAGTGCCATACAGCAAATGGTGCATTTTATGAACCATAATGCTTTTGAATGTACTGCTAATTGGGTGTGAATGCTATTATATGGGCATAGAGAAACACAATCATTGTAGTTAAATTATTACAAGCTTGATTTCTACTCTATATAATGTATGTTTTCTTAAAAAAATAAAAGGTATACTTTTCCAGCTAATTAACAGAAGGTAGAATTTTAGACATGTTGCAAATAATTCTCCAATGGCAAATATGTAAACAACGTAGATCATATGTTCTTTGTTTACTTATTGAAACTACACACATTCCTAAAACTAATTTTCTCATAGAGGAGCACTAATTACATTGATTCAGTTGGTTTAAAAAATACACATTATTTACTTGATATTAATAAAGTAACAGTAACAGAAATGATGCCCATCCTTCCTTGAGTATATGTAGTCATTAGTGCTCCATTTAATGACAAAAAGCTTTCATCCTCTGGATCAGAATATGGGATGGAAAGTATGAAATAAAAGACTTTCCCTGACCCCTAAGAATGACCGGTTGGGCAGTCACCCCTTGGGTGACTCAAGGGGAGAGGTTTTGGAGGAGAGCAAATCAGGTGGGAAGTTCAGGTATTTCCCCAAAGACCAGCACAGAGATTTGATGCAGCAGGAAGCCACCTAACCCCAGGTTTCCACAGCTGCTGCTAAGCGCCAGCTTCCTTTTCCTTCCCAGCAATCTCTTCCAAGGCTGAACTCCAAGTCAGGAAATTTTTCTCAGCAAGGTAATGATCTGATCCAAAATAATCAACACTTAGCTGTGACCAGCCAATGGGCTCAATCCTCCCTGAATGTGTTACAAAATAGTCTAGAGAAATTTCCAGTCGATGGAGTGAAGGCAAGCTTGTGTGCCTGTGTGTGCGTGTGCGTAAGGGGGTGGTACAGAAATCACTTGGAGCTCTTCAACTCACCCTAGGAGCCTCCCCACTGCTTCCCTACATCCCCACCTGAAAGTAAAATTAGCCACATGTATCCGCCACTCCTTTCTCCGGAATAATTCTGTATAGTAATTTCAGGGGTATTATTTTTATAATCTCTGATCCTAATTGGCTCCTTCCACTCTGAAACCAACCCTTACTTGCATCTTTGGATCATTCATGTTCAAATGAGAAAGGCAAAGATTAGAAAATAACCTACTTTTGGAATATGTGAAACCAGATCTCATTAGGGAATTAAGATACTATTGAGTTTCAGCTTGTAAATTCCCACAACCAAAAAAAAATCAGTTATAAGCTATGTTGAAGTTATGACTCGTCTTAATGCATTTTCTATTGTACTTGAAACAGAAGGGATTTTAACCAGTCTTCTGGGCTTCAGAAGGAGAGTGGGTTAGTAGTAATCCAATGATTTACTAAGTTTCAGACAAGAAAGGGTACCTGACTACATTCCATTTCTATCCATTCTTCAAGAATGTCTGACCTGAGTCCTAGATTTATGGTGCTGATGGAAAATTCCAGAAACTAAAAAATATTTAAGTTTTAAAATTACTAGATCTCAGGGGGTGCTTGGGTGACTCAGTTGGTTAAGCGTCTGACCCTTGATTTTGGCTCAGGTCATGATCTGTCACTCTCCCTCTGCCTCTCCCCTTTCTAATTAAAAAAAAATTATTGGACTTTTTTAATGACATTTAACCAATACCTTGGAGAAAAGTGTTCTTACTAGGACTAGACATGCAAAAAGAAAAACATGCCAAAAGGATCACTGAAACTAGGTTTTTATCACACCTGGAATGAAATTGCGTCAGCAAACACAGCATCCAAAATATTGTAGATGTTGTTAGTTGTATTTGAAGGCCAATTCAAAGCACAGTTATGGCAGTTTATAGGGACATTAAAAGGAACCAATGCCTTTGAATATGCTTGCTACTTTAGTGGTTAATAACAATTTCTTTTAATCAAGGAAGTGTAACATAATGGTCAAAGTATAATAAATTGTAACAGTCTCTACCAGATGCATATTTATTAGTTACAGAGGCTGTAACTAATACTCTTTGGACTTAATTAAATCAGATAGCATAAACCAGTGTTTAGATAAATTATATAGACATTCCTGATACCTATCCACAGAAAGAAAAGGCACACACAGCAACTGAAATAGTTTGGTATGTCAGTTTAAATATTTTGATGAGTTGAATCAAATTTAAACTGGCTAAAAGAACTAAATGTTGACTCATTTAATAAGAAAATTCAGTGTGTGGTGGTGGGGGAAAGGAGCGGGGTGGCAGTGTCTGATGGCTCATGGTTTTCTTCCTCTTCTCTCCATAGTATCACACAACGTCAGTTTCATCCTCATGCTGGCTCCAGTCAAGATAGATCTCAGGGTGACAGAGGCCCAGTGCTTCGTCTTCCCCAGCATTCCAAGCCACAATCCTGAGCACGTCCCTGATTGGAACAGCTCCCGTCATATGATGGATCCCTAGCTAATCACTGTGGCTAAGGAAATGGTTATGTCAATCAGTTCATACCACGTCTCGAACCGGGAATGGAGTCATTTCATAACAAGGACATAGATCATGTGGAGGATAGGTGGATACTAGGAGGAAAACTGGGGAAATGGACAAATGCATACTGGAGGTTCACTACAAATAATACTGGATGCTACTGAAAGACAACAGCAAACCCAGCGTTGTATTTACTGACAATGATTATCGGTTTCACTAATAAGAAAATGGTTTCTGGACCACAAACTAACAACAGCAACAACAACAGAATTCCAAGGCCAGTATGTTTCTTTTATTATTTTGTGTTTGACTTAAGATGGTTGAATGACTTCATTTTCAGTTATAAGCATTACATTAATTCCCATGCAAAAATCCAAGACCGCATATGCCGGATTTCAATTGGCCAAAATCCAACCTGTGAGTCTGGACATTCGAGATCAAATCCAAAATGTTGCTTGACCTTTCCAAAAGCAGATATCATGGTCATCCTTTGAGACATCAGCAGGGCCCCTGACCTCTCAAATACCACAGTTTGCCATGAGTCCATACCAGAACAAGGAGCCAATGCCTTGTGGCACCTAAACATGGCAAACGATTTCATTCATGAAGATAAGACACCTCCACACGAAGCTACCACCCACAGATATGTCCTCATTCCTGCTCTATAGAAACACCTGCTTTTGAATAGGCATGCTATCTTCTGTTTGGGGATTATAAATTCTTTTTGCCAGTTTCCCCCACAATTCCCAGTAGAAGCAAAGAGACTTTACAAAAAAGCTTACCTCTATAACCCCCAAAGCAGTACATACAAAGACAACTACTCTATCAAGTATATATTTTCTCCGGCTTCAGATGGTCACTTAGCAGGTGTAAAGCTTTGCAAACCTCTCTCAGTGAGACAGGAACCAGGAATATCAAAGAGGGCAAGACAGGACCCCACAATTAAAGGAGAACGAAACAAATGCAAAGAATCATTCTATTGATTGAGAAAAATGGGCTAAATAAAAAAAATGATAGCATTTCAACAGTGGATTTCAATTTATATTGAAACACATACATCGGAAACTCTGACAATGGCCAAGATTTCATTAGTGCAAATAACAATTATAATGGTATGTTCTTTAATAGGATTTAAATAAGGCTTCAAATAATTACACACACTAAAACTACCATTTGGAAACCTTAATTCTGTTTGGAGAGTTGTCAAACACAGCCTCCAAACCATCCAAAGTTCTGATCTGAGGACAATTACATTCAATGAGGTTGCTCCAAAACACGACTGGTAGCATTATCACTTTCAAAGTCTATGTTGTTTGGTGGAAAGAGGGAAACTACTCTGGTCACTGGTCAAAAGAGATAAATCCAGCTAACATACCAGGTAGCTTCCAGGTTCAGATGATTCTCAAATATCTGTAGTGATGAAAGCTCATTGAAAAAAATTAAAAAAAAAATAAAAAAGACAAAAAAAAAAATAGCATCCTGAAGCATCAGAACGAGATCTGTTGCCCTATCCTCATGAACAAATTTACACAAAGCATGAAACAGTAAAAAGCAAGAGAATTCATGGGCATTTCATCTATGGCTCAAGTTCTCCTTAAACAAACAAACAAACAAAACCCAAAAACAAACCCGAACCAAAACCAATGTGACAATAACTACAGAGTAAACAATCAAATCAGAGGCAGAGTATGAAATAGTAATATACTGTTTCAGAGCCTGCACCGTCCTGCAGAACCAGGAAACTTAAAACGTGTTCTTAACAGATCCAATCTAGGCTGGATATGTAAAAAACGGCAAGTCAGCATCACAGACCACACTACACATTATGAGAGTTTTAGAACCCGGGAAAAGAAAAAAAAAAAAAAAAGGAAAAAAGGCAGCAGAATGCTCAGAAGAATTTATCATCGATTCTGAAATGGGGCCTCGTGACGTCATCAGGGTTAATAAAGACAGAGATGGACTTCCCCGGGTTCTCAGTCACCAGCTGCTGCAGTTTTTTGGCCAAACGGTCATCGGGCTGGTTGGGGTCCCCTCCGTCGGACTGCGGGGAGGGGATGCTGGTGGTGCTCCCCCGCCTCTGCAGCTCCAGCGTCAGCCGGTTGGCCGCCTTGACGTGCTCGATGGCGGTGCGCAGGTGCTCGGCCGGGTCGGAGCGCACGGAGGAGAGCTTCCGCGCGTGGAGCATGACGGTCTCCTCCGACAGGTGCTCCAGCATGTTGCACTGAGGGATGAAATAGTTGGGGCACATCTTGTTGACCAGACAGTGTTGTAGGTCATCAATGAGGCCCAGCAAAAAGTGGGCTGCATAGTCTTCTTGGGCCAAGTAGTTGGCAGGAAGTCTGTCACAGGCCCAGAGCATCATGCTCCGCAGGTGATAGGGGCTGATAGCCTTGGGCCGGGACAGGAGTTTAATGATGATGGCTTTGCAGGCCTGGTAGGCCTGCATGAGGCTACCAGAGATGCATTTCTTCAGCTGTACCTCGCTCCTGGCGAAGGACAGCCGCCACTCATTGTCCTTCTTGCCCTTGTAGGAGCAAGCAGGCACCAAGTAAAACCCACTGATGACCTCTTCCTCGGTGATCTTCCCATCCCAAAAGTGGTTCTCCATGAGCCAGCTCTGGGCCACCGCGGGCCAGCCTTTGAAAGATACCACGGGGACAATATCATACAACATGCGACTGCTCCCCACGCCCAGGATGATGGAGATGATGGTCCCGTTCTTTTCTACCTTTTCCACCTTGGGCATCCCTCGCTGGGGTTTCTTCTGGATCTCTGACAGGACAATGCTGATGGAGTCATAGAACCAGTCGGCCACTTTGGTTGGGGAGAAGAAGTAATTGGTGGCACCATTGATGTGATCCACGATGGTGCAGCAGTCTTTCCACTTACTGATTGTCCCCTCATCAAAGAGCCGGAGGCTCAGCCAAGAGTGGCACAGGGCTGAGTGACGCATATCGAGTGTCACAGGCTGATTACGGTCATGTAGCTTAAGGGCTGGCACCAGAAGAGTGAAGTCCATATCATAGTCTGTCCCTCGGGCATACACGTTAAGCTCATCTAAGTCCAGGTCCACCACGCCTTCCCGGACTCCCCCAGAAAGCAACAGGTACTCATTGGCCACTGGAAGTTTTTGGTCCAGCTTTTGCACCATTCCTAGAAACAGAAAAAGAAAACACTATTAGAGGAAACACAGACACCAGAGTCCTTTGCATCAGCACAGGACACGCTGAATTTCTAAGACCCACTGTTTGTTAGAAGTACAAGATCAGATCTTGGCCTGCTGCACGGGCCCAGCCAGCAGCATACTTTGTTCTTGCTCATCGGTGACAGAATGCGTCCTTTACCAAGTGGGAGAATTACGATCCATTTTCCTCTTGTGGCAAGAGCAGTATCTTTTTTATTTTTTTTAATTTAAAAAAATTTTATTTTTTTAAAAGATTTTATTTATTTATTTGACAGACAGAGATCACAAGTAGGCAGAGAGGCAGGCAGAGAGAGAGGAAGGGGAGCAGGCTCCCTGCTGAGCAGAGAGCCCGATGTGCTCGATCCCAGGACCCTGAGATCACGAGGCAAGCCGAAGGCAGAGGCTTTAATGCACTGAGCCCCCCAGGTGCCCCAGCAGTATCTTTTTAAATCATAAACTGGGGCTTTTCTTCCCCCAGTCATCACCTTGGTTAGTGGCCTTGCCGTCCACTAGGTCACTCAGGCTGAACACGTCAGTAAGCTTTGAGTCTTTGTTGGCTTCTACCGCCAGATTTTATCTGTATAACCCCTGCAGCACTTCTCATTCCTTCCCTGTTCTCCATCTCTGCTGCCATCATATAACGCCAGGCTCTTCTATATCTCGCCCATCTATCTCTCTCCCACCCCTAGGTTCTTCCTGCTTAACCCTTCCCCTATCCCAGGGATTCTCAGTGTGGGCTATGGACACTGAATGTGAGACACTGCGAGGGGGCAGTGAGGTCACAACTCTCCCCATAATAACGCTAACATATTATTTGCCGTGTTTACTGTCTTGACACTTGAACTGACTCTTGATGGGACGAAAGCAAATGGCGGGTCACAGTGCTAGGCGTTCGTGAAGACGGTGGCACCAAACCATAATGGCAATCACTGGACTATTTACTGCTGGCATGTACTAGCATTTAAAAAAAAAAAAAAAAAGTTCAGCTGCACTGAAGAAAAATCCCTCAGGGAAAAAGAAAAATGGGTTAATTTTTCTTAAATCCCAACTCTAGAGCTACGTTTCTAATGTTATGTGCAACATAATGGCAAGTGACCATAGAGCATTTCTGCCTCATACTGAAATACAAGAGCTGTCTTCAAGAAAAGTGCCTGTGTTGGAGCTGTGGGCTAAGTTTGAAGCTGTGGGCTAAGTTAGCGGCTCTGTTCGTGGAAGACCATTTTTACTTTAAAGAACAACCGATCAACTATGGGCATCCAGACTTGGGTATCTGGTAGACATTTTCATTAAAAACTGAACAAAGTTAGCCTGTCTTTGCAAAAACAACTAAAATATTTATTGCCAATGGGGGAAAAAAAAAACAAAACAAAACTGGAGATTTCAAAAAAAAAAAAAAGCAGCTGAATTTTAAGAAAACGCATCTCTTGCACCAGGAGCTTAATATCTCCCCAAATGGCATAGTTTTCTGGTTAGATTGGTGGTGACATAAAAAATGTAATTTTTGGATGTTAATGTGAGCTCTTTAAGAGTGCGGACCATGTCTCAAATCTGTATTAGGCATGCATTGGGTTCTGCAACCAGTATCATACAGCCGGAGCTGTGAATGGATGGCAAAGGAAGAAATGGATGGAATTAATGGGACTTCCCCATGAAGAGCTGAAATAATTAGACTAAATGTAAATGACTGACCCGTTGATATACAAATGTCCCCTCTCTGCCAGCTCTCTCTGTGACTTAATTTAATCTTTTCTCCAAAGATTGCAAAGAACTATCACAAACTAAAGTTCCCTTATTCACTGCAATACTTTTAATCAACATAGTTTATTATTCATAGGACAACTCCAGAGCAAACCAATAAGCCTTGTATGTGTGTTTGTGCTACCATTTTATTTCAGAATTTAATACTCCAATGAAATGAAAATGTGCTCTCTTCATTTTTTCAAATCCTGTTTTCCAAACCATATGAACCATGAAAAACTCATACTTAGTACCATTTCCTTACATACAGATAGACAGACATACAGCAAGCTATCGTTTTTGTCTTAAAGCAATCAAAAAGTTATCCAACTTTAAAGAATCCACAACTAGGGCGCCTGGGTGGCTCAGTGGGTTAAGCCTCTGCCTTCGGCTCAGGTCATGGTCTCAGGGTCCTGGGATCGAGTCCCGCATGGGGCTCTCTGCTCAGCAGGGAGCCTGCTTCCCTCTCTGTTTCTGCCTGCCTCTCTGCCTACTTGTGATCTCTCTCTCTGAGTCAAATAAATAAATAAAATCTTAAAAAAAAATCCACAACTAGTCAGAAAGAGAATCCAGCGTACTAGACTTTTGAGGCTGTTTTGAGGCTGTTTCTCACACGCCATGTGCTGTGCCACCCAGATCCCTTTCCAGCTAGTCCTTAAGGGATTACACTAACAGATTCTATAATTAGTGTAATCCCTTAAGGACTAGCTGCAAAGAGCCAGCTCAACCAAAGTGATGTCCTGTGTTTGGAGTGAGGGTAGGGGGTACACATCAATGTGAGAATGCCCTGGTTTAGGATACTCTGAAGAATTATTCAAATCCAGAGTTCCCAGGGGGGAGGGGGGAGGTGTATGGCCTGCAAAGAAACTGGACTTTTCCCTCTGCCTGATCCTGCTTTGGGTCCCTACTTTCTACCACAGTGGCTGATCCTAGAGGGGCATCTTAATAAATATCTTAGGGGCACTTGGGTGGCTCAGTCGGTTGAGTGCCCAACTCTTGATTTCGGCTCAGGTCATGATCTCATGGGTTGTAGGTTGGAGCCAGGAGTCTGAGATTCTCTTTCCTTCTCTCTCTGCCCCTCCCACCCCCAACTCGTGCATGGGGGGGGGGGGGTGGCACGTGCCCTCTCTATCTCAAATAAATAAATAAATCTTCTAAAATAAATAAATAAATATCCTAACTCCATTCGAAGGGCTGCTTCTTGAGGAACCCAATCTAAGACACTACATTCTAACCAAGCAAAAACAGCCTTCGCTGTAAGTCAGCATGGAAAATTTATCTTCCTTTTAAAAGCGGTTTTCAAAAACCAAATTTAGTAACCAAGGATTGAAAGTTATGGTAAACACCAAAACCAAGATTCATTTCTCAACTGTCATGTTTCAGTATTCACCTCATCTTACGATGTAACAAGCCTTACCACTCCGAGTTTGAGCTATGAACAGATAAGATTTGTTTCTCAGAATCCAGGGTAGGTTGGGAAAATCATTTTCACTATATTATAAGTTCACAGGCAGGTAGTTACTTTCAAAGATAAACGTTTGATAATGAAATAATTTATTCATCATTCATTCAAATATTTTTAAATTCTAGCACTTGGTGCCATAAATGCACATAGGAACTATGTTGAAATGTGTTATGATTAATAAGAGCTGAATATTAGAAGTGGTATTATAATTTGGATACGAAACCACTGTTCCCTCTTAGGTATCCATGATTCAAAACTCTGTACATTCTTTTTTGTCCTAGACAGGATCAAACTGGTTCTGAGCATACTAGCAAGGACTTGTCTAGACAACCAGAATAAGTTGTGCATTAACAGGCTGGGTAGAATTTGTTTACAAACATGCCGCTGAATTTTGCCTCGGACTGTCAATTTTGGTTTGAATAGTCCTAGGTAAGAAAAGCTAAAACTCCCTTCTGCCCTCTACTGGATTAAAGAAGTTTTAACATGTTTTTCACTTGTTAGCCTATACACTAGAACACTCCTGCTGGTAATAAAATACTCTTTTTCCTCCCAGATGTGGCTTCTGCACCTAGTTAAAATGTCCTCCCTCCTTTCGGGAGTCATGAAAGTACGTGGCTAAATTCCGTTATCAGGAGTTTGGTTAATTTTGGATACTTACTCCTTTAAAGGACAGAAAAAAATTTCGCAGCCAAGAAAATATTACTGAGGCTCTTTGCTAAGCTCCTAAAAGTTAGAAAGAAAGTCCCCAAGGCCACGTATTTCTGGAAGCTAATCCCCTGTGACACCCACATTTACATTTAGGCCACCGGAGCCCATTAGTCTGCAGTTTCACTAACGATTTGGTAACACAAACCGGAGCCTGCCCAGCATTCCACTCAAATGCCCTTCTTGAAAAACTTTTCTGGGCTAAGTTTAAGTGAAAATGAGCTGACATCAGCTATCGTGGCAGATGGGTTGCCACGCAACTAAAACACAGCCACAGGCTGGAGGGGAAAAGGCAGAGGAGAGAAAAAAATTCAACCATATACTCCGAACACAGGCACCAGTTCCAACAAGTGCCTTCTCAGAACAGATCCAAGGATTTCTGTGTAATAACAGAAGGGTGAGATCAAGTAACTGGCTGTTTAGCTATTAGCAATTTATCTAAAACCGTGAGTGAGAACAAAAGGAAGAATCACATATAACAATGACCTTGTTAGCCCGAGAAATGGCTTCTTGCCCTGGTGGGTCTCTTCTTTTTCATGGAAGCAAGGACATAGGTTTGCTCTTAAAAACACAGAACTGCCTCCAGTCTCCCTTCCTGTAATGGATTCTTTGATTTTGCTTTATTTAGTAGTTTCTACTTAAGAAGACCTTAATATTACGGTGAAACCGGTAACTAAAGAGTTAACAGGGTATCTAAGCCAGGCGGCAACTCTTTTACCCAAATCTGCTTGTTCTCAGGAATGCTGTCTGCCACCATGTTTCTGTAGTCTAATATTCTTGTCTGACACTGTGATAACCAATTGTTAGTTTCGTTGTTTTGCAGAGACTCAAGATTTCATCAAAAA
>PISX010000435.1:0-55104 GCA_004024625.1 Mellivora capensis | reverse complement strand
CCATGTCTCAGTGACTGTCCCTCCCCTGGTGCAGGGAACAGAGGGACTTGCGTTCTGTTTACACTGTGGTGTCAAGTTTAAGGAACAACTTCCATGTCATCCACCTAGTCCTTTGCTGATTATCTTTAGACTATCAAGTGAAAAATGGAACTCTGGTCCTGACACCCTTATATTCTAGTGAACAAAACTTTATCACATCCAACCAAATTCAGATTACAAGACGCCATCACTCAAACCCATAATGCCAGATTGTTAAGTACACATGAACCAGGTATGGTTTCCAGACTCACAGCTTCTCTCCAGGAGGTATGTGGGGGAGGTAATTTAATAAAAATTAAGTAGACACAGGAAATTGGTACTCGTGCAGATTCCGTAAAAACACAAAACAAAACAAAGCTGTCACCTATGTTGGGGGTGCGGAGATAGGTCAAAGAGCTAAAATGTTTATGTCTCATTATTAAGGCTACAGAATTAGATAAATCTTGTCTCTGTATCTTTGACTACGTACATCAAAGATTTTTATGTAGATTAAAAAAGACCAAAGTATCTTGACAATATTCATTTCATTAAAAAATGTTATCTTTTCCACCCAAACTCATGTGGCACACTAATGACAGTGCCTTACTATAGTGGTGACTCAATAGTAGGAAGGGAACGGGGTAGAACGATGCTGACAAAGTGCTTCTGTGATTCTGATACATTTCCTTGGGGAACAGTCTATTGGTTGTTAATAAATAATATAAAACCTTCCTATAAAAATTGATTTATACTTCAAAGAAATAAATATTTTTGTCAAGCTTACTGACATCCTGAGAAGTAGGCATGGCCACCTTCTAAGAAAGGCACCAAATCAATGGGATTTTTTAATGACTCCTATTTGGGGAATATTTTAGTATTTTCCTCATTTGTGGCCAGAAATCATATATGTGGAGTCCCTCACCTTGCAGGTGAAAAATCTGAGGTTCAGAAAGGAGAACTAACTCATTCAGGGTCACACAGCCCTAGTGAGAGATTAACAGCATTGTCTTATTCCCACAATTGTTGTGAAGGTCAGAATGGCATATACCTACTGCTTTTCTTATGACAACAACTGAACTTGGCATAAATGTAGAATGGTCTGAAAGGGAACCAGCAGGGGATCTCAAGGCAAAGTGTCATCTTTGTGCTTTCATTGGTCAAAGCTGTGGAGTGACCTTGGGCAAGCAGCAGAACAGGTCTGAGCATCCATGGTTATCATAAGAAGAACAGATCTTATCTGTCTTGCAAGAAGCTATTAGTATTCTAAAATAAATTGACTGTAAGACACAGGAAATAGAGAAGGAAGATTCCAACGAAGTTCTCAGCTTTTTCAATAACCTGCTGAGTGATCATTAATATTAATAGTTTTAGCAATAATCTTAAGGCAAAGAGCCCATTTTATTTGGCATAATTTCTGAGACAACTGCATGTAACGTAATCTAAATCTTTTAGAAAACTGATTAACTCATGTATGGTAATGAACCACTTTTTAAAAATTTTTTATTAAGATCTATTTATTTGACAGAGAGGGAGCAGAGAGAGAGAAAGAGCACACAGACAGGGATAAGGGGTGGAGGGAGAGGAACAGGCAGACTCCCCGCTGAGCAGGGAGCCTGATTCGGGGCTCCATTTCCAGGAGGCTGAGATCATGACCTGAGCCTGAGCCAAAGGCAGCCACTTAACTAAATGAGTCACCCAGGTACCCCTGGGTGATTTGATCTATCGACCAAATACATATAGTCACAGGTCTGATTCAAAAGATGACTCTTCAAAGATGGTCTCTCTTGCTTGCTCCTTCCTTGTTTCTATCCAGATATGTGTGCAAGAGCATTGGAGTAAGACAGGCTTGGGTTTAAATCTGGCCTTGTCATTAAGTAAGCCAGACAAGTTATTTAACCTTTGAGCTTCCAATTCATCATACATTTAAAACAAACGAAAAAACAAACCATAAAACCACCCACTTGGAGTTGATATGAAATGCCTAAGCACGTGGTAGATACTTCGCTCATTTTCCCCATATGTTCTTCCCTTTCTCCACCACCTATAAAACTGGAAGAGCAAACAACATCTATTCCACAGACTTATTCTGAAGACTTAACTAAACCTGTCTAAAGCCTCTAGCACATGCAAGGTGTACAAAACATGTTAGAGGAAGTGAAATGAACACTCCCTCCTCACTGCACTCAGGGCGCTGCTAGCCTACAGAGGCTTCCTCTGATGAGTGCCATCGTGTGGCATGGCACATAGTTTGGCAAATAAAGGCAGGCAGATTCCAGCCCTTTCTTGTTCCTTCTGAAGGAGTGCCCTGCAGAATAAATAACCTGCAGGCCCCCATGGAGGGCCTCGATCTGAATTCTTACATTAGCACTCTCTACGCATATTGAGTAGTGGGCCCTGCTCATGGGTTGTTTCCCCCCCTGAACAGGATAACAATATAAAGCGTTCGACAACCTAATTGGCACAGAAGCTCAGCAAATGGAAGATACTGTCACAGTCGATCATCTATAAGCTTCCAGAGTCAGGTTTTATGACCGCAGTGCCTAACACAGATCTTGGGATCAGAGGGCAACTGCTTGTTGAGTATATGAATGGTTTCCATCAACTCCAGTGCCCCAATAACCATTATCTTGGAGATCACAGAATTTGCCACACAATATAATATGAAATAGTCAGCACATATCTATAAATCACTTAGTAATAATTCAAAAGTCAGAGTGAAAAAGAATCTTAATTTTTCATATTTTCTTTTTAAAAAATTAAAGTTCTAAAAATTGGTGAGATTTGTCAAAGTCTACTAAGCTATTTTGAACATAATGAGCATGAGTTAGGCCTGGATTCAAGTTCGATCCACCCATGACCAACACAATTAACCCACTCTGGGACTCCACTGGGGAATGAAGTTGGGGAATGACAACGAATTTTAGTGGGGTGGTCACAAGAATAAGACAAGAAAATGCACACTAAATTACTTAGCACGTGCTCTGATACCCACCTGGCAGCCAATAAAGAGAGGGTTCTAAGCGCGCACATACACACACATACACACACAACACACGTTATCAATATATTTTCCCTAAGTCTTGCCTTTTTTTTTTTTTCTAGTTCTTAAGGTAGTTTAAAAACTCATGGTTTCTGCCAATCAGAACTTAATGGCAAAACCCAAAGGGACATCTTATTAGTCCCACCTGCCAGCCTTCCACAGCTGCAACAGGGCCTTAAAGCTACGTATTGCTAATTTACAAGGAGTCTTCACTTTAGAAGGCTCATCCTTGAGAGAGAAAAACAACAGCCAGTAAAAAGCAAGTATAATGCCAATGTGGTATTAAATGGCTACCCATGGACACGGAAACACCTCCGTGATGACCATATCACCCTCTGATCTGCAAAAGAAGCAATAAGCTTGTGATGATGTTCAGAATCAAGTCAGCTGTAGCCCCCTCGCCTCTGCCTGTGATCCCCGATGGGGGTGGTTTGCACTCCTTTTCCCTCTGAGGACATCTATGCTATGCAAACCACTGAATTTCTCTGAAACCGGAAAGCTGGGTTGGATTGGGGGAGGGGGCTGTCTACGTTTTAGAAGAGAAATAATGAAGTAAGCCAAGTTCAGGAACTGGCAGAAACGATGGTGATGGGATTCAAAACTCAGGTTTAATTTATTCATGGATGCAGCACACAGTCTTAGTGTCTCTTCTGAGCCAGAACTATGTTAGCTGGTGGAGAGAAACACACAGCCTTCACTGAATAATGCTTATCATGTAGCGAGAAAGCCTGATATAACTGTATCAGTCAGGAGAGAGGTAGTTAACGTTGAGTAACAAAGTTAAAGCCTCAGTGACAGAAAGCAACAAAAGTCATTTTTCATTCAGGCTTTGTGACCATCAGGTGCTGGCTGGGGGCTCTTCTTTTCTTAATCCAGGACCCAGGTGGATAGGTCTCCTGCTCCACCTCCTTATCTAGAACTTCACGGTTACTCTACAGCGGAGAAAGCAAGCCCTAGAGAATCTCTTTTCAGCAGGTAATTTTCATTTCTAGCCTGAAAATGACAACCGGTATCATTTTCATTCATAAATCACTGGCCCGAACTAGTCACATGGTCTCCCTCACCTTAGGGGAGAAAGTGCAATTCTACCGCTGGCTGGGAAGGTAGAGAGCCAGAAATATTTGATGAGCCGTGTGAACAGCTCTCACACTGATCAAATAATCATACGCTAATGAACATATAATTATAAGCTGAGATAATAACACTTAAGGAAACAAATAAAGGTCCTAGCCAAAACATAGAAGAGGAAGAGGAGTGCATATCAGTAAGTCTGAAGAAGAGAACATTCGAGAAGGCCACAAGAACCGCCTTCAAATATTTGATGAGTTGCCCTGGTAAAGAAATGGCCTTTACCTGTGGGATTCCAGGAAGTAGATGACAAAGAGAGAGAAATATTCTGTCTCATATGTCAGTGAAAGACCCGTCTTAGAGTTTTCTGACAATCCTGCCAGTGGAAAGTGGGCATTTCCTGTCCCAAGGGATGATCAATCAGAATCTTGGAGGTGGAGCAGGAGACCAAAAATACAAACATGTGAGGAAGCTACTACTGAGGACAGACAACAACGACAGAGTCCTGAAGCCACCTGTGGCCATGCCACGGGGGCCCCAGAAACAGTGGCCGGAACAAATCCAAGGCGTGTATCATGCTCGATGCCGCTATGGTCTCTCACCGAGTTTATTCTTCTGTGTTTTTAACCTGCAGCCCAGCTGTGGTCACATCCTCTGACCTCTGCCAGTGTTAAAAGGGGAGAGCACAGTACTAGCAGTAACACATAAGGGCAATGGAAGGACTGACTTTATAGAGCACATTTTCAAAGCACAGCTCTCTGAGAATCAGCTCAACGATGCATTAAGGCATAGGCAGAATTTTTTTTTTTAAGATTTTATTTATTTAACAGACAGAGATCACAAGTAGGCAGAGAGGGAGGCAGAGAGAGAGGTGGAAGCAGGTTCCCTGCTGAGCAGAGACCCTGATTCGGGGCTCGATCCCAGGACCCTGAGGCTTTAACCCACTGAGCCACCCAGGGGCCGCTAAGGCAGAATGTTTTATCTGTTATCTCATCCAATACTCTTGGCATCTTCAAGTACATAATATTGGCCCCATTTTACAGACAAGAAAATCAGGATAAATAACAGTCAAATAAATTGTTCGTGGTCATGACAATCCAGCTGGGATCCAAATTCAAATTGATTCCATATTCTTTTCATTATCCTATGCTCCTTTCCATCACTAAGAGTGCTCTTCTAAGAGAACAAACAATTTGATATCTTCAAGCCTTTAAAATTGCCATGTACGACACTACAGGAAATAGTAGAAGCTTATTTCTCTATCTAAAAATAAGATGGATTCTATTTTGGAATGAAATGGTTTCCAAAGCAGATGAATAGCTGATTTTAGCTATCCCTGAGGAATGAGTTATATGAGCAAAGTGGGTCATGGATCATAGGAAAGGCATGATTAAAAGTGACTAAAAAAAAAAAAAGCTATCCAGTGCTGTGACACCTAGCTACGTGTGCACGCACGTGTATGTGTTGCACACTTGAACTCTCAGGCCATCTTCAGAGAGTATCCCACAAGTGTCTTCATCACAACAACATCCATGGCATTCTGTGAGGACCCCAGGACAAACTCTGAGAACATTCCTACCTATTTAGATGCAGAGTCCAACCTACATATTTTAATCTAACAGGAAGCCTTCATTTTAAAGTCAAATCCCCTAAATTTCTATGACTAGGTTGGGGAGCCCGACTGATAGTGGCTGAGAGCATCATGACCAAAGGAAATCACAACCACAAAGCCATAATGTCTGAGTTCTGAGGTAGGAAAGTCTTTCTCCTCTGACACAGTATCTATAGGAGTCACCCCTCTTCTCTGTGTAAATCTAAGCTCAGACACACTGAGAGCCAGGGAAAAGAAACATGAGGAATTCTGTGCCTTCTCTAAACACAGCCCCCTCCCCTACCAAAAAAACAAACACCAAAAACCATCTGGTATCCCTGAACCTAAATGACATCTTGCTTGTGACCCAGCAGCCTAAGAAAATACAACACTGGGTGTACCTGGGTGGCTCAGTGGGTTAAGCCTCTGCTTTTAGCTCGGGTCATGATCTCAGGGTCCTGGAATCAAGCCCCTAACCGGGCTCTCTGCTCAGCAGGGATCCTGCTTCCTCACCTCAGCCCCACTCCCCTGCCTCTCTGCCTACTTGTGATCCCTCTCTCTCTGTCAAATAAATAAAGAAAATCTTTTAAAAAAAGAAAAAGAAAATACAACACTGTGGCTTAAAACTGGACTTTAGGGTTGTGGTCTATACTGCATACTTAGAGTTGCTACATTACCTCAAAATGATCCCAATGTATATAAAGAAGGCCCCTCTAGAGGATTTAAAAATCATCATTCGCTGGTGATGGCCTTAAAATTAGTTTACTTTTGAAAATTTCAAACATACACAAGAGGAGAAATAATAAAACAACAAATCACCATGTAGCCAACACCCAGCTTCAACAATTACGGTTGCCATCGCTGTTTCACTTATGCCCACTTTTTTTTCTGTCATATTTTAAAGTAAATCCTGTACCATTTCACCCATAAACACTTCAGGACTAACTGCTAAAGACCTTTTTTTTAAAAAAAAATATTTTATTTATTTATTTGACAGAGATCACAAGTAGGCAGAGAGGCAGGCAGAGAGAGGAGGAAGCAGGCTCCCCGCAGAGCAGAGAGCCCGATGCGGGGCTCGATCCCAGAACTCTGGGATCACAACCTAAACTGAAGGTAGAGGCTTTAACCCACTGAGCCACCCAGGCGCCCCAAAGACCTTTTTAAAACTCCAACCACCCGTTCTCCTATCTAAATAAAATTAATAAAAATTCCTTACTTTTACTGACTTCCCTTCATTTTACCTCTCTTCTGACACGTGCGAACAGACGAGCGTGTGGCATGCGCGCTCCTGCGCATGCGGGCAGCAGACACTCCCGACATCCTGCCCCGCTCTCTTGGCTGCGGAGGCAGCTTCCCTCCTCCAGGCCAGGGAGTCTTCTCCTTTGCCTGAGCACCAGATCAACTCTGGCACGACCAGGAAGTACCTGGGACTTAATGTACAAGGATGGACACCCCCGGTGGCCGTCCTCACCCACTGGAGGCCAGGAGCCCAGCTTCCCCATACCTGCTGGGACAACTCTAAAATGGGTTCTACACAACTTCCCAGAGGGTCTCACAAGATCAGTCTGCTCATTAGCTCAATAACAAACACTTATTGGCTTTTCTCTCTGCTCTGTTACAAAGGCTCTATTCCCTTACCTTCTCAGTACTATACTGAGCAGTTCTTGTTTCTGGAGTGGTGCGTGCGTGCGTGCGCAGCAGTGCTAGACAGGCTCATCTCTGATAATTCTGGGTGAAATTATAACACGTCAGATGTGTCCATGAGAACAGAAGCATAAGCCAATGAAAACTCCTTGCTCTTTCCCACAATCAAGGTATAGATCGAGGATATGTGGCTTATAAAACTGAATCTGAGCATAACTCTCCGAGTTCATCACCTTTCTTCACTCGACAAGCCTGTTTTCCACCGCATTTGCAGTTCGTACCTTGCCTACTCATTGACTGCTCCATTGATACTCCAATTCTCATTTCCCAAAGGACATACTAAAACCTCTAATTCTGGAAACCTCTGGAGAGATGGAAATTTATATGTTACTTTGAAATAGGCCTTTCTTCCTCAAACTACAAAGAAAATCATGGGGAGTAAGGTTTGGGGAGAAAAAGCCTGGCTTCCCAGTTTACTGCAGGAGCCAGTCTCCAGAATGGAGCTTTGTTCAAGTGCATCAGCCGTATTCATACGGAAGAGGCCAAACCAAATTCACAAACCAAAATAACCTTCTCTTTCAGCCCCCACCTGGGATTATTCTGCCTCTGTTCCTCTAAGTTGTATGGAAAAAATTGCAAATGACATATTTAGTCTCTCCATTCAATGACCTTTGGCAACGCTTTCTTTAGTGTAGGGCTTGGACCGGTTATCAATTATTTGTTGGCCTGCCGGCGTCCCTCCATCTGAAGACCTGTGTATTTCCTAAGCTAACACAACAGAAATTCAACAGATGCCACTTGAATGAATGAAGAGATGGTAGAGACTAAAGACGGAGTTTATAAGAATCTTCCAGGATGAAAACTGCCAGGGTGTTATGCTTAGACTGGTAGAGTCAATCTGACATTGTCATTTCTAGACACAATGAAAGACTCCAAAGCCACTCTATCTGCAAGCAAAGGAATCCTTTATCACATCCACAGAAGAGATGGAAGGGGGGAAGCTAGGACCCTGTTAATGAGCTGGCCATAAACTCACTATGTTGTATTTACACAATGGCATCTCTCATTCTCCAAGAATAATTTAAGTCAAGGACATTTTCCAAAGCACCAGTTTTTAGCCAACAATCATAGCCAGAGATTAGAAGAAAAGCTACTATGTAATTACAGTGTGCTCTAAGATCAAAGTCTAATGACTGCTTTTTAAAAAATGAGAATAGTGCATTTTTCTTTTGATGAGCAAGAAAAAAAACTCCATAAATAAATGGATTGTCTTACCAAGCAATTTCTAATAACTGCCAGGAGATGGCGCCCATACCCTATTCATCTACCAAGCATATCCCGCTGGGACCCATCCTCCAAAAATCCGAAAACAGAGGCTTAGCAAGGTGGGGGGGGGGGAAGATTTGATAAGACTGTATTACAAGCAACCCACCTGGAGGGAGGGGCTCAATTCAAGATACCACCCAGGGACTCGTATCTTTGCCTTTTGGTTTCCCGGAGAAAATCTGTTGGTAATTCAAGAGCTCACAGGCTCCATCTAGGTTCAGCCAAGAGTAAAAAGATGCTTTGTCTGGGCAGGCAATGTGATTGACAACTGACTCGCAAAGTATATTGAAGACCTTGCTGCAAGGTACCGGCTTGCAAAGCACAGCTCCACTGAATAGTTTCAGGTGGCAGGAATAAGGGGTACAGAGAAGGTAGAGGAAATAGTCCTTGACGTTATGAGGTTAAGGCCCTCTTCTTTCTGAAAATGGATTCTGTTCTTATTATATGCTTATTCTACAAATAAGTAAGTACACTAAAAGATTTAAGAACAGGTTATTAATAAAAAGGAAACTGATTTTTGAACCCGCCTTCAATCGATAAAATCAAAACAAATACTGATTTACACTATGTGTAGCGTACGCATGTATGTTTTGCAACTTCCAGAGAATGGGCCGTCTTTTTCTCATTTTTTCCCAGTAGTCATTCTGGGAAAAACATTCGAATTCTCATTGTGCAGACATGGGAACTGAAGCTCTTGGCGGCTAAGTGACTGGTAAATATAATTGCACAAAATATCTCCACAGTTCTCTGGCCTAAATTAGATGAAAAGCTCATCTGATCACCCTCAATAATCTTCAAGAAAGGGAAGTTGTGTCATTTGGATTCCTTACCAGGTTACTAATCGGTTTGCTGCAGGTTGGGCAGGAAGGTCAAGAGAGGTTTCAAAATGTAAAGCCTGCTCTGTTAGGGGCCGTCTACTTACCATAAGCCTAGAGGTCTTGGTTATGCCTACACTGGCTGGGTTATTGATAACATGCCCTCTTTCTTTATCTACCAGCAAAATAAACTTAGATCATTCTTAGGAGATAACTAATCTCTAAGTGCCAAGTCAATAGTTATTAATCAATTTTCCATATGGCTTGTTGCTGTAATGCCTAATACATTAATAGTGATGACCCCTTGCCTATATTGCCTTTATCTTCATTTAAATAAATCTTATTTCAAATATTAATACCCTCAATCAAGTTTCCAAACAACAAAGCAGCAACATCCTAAAAATCTGCTATTTAAAAAAATAACTCTGTTAATAAGTCTTAAAAATTTTCCCGTTATATAAAACCAGAATGTTCCACACCAAAGTCTGGATTAGTATAACTACACCCATACCTGTAATTTAAGGAAGAATATTTCCAAGCAAAACAGACACAGAATAAAAGTACTGACAGCGTGACAGACTCACAAGGAGCAGAATCTACTTCAGAGCCACAATTGTCTACCTGATAATTACTTTCAGTATCTGGGTAAAAACATACTTTATTGTTCAAGCTTGAAAACGTTCACATCAAAAGAAGCCAGACTTAAAAAACAACCAGTCAAAGCCTTGTACGGAGGTTGAAATTTGCAGTTTCAAAGCATGAGTAGATAATTTGAAAGAGGGCCAAATTGTTTCAGTGTTTTAAAATCAGTGCCCACACAATAAAGAAGGGAAAGTCAAAGGGAAAGTCAGAAAGTGAATCTCCTAATGATGAAGTGGGAAAGTGATATTTGGGGAGATAGCTTTTCTCTTCTACTTGTTTTCCAACAATCAAAAAATGGAGCAAGAGTCAGTGGTGTGGGGCTGAAAAGGGCGATTCAATATTCTAGCCATTGTGAACTAACACTGTGGCCATTAAGGGAGAAATAAGAGGGTTTTTTTTTTTTTTAAACTTTGTAGTGTTAAAGATTATTGTTTGAATTGGTTGCCATTTCAGTAACTCTTGGACTCCTGGAGACAAAGTTTTAGCTATATGAATGGATCAGAACGGACTTTCAAGGTTATATACTGTCATGGGATAGAGCAGGTTGCTGAAGCCCGAAAGGCCAAAGTGACACAGCATGACACCTGCCACAGGTGCTAGGAATCAATCTCAAGTCCTTATCCTCAATCCAGGGCTCTCTCCACTCCACAGGTGGATCTGTAACCAGGAGTTTGTGGAAAATATGGATCCCCAGTCCCCACTCGGGACTGATACATAACCTCCAAGGATACATATGTGTTTTAAACTAGCAATGTTGAAATGCTTTTTAAAATTGAGACTGTCTGCTCCATCCCTCAATTTCAAAGCAGACAGTTTAATTGCATGGATTCAGGAAAGACAAAGCTGTCAAGGCCGAGGAGGGGGTTTGTTGTCCCAGTAATTCTCTAAAATCTTTAAGAGCTGAGGTTACCTGTTCTCCAAATCAAGAAAGACACAACTTTGATGAAACTTTTGGAAACATGACAGTATCTGAGATTCAGGAAACAGAGGACATCTCTCATTCCTCATGTCTGGGGGATTCATTAACACCTGCAACCTCCCACTTGTTCATTTTGCTTCGAATGAGAAAGATCTAGGTTTTTTGGGGCTAGATTTCTTCCAGTTTCTTTTTTCACATCCTATATCTCTCTCCACCCATGAGATAGTGGCTGATTTTGGTCCTCTACTTTAATCTTAAACTTGGACAAAGCAATTGTGTAATCAACCGAGAATCCTTGAGGGCTCTTGGCACATGCCTCTCCTCACTTGGGAGCACATATGTGGGTCAGTGAGTATCTGCTGTGGGGCCGACTTGGCAGCTAAGCAGTAAGACCTGTGGTGATGGGCACAATTACAGCTCAGTTCCTGAAACCAAAGATTACACAGTTTGAATAGAAGTGTACAGTTTCCAAAGCTATCAACTGTCCCGAAGGCAAGCTGAGACACAATGGATTCAATACAGACACTCATATTCATACACTGGCCCTTCCAAAAAGTCCAGTCAGATTAGGATTTATAGATAAGTGGAGAAAAGACTAAATAATAAGAATTCTTTTTAAGAGATGGTATGTGCTTGAGAAAGAGTCATTAAAAGACTCAAAGCCAAGTGTAGTGTGAATTTGAGATGCAGAAACCCCATTTTTAAGGTAGTGACAAAAATGATCTTTGTGCACAGACCCAAGTCTTATCATGAGAGGAGCTTTCAGGTCAGAAATTCCAGAATTCCATTTTAAACATGGGGAGGAGGTGGTCTTGGAGAAGCCCTCCAGCAAAATCATAGGAAGTTTGCAGTGTTTCCACTAGAGGTCGGGCATTCCTAAATTTCTTTCATTCTTTTTTTTTTTTTTTTTTTTGAACAGTTGGACTGATTCCAACGAAAAAAATAAGAAGAAAAAGGCCTGAAGGCTGGATGGATTGGGTATAATTTTTAATTCACACTTGATTTTACTGAGATGCTTTCAAAATGAGTCATAAAATGGATTTGGGTTTCAGAACAGAACTAGTCACTGATGAATCCGAAATGCCCACATGCTGTTTGCAGCAAGCCTGTTCAAGTGGTGGGATGTCACACATCCACTGACAAAATTCCTTAGCTTTGGGATGAAAAAGGCATACAGAAAAGAAAGATGCCTAACAGAGAACGTGAATGATGAGACAGGGAGCTTATGAATTTAGGATACAGAAAAGCTTGAATGTGAACACTTCCTTCATGATTTATTAGCTATGTGACATTCGGGGAAGTTACTTGACTTTCTGAAACTTTAGTTTCCTCACCTTTTTTTTTTTTTTTTTTTTAATGAGGATACTACCACCTCTTTCACAAGACTATTATGAGGCTTGGTGGAGAAAAAGTTTCAAAAAGATTTCAATACAGTTTCCAGAAATTTGCAGATGTTGAGAAAATGGAATTTTTTTTTTTTAATTTTATTTATTTATTTATTTGACAGAGATCACAAGTAGGCAGAGAGGCAGGCAGAGAGAGAGAGGGAAGCAGGCTTGCGGCTGAGCAGAGAGCCCGATGTGGGGCTCGATCCCAGGACCCTGAGATCATGACCTGAGCTGAAGGCAGAGGCTTAACCCACTGAGCCACCCAGGTGCCCCTCTTTTTTTTTTTTTTTAAAGATTTTATTTATTTATTTGACAGATCACAAGTAGGCAGGAAGAGAGGAGGAAGCAGGCTCCCTGCTGAGCAGAGAGCCCGATTGCGATTGCGGGGCTCCATCCCAGGACCCTGAGATTGACCTGAGCCGAAGGCAGAGGCTTTAGCCCACTGAGCCACCCAGGCACCCCTAGAATTTTCTCTTTAAAATAGCATCTGTTTCACACTTCTCTAAGTCAGTAAAGAACACTGGTCTTATCTGAGCATGTGACTTTTTTAAAAGAAATGTAACAGTATTTATCTATCTATTCAAACATCTCCCTCCCTCCTTGTTCTTTTCTTTTGATTTTAGTTTCCCCATGCTTTTAAGTGTCAAGTAATGTGGGTTGAATGAATGAAAGCTCATGACAAACTCTGGCAGCTTTGTAAGGAACAAAAAAACTCTTTAAATGAAAAGTTGCCACAGTTATCCTTGGTTGATAGGATGACAGAGGAAGGAACTGGGGGGTGGGGTGGGTAGGAAATGGAAGAGAAAAAGACAGATGTACTAATTTTTATGGTCAGTTTTAACTTAATACCATCCCTCCTGTTCTCTGATGACTTTGATATACAAGCAGAAGGTAGTGAAATCACAGATGCCAAATAGATTCTGTCTTGTTACCACAGTGGTTTTCTTTCTTTCTTTTTTCTTTTAAATTATTTATTTGACACACACAGAGAGGGAGAGAGAGAGCGCACAAGCGGGGGGAGTGGCAAGCAGGGGGAGAGGAAGAAGAAGGCTTTCCCCTGAACAGGGAGCCAGATGTGGGGCTCAATCCCAGGATTCCGAGATCATGACCTGAGCCAAACGCAGAGGCTTAACCCACTGAGCCACCAGGTGCCCACCACAGTGGTTTTCTGACTAACATGGAGAATCATCTGGAGAAATTATTAAGACATAGATTTCTGGACCTTGGCCCCCAGGGTTCCTATTTTATTGCTCTGGTGCAGGGTTCAAGAATTTGCTTTTCGAGGAAGCTCCCAAGTGATTCTGAAGCTGTTGGTCCAGGACCACACTTTGAGAACCAGTGGTTTAGCACAGCCACTGAATTTATAATCCAACTGTGGGAAAGAGAAGGGATGCATGGTAAGAAACCTAGGCTCTAGTTCTGGATCTTCCATTAATTCCCCATGGGATGGAGAAGGTCATTTGCTGTCATACCTTCATTTGCTCACCTGTGAAAGGAACAATGTTTGTTTACCAGTGAGGTCAAACGAAGGTCAAAAAAGAAACAGGTAAATAAAAACTTTGAAAAGTTAGAAAATACTCTGTAAGAACAAAGTACCATAATCAACAATTCCAAAAAGCACAGTGTAGCAAATCTGCCTTTGTGTCAACCTGAGATCATCAGGGAATGCCCAGATTTCTGGTTGAGTGTTTTGTGTGTGTGCCCCTGAGGGTGTTTCTAGATGAGATTAGCATTTGAACTGGGCTAAGCAGATTGCCTTTTCCAGTGGGGGGCAGGCAAAGACCAAAAAAAAAGTGGAGGGGAGAGGAATTTGCCCCTTTTTCCTGCCCCACTGCTCAAGCTCTCATCTTTCCCATCCTCGAACTAGGATTTACATCATAGACTCCCCCTCATTCTCAGGCCTTCAGAGCAAATTGCCAAATCACACCGCCATCCTTCCTAGGCCTCCAGCTTGTAGGCGACAGGGAGTGGGGCTTCTCAGCCTTCATGAATGTATGAGCCAATTCCTCATAACAAATCTCCTTTGATCTTCTATCGGTTCAGTTTCTCTGCAAAATGCTAACACACAGCCATTACTTCAGAGGTTTTCTAAAAATTATTGAATGACAGTCCTAGGTTCTAATCCAGGGTTAGCCTCTGACCTACTCTGGATACACACTTGACCTTTCTGGGCCATAGTGTTCCATACAGCAAGGGATTTAAAGATGATTTCTAAGGTCTTTCAAGATTTAAAAATGTGTGGTTCTATGGTCAGAACATGAGCAGGGACTGGGGCCCTAGGCAGGTCTCAAAAGAGGGAACATCATGGCCCCTCCCAGAGCTGGCATAGATCACCCAGTGGTAACCCAAAACATGCTTTGCCCACACTTCAGTATTAACCCGTCACAGAACCCAGGTACACTCTAGCCCCTGCCAGCTCTCAGCATGAGCTCTCCAACATCCCAGAATTAGACTCCACACTAGCTATCATTATGATACAGTAAACGTCACCACTAGAGAGATACTAAAGCCCTAGACCATCCAACCATTCCGTAGATCAACACTTGAGATTCTGCTGTAAGATGTCTCGTATCATGCCCTCCCCGTACGTCCCACTGCCACCGTGGGTCAGCATCGTCACCGTGCAGCTCAGGCTCACGTCTCACATCTCTCACAGGGACTACTGCAATACCTCTTAATGGGATCCTACTCCTTGGCACCATCACCCAGCATAACCTGCCAAAAGGACCTTCTGACAGGACAGCTCTAAGTCTATCATTCACCTGCTCAAAATTCTTTGATGGTGCTCCCATCCCTCTCAAGGCCTCCGACATTCAGAGGCCAACCTCTATTTCAACCTTGTCCTACTGTTCCCTTATGTTCTTCACCGTCTCCAGCTCCAAAGTGAAACCCCCAAACTATACCAGTCCCCCAAATATGTCCTATGCTTCCTGGCTCCCAAGCCTTTGCTCATTCTCTTCTTTTTGCCCTCGGTCTTCACCTGCTGAAATCCTGCCAATTCTACTTCCACAAGCTTTTGCCTCCAGCCCCCCAGCCCCAGACATATTCTATCCTCTCTTTCCACAGCCTTTAATTCACCTGATAGAAAATTTCACGAGATTTACAGTGTGACGGGTATTATGGTTATCTGAGTTCATTCACCTCCCTGTTTCACACAAGATCATGAGGTGGATCTTGAGGACAGGGGTGGAGCCTCATTCATCACCTCTGTCTCTGAGCTCTCTGCCCAGGGGTGAGGCTACTGAGCCCTAGAACAATCTGTCTGGATACAGAATGCGTCACTGTAACATGAACTAGCTTGTACAGCACTGGCATTATGTCCGCACAATGAAAGTAGTGTTAGATTCATACGCAATCTTCCAAGAATGTTAATATTTTGTACAACCAAGGAATAGCCACTAAACAAAACATGCTCGAACACAGCAGAATACAGCCATCCCACAGAGAAAATGATGCTCACATCCCCCTTCACTCAGACTGGAGTGTGATCTGTCATGGAAATGCTTTTCTTTTGACATTATCCATGATTTTAATTAAGGGCATTCTATCTTTGTCTCCAAAATTCAACAAATTTATTCTTTTTTCTTTTTTCCCCTAAAATGCTCTTTTGTCAAGCCTTCAACCTTTTTTTTCAAGGTAAAGTCCTATACTGGAGTGATTTATTTTTCAGTATTGCTGTTGCTCTTCTGAATGCCTTGGTTACAAAGTCAATAGGTTTCAAGTGATTGGCACACAAGCCCTGTCACTTTTGGAAGGCAATTTGGCAGCATGCGAGGATTTTAAGGAATCCTCCTTATTCTGTCACTGCACTGTTATATAAATGTCTAGACTAGTACTCAACCATGGACAGAAGTCAGGCTGCTGTTTGTAAAAAAGGAACCATTACCAAGTCCCTCAATACAATTCCTTTGCATGTCAGTTACTAGGCCAGCTCTCAAGGAACGGAAACTCAGAGAGGCAGGAATGGAGCTGTTCTGCTAGAATCCAGAAATGCCAAAGGAAAAGCTCCTGGGGACGACAGAGCTGTCCCAAGCAGCCGCTAGAATACAAGTGACTCAGTTTTCCTGGAGAGCCCAGGGTGTCTGGTTGACCGCTGGAGCCAGAGGCCTCTGGGCTTCTGAAGAAGGAGGGGACATCTAAGGGAAAGAAGCATAGACAATGGGAAGGAAAACAAACAAACAAACAGATAAAAAGAGAGGTGGGAATCAACACTTACAGTGTATCTGCTATGAACCAAGTTGATTATTTGTTATCTCAATATTTACATGAAAAAAATCCTTCAGTCTGAAGCTTTATACTCAATTTACAAGAGAAGAAAAATCAGGCTCTGTGGTTAAAGGATTTGCCAACAGTGACCAACACAGGGTTGCCTGACTTGCAAAGTTCCCTGGCAGTTCATGATAATGGTAGCTTCCAAACTGAGTAGGGGTGGGGGTGGGGTGCAGGCCTCCTGCAGAGTCCTAAAGGACTGGAGGCTGGAGTAGGTGAGAAGGGTAAGGAAGCCCCCTGCACCCCAAGGGCAGAACCTGGGCCTCCCGCCCCCTCTTCAACCATCTTTTTTTGTTTTACATATCAGGCTTCCTCTGCTGCCTCTATTTGAAGTAAGAATACTGCAGCTTTAAAAGAGAGGGAAAGAAGGTTTGAAAACCCCTGTATCACATCCAGCTGGCTAGTCCCCAATTCTGCCTGAGGCTGGCCTTCAGCAGAAAAATAAATCAGTGCTTACAAAAGATCTACTCTATACAGAAAGCTGTTGGGGGGGCTCCCAATTCCCTGCTCTAATCATTCTAAAGCTGTCTAAAAAAGACTTCACTTTTTGCCAACTTTACTCGCTCATTTGACTATTTCTACCCACCCCTTCGCAGACCCTGCGAGGCAGGTCAGGGGCTTGGAGAAGCACAGACAGCATGCAGAGCAGACCCTCTAGCCTCACAGCAATGGGGGGGGGGTGGTCAGAGAAGACGGGGATCCCTAAAGAACTTCGAGTGTGAACCCGGACACCTGACGCTCTCGAGGCGCATCCGGGGTTCTCTCTACTTCTCTCCAGCCCACGTCTGCATGACCAAGTGAGCTGGTCAGACCAGATGGTCTTCCCTGCTTTTTTGGACTCTTGGGAGCCCAGACAGAGAAAGGGTGCTGTGTGCCCAAGTGGAGGGAAAGCAGAGCTGTAGGAACAGTGAGTTTGTAGCAAGGCAGAGTGAGCAGGTGGTAAGCACACGCCTCCTGGGTCTGCGCAGAGGCAAACACAGACCCTCCAGACAGATGATTTCTCTCCAACTCATGCATACTGGGGAACACATGGAAACAAAAAGGAAACGAAGACATACTGAGTGCTGATATGACTTACATGCAGAATGGAACAGAATACATCTTTAATTCTCTGTAAATAACAACTCTGAACAACACAAGAGGTAATTTCAGACCATTCCAAAGTCCTTTCGAAGTCTAGAGGTGAGGGTGTTGCAGGGAAAAGACATGTGCGGAAGTTTCTTTAGAGCAGTCGGAGAGAAAATAGCAGGTGCTGGATTTACAGACAGACTCTGGGCAATGAACGATCTGGCACCTTCTCTTTGGTATTGATTCTCGCCTCAGACAGGCGATGAAGGCCTGCCGAAGAAAGCGTGTGGTCCTAGGGGCTGTTCAGGCTGGGCGTGAGCCCTCCTCCAGCATCCTGCCCAGGGCTTCTCAGCCGCCTCTCCCGGGAGCAGTCTAGCTGGCCTCATCTGCACACATCTGGAGGTACCACCCCTGGGCTACCTGCATGGCACGCGGCCTCACTACCCCTTTTCTGTTCCCATGAAATCGGTTTAAAACAATCAGAGGGGTCTCTGACACTAGGCACCCTTCCAAGAGCAACATCTGACATAACGAGTCACTTACCTGAAATCTCTGATCGCTGCTGCCCCCCAGGTGTCGCTCCGGCCTCTAACCACCCCTGGCCTCCTAGTAACATAACCCATTTACAGAGCATCTTCTTCGGGCCAAAGGTTGTTTCTGTATTAATTTTGGTAACGTCCCCGGGTAGTGTGAAGAAATGGACGCTCTGACGTTAAATAATGGCCCCTGAGGGGTTTTGAAGGGGTGGGGGGGTGGGAGGTTGGGGGGAGCCAGGTGGTGGGTATTGGGGAGGGCACGTATTGCATGGAGCACTGGGTGTGGTGCAAAAACAATGAATACTGTTACGCTGAAAAGAAATTAAAAAAAATAAATAATGGCCCAAAGTCTCATAGCCTGTGGATCTGATCCTTGAACCCAGGTATGGGACTTAAATGACAAAATGGACTTAGAGACGTCACAGGGGTAAGTGGTAACGACTGTCCCCATCCTCCAGCTCAACCTCATGACACAGCCTCTCCACTGCCTGGGAGGGGCTGAGCAACCCAAGCTTCCAAACACGAGGGGGTCCAGAAATGAAAGAAACTGGAAAAGCTAGGGGCAGACAAGGAAAACTGAACCAGGAGACAGACTTCCAGGCCAAAATTTTCTGTCTTTTCCCTCTCCTCTTGCCAGAAATTCTACCAGTTAGGTTCACTTTCACAATTACAAAAAGAGAATGGAATAATGCTTCTTGGGAGTTAAGGCTCAAATTGCCCTGTACTCCTAAGTATAAACATGTTCAGTCAGAGTGCGACCTTCTCACTGCTGTGGAGACCACCTGCTCTGACCAAATGGGAGTTCTGTTTCAGAGGGGACAGGGCCATCTGTCCATTAACAGTGTACCATGGTGGGACATCAGAGTGCTAGGAGGCATGGAGGACAGGAGTTAGGAGACAGAGAGGCTGCAACAGGGGATGCCTGGGAGATGACTCTTGTCAATTTCCAAACTGCTCCCTTCTTTCCCTCTCCCTCCCTGCAGAATGGACTCCAGCTCCTCAAACACAAGCTGGTCAGACTAGAATTATAGTCTGGCTGCAAATGGAGTTAACATGGCACTTGTGTACCTAGGTGCTACTTGGGATGTTTTTATATAAAATAGGTAATTTGAGGGATGCGTGGATGGCTCAGTCGGTTAGGCATCTGCTTTAACTCAGGTCATGATCCTAACATCCTGGGATCAAGGCCCACATCAGGCTCCCTACTCAGCAGGGCATCTGCTTTTCCCTCTTCCTCTGTTGCCTGCTCATTCTTTCTCTCACTCTCTTTTTCTCTCAAATAAATAAAATCTTGAAAAACAATAAAATACGTAATTTGATTCTAAACAAATGAATACATGCCTATCATATTGTTAAATGTGAGGCTACCAAGAGACATCATTAGTAGCAAGCCAAAAGATGCTAATTACACATGCCCCAAACAAGCTTGATGGTATTAATCCAAAGGAAAATACGGAGAGGAGAATCTGCTTAAATTCTTCATTCTTTTTTTAAAAAAATATTTATTTATTTATTTGAAAGCGAGAGAGAGACTGAGAGAGAGAGCGAGCGAGCACAGGCAGGTTGAAGGGCAGAGGGAGAAGCAGACTCCCCACCGAGCAGGGAGCCTGATGCAAGGCTTAATCCTGGAACTCCCAGATCATGACCTGAGCCAAAGGCAGATGCTTGACCTACTGAGCCACCTGGGTGCCCCTAAATTCTTCATTCTCAGTAGAAGTTGTTTCTAAATGTAGTTGAGAAGAGGAAGAGCCCTGGGGAGTGCCTTCTCCTGCTTCACTTTAATCACTAGTTTCTCCCCAGAATAAGACTCAATAGAAAAAGTATACAGGACCCTAATTTTGATCGCATGGTGGGCCTATTAAAATGGGACTTTGCCAAGTGACTTCACTACTCTCACACTTTAAAATACCCACTAGAAGTTATCCTAATAGACACAGGAGCAAATGCAAATGACCAGGCTTTATAAACAGTAAAAGACTACCCCAGGGAGGTGTTCCCAGGGTGGCCGTGAGGACAGCATGAGGTCCAAAGGGATGTAGAGCTCCAAGCCAGCTGAAAGAGCCTGGCCACTCTTACTGAGCTGGTGACTCTCCCAGTCATCGTCCAGGGCTTTTCTTTCTCTGTGTGCATGACGGAAATGCTCTATCACTCACATTCATCCGTCTCCAAAGTGCATGGGTCCTGAGAACTTCTAGTCTAACCACTTCATCCGGCATCCATGAAAACTTAATGCCCAACAGGCATGGCAAGTAAAGGAAACTCACAAAGCTAGTGAGTATCTAGATGAAGGTTTCCGAATTCTTCAACCTGTGCTCTGCCGTCCTGGTTTAAGAGTCAGGGACTACCATACAGAAGTGGTGAAATGGGCTGTAACTGTACAAATATGAATCCTTTCTTGACAGCCTGGCCAACATACTAATGCCAACAATCAGCTGACGTTCGACGTCTATACTTTCTACTAAACAGAGATGATAGAATATGATAATATAATATGATAGATTTTTGACACATTTATAAACTAGTCGTTCAAAGTTAAATCTGCATTTTTATGCATATTATTTTCACACTGAATATTCTGAGCTCTGGTTTATTTATAGGTGGCCTTAACCAAGCACATTTAAAATAAAGAAAATCAATATTACCTGAAAAGAAATTCTGGTTAGAACAGCTTTAATATTAATTAGTGCCATAAAAAAATAGATCCAATTGGCTTTAAAAAACACTGAGTAAATAAATGTCTGAAAATCTCTAAAATGACTTGCAGCTGGAGAACGCCTAGCTGCATCTACTCACAGCTTAACAAAATGCATTTCTCCAAGATAAATCTACTCTTCTAAGAAATGAAGAGAAGGAAAAAGATTATTCATGGCTGGCTTGGACTTCAAGATATATAAATTCATATATGTAAAAGGTTAATTTTGAAAGTCCAGGACTCATGCCAACCTATTTTATTCAAATTGATTTCTGGTTTTGAATAAATTAACAGAGTAAGAGGATGAGAAAATATAAAAATCATGGAAATAATAAAAAATATTTCTACTAGAAGGATATCCCACAGACATGATGATCTTTGGTGCAAAAAAGACAAAAATCACCGTACCTGGGATGCCTGGGTGGCTCAGTTGGTTAAGCAGCTGCCTTCGGCTTGGGTCATGATCCCAGCGTTCTGGGATCAAGTCCCACATCGGGCTCCTTGCTCGGTGGGGAGCCTGCTTCTCCCTCTGCCTCTGCCTGCCACTCTCTCTGCCTGTGCTCACTCTCTCTCTCCCTCTCTCTCTGACAAATAAATAAAATCTTTAAAAAAAAATCACCTTACCTCCTCTCTCTGCTGACATATATTTAGTAGGAATTTGTTTCTGTGGGAACTCGGGGAGTAAAAGTAGCAATGTTTTATGTTGGCAAAACACCCAGCTTCATCAAGAGAATCCTGGACAGTAAGAATAGGGTCAGATCACTGAGGGACTTGAATCTCAAAGGAAGAACTTAAGAGTTCATTCTACAAAACTATGTCACCCATCTTTCCTCAGACCACAAGCTTGCCCAGTGCAAGAACAATGTACCCCAGTACCTAAGGCCCTCAATATAAAAGTCCAGTGGAGATATGTTGGATTAAAGAAGAAAAAATAAATTACTAAAGAATGTCAGGAGGTGTATTAAGACTTCAAATAACTTGGCAAAAACTATGAGGAAGATTTACAGTTCGAGTTTGTTAGCCAAGTGGGAAAGAATAGTGTATGGGAGAAAACTTTCTAGACAATATCTTGAGTTAACCTATGACAAAAGAAGGTGGTCTGGTTATGTGGGGTGATTTCTAGAGCAACTTCTGCTATTAAACTATCTGAATTCTGGGGAAAAAAAACAATGAACTTTTCTGTCCATTAATTGCCTTGTGCATAAAATGAGAAGAAACAACATATAAAGGATTTTCAGCTCTAACAATTGGACTAAAATAGTTGATGTTTGTAAAGATGTGATTGAACTTCACTGTAGTACACAGACTACCTTTAAGGAGGGAATTATGAAATAAATATTTTTAAGACTGTCACTTATAATTTTTAACCTTTTAAAAGCATCAGCACTTTGTTAACTTTTGCCATCTCTGCTCCAAAAAATCATTCCTTTTTCTCTCTACTTTGTGTTTCCACATCATGCCATGCTGGTGTTTTAGGACATTCTCAAAATCCCCTTCTAGGAGCCACATACAGAAAAGATGCTCACAAAGTCCTGGGAGGGACTCTGAAGAAAGTCCATCCAAACACTTCTTCCTCCCAAACTTCACCTTCTTATTTCAAGGGACAACTTAAGATATTACACGCTCCGAGCAGCTTTCCATGAAGATGTCCAGCTTAGGGACCCTCCTGTGTGCTTGGATACTGCTGTGTGCAACCCCAGGATGTTCCTGACATGCTCTACTTACTTATCTGTCTCCCTGTTACAATATAAACTCATGCGAGAAGGGGCCTAGTGGTGCCCTGGCCCCCTTCCCACTTTACCAGTTCCTCGCACTGTAACTGGCACATAGAGCATCCCGAATGCTTTTTGAATGAAGCAGAAAATGAATGGGAAAAGAGGCTTGGATAAATGTGTGTGTAGGGGAATGCAATTCATTTCGGGCTGATTCTCTTGCCAAGGAAGTAAAAAAAATGGACCGTGGAAGGGACCTCAGAGATCATCTGGTCCAACCCCCTCATTTTCCAGAAGCCAAGGAATCTTGGCAGTGTGCCCCATGAAAGAGAAAAGAGTATTTCAGGAAACATGCAAAAGAATATTAGGAAAAGCAAACATTCTCTCTAATGAATGAGAAGACCAGCCCACATAATCTGCAAGTGGAACTTAAATGATTAAAAAAATGTTCACGGCACTAATTTTATTTGGCCTTTATTAGTGCCTTCAGTGATTCTACCTACTACCCAGTGGTGTCAAGTCTCCATCACGCAGGCTCCATTACTTAGTATGTAGATCAGGCAAGATTCTCCCTTGTCTCCCTCCTGTGTTTCTCCGGCCTTTCAATGCTCATTAGCACCTCCAACAGAAGGCTGAGGAAATGAAACTCCAATTTATCAATGTCAACTGTTGAACCAGCAAATTGCATCAATCCCGCCCCCACATGGAAGTGTTTGGACAATTCTGAATCAACAAGATGTTGGCAGCTGTGTTCCTATGGTTCAGTAATTGCATTGTTTCCTACTGTGCTCTACGGGTTGTGAAATGAATTTATTAAATAACCAACACAAAGGGGATGTGGTGTGGGCTAGAGGAAACAGCTCTGGGCTGGTGTTGGGATTCTGTCTTCAGAGTCTTCCACTTTGACCACCAGCCTTGACAATAGCTTTTCTGGTCCTCAGGCTCCTAACCGTCTACCCCTGGAGAGTAGAGAAATCTACGGTACCTAAAATATCTTGTGCTTTTCACCCCACGTACAAATTTAACATTGATCATATTCTCTATCTGTTGGAACCTCGTATGGTTACTTTCAGCTCAAATGATGCCCATTGTGTGTAATATCCATGACACAAAAACGGTACACCATTCTTGACAGGATGTACTAGGATCAGTACATCTAACCGGCCATGTCACACTGGAAGACAATGGTTAGAAGAGGACAACTGAGTCCAGGCACATGAAGCACATAATGGAGGAATCTCAACATCCAATTCTATAGTCTTTGGTAAGTTTTCCAGTTGGTATTTTGCTAGTTGTCTTAGGTGATTAAAACTAGCTGATGTTTTGTAAATCTATGCTGATACTTGCTGTGTGACAGACTGAGAAATATTTCTAAATGAAGATGGAAAGCTTACTTGGTATATAATCCCAGCTATCAAAGAAGAAAAACAAACAAGTTTAATAAAATCAACCCTATTCAGTTAGTTTTGAGCCAGCCTCTGACTCTCCGAAGGCAGGCAGGGTTTGCGAGTCCTGAGAATGTCCGCAGAGGGTCACCCTGTGGAGGGGCAGATGGAAAGTCTCCTTGGCTCTCTGGTTTGAGCTGGGCTTTAACTAGCACAAGGTCTCCTGGGTTGCTGGGGTATTTTTCCTGGACAAAGAGAGGAAGCCAAGTGAAGATGAGACCAGGGAGGACACCTTCTCTTCAAGTGGGAATTTGACACTCAGGGCCCTCATTTTGGCCTTGTTTTCCTATTCTTTCTTAAAATGGAAATAATAATAATAACGACAACAATGCTCTCTAACAACAACAACAATAATACTTTCTTTCAAACTAAGAAGCAGAATTTCACTCTTCCCAATCTCCCGACCCAGTTATTTTATAAACAGGGCTCAATTCAGATCTTCCATCACTCAGTGCAATCTGCACACAGCCCAGTGGTTCTGGCCAGGTGGTATAATTGCTGGCATTTTATCTACTGTCGGCTGATCATCTCCACAATGGGGATTGTGGCGGTTAAGGGTTCAGATAACTTATGTAAAGCACATGGCCCAGTGATGAATGTACTAGAGAAGTCTATCACACCCAGGCCTGGAATTCTATTTCCCAATCTCTGATTTACACATCGTAAAAACCCTGTGAAGTAGGAATTATGGTCACTATCCTGCAGGCAGAGAAGTTAAGTGGCTACCCAAGGACATGACATTAGAAAGGAAAAGATTTAGGAACTAAAATCAGGACTGGCTTCACTTCAAAGCGCACCTGCTTTCTGCAACAAGATGTTGGTGTAAATCTCCAGGATATTTTGTTCTTTCTGGACTGACTGGGTGGTGATGTCCTACAAGGCATGATTCCAAATACATTAACATCCTGTTTTGCCATTTCCCCCCTTTCCCAAAAAAGTGGAATGGAATAGGTACACAGAGGTTTATTATTGGAGTTATATATTCTTGGATTCTGGCCAAATGCAATTTACTTTTTTTTTTTTTTCCTAATTAGGAGCCCTCCAGCCAAACTGCAGGTCAACAGCCCGATGAGCCTCACAGTAGAGGTTGAGTTTTTAAAAGTCACCCGCAGTGCTGCACTGAGCGCTGGGGATCAGCACTCCAGACCTCTCTAGAACATGCTGTGGTCTATGACAGGAGGTCAGGGTTCCAGCTCACTTCGGCCTCAGGGCTGGGGTGAGAAACCTGTATGCCCAATGCACATCTACTGTAGCAAGTCATTTCCTCATCTGGGCCAAGTGTTCCCATCTGGAAAATGGCAGGTGTGCACTGGTTGATACCGCATTTATGGAGGTATAACTTACAGGCAATAAAACTTATCCCCTTGATACAGTTTGATGAGTCTGACAAAGGTTTACAGTTTTGTAACTACAGCCACAATTAAGACACAGAAAATTTCCATCACTACTACTGACCCCCATTTCCTCATGCCCATTTGCAGTCGATTCCCTTCCCGGGTCCCACGAGTTTCTGACCTGACTTTCTGCCCCTATAGTTTTGCCATTTCCTGACCCGTACATAAATGACAAGGCATGTAGCCTTTCATGGCTGGCTTCTCTCACTTAGTGTGACACTTTTAAGATTCATCTGTATCACTGAATACAGCAGATCAATAGCTTGCTCCTTCTTATTGCCATCCATTGCATGGATATGAGGCTCTGTTCATCCACTCAACAGCTGACACACACACTTGGGTTGTTTCTGCTACTATGAACAAAAGTGTTGCAAACATCTGTGTACAGGTCTTTTTTGTGGACATACCTCCATTTCTCTCACAGAAACAGGAGTGTGGTAGCTGTGCCATTTGTTAGGTGAATGTGTTTAACTTTCTTACAAAGTGTCACACTGTCTCCCAAAGGAGTTGTACCATGTGGCATTCCCACCAGCCACGTATGGTCTGGTTGGTATTTCACGGGCAGCCTCGGCTAATGACTGCGATGTCTACCCACATCCCATTCGTGTGTGGATTCTTGCATCTCAGTACCCTCCACAGCACCAAGGGCAGGTGCAGACTAAGTACACGAACTCAGTGTTGACAGCCCTTCCAGCTTTGATAGCCTGCCATTCTGTTGTCTTCTCTGGACATCTTATTCTGTGATGGTGGGCACCAAAAAACAGCTGTAGGTTGAAATCACCATAATTTGGAGACAGACTCCACAACTACCACCTACTAGCTGTATAAAGAAACCTCACAGGCTTGGTTTCCTCTTTGCAAACTGGGCGTGATAATTACCTTCCTCCCAGGTCGTTGGAGGATTAATGGTATACATGCTTGGCACATAGTAAGTACAAAGGAAACAGCAATTTTCGGCTTCTACAGTTATAGACTGGCATGGCTGATGGGGAAGTGGTAGGTGACACAATTGATCCCCTTCCCAAGGTCCCCGGCGACCACTAGATATGTGAAGACGGAGGTCCCCATGTTCCATCGCAAGTTTCAAGGTCCCTCTTACATGTTAGTATGGTTTATTCACCCCCCATTCATTTATAATGTATGCGTATGTGTGTGGTACGACACAGAGATGAGCAAAAAAAAAAAAAAAAAAAAAAAGACACAGCTCCTCCCTTGGAGCTTACAGGCTAGTAAGCTCCTCTTCACTGAAGTGTAGAAAGACACCGGGCAGCGGGTTTGCCTTGGGCAAGAAGAAAGGCAGAGTGCCAGGTCCAGCATTCCAGATCACAGCAAAGCAGCTTAAAGTGGGAGCACTTAGGGGATTTCAGCTCTGATTTTCAGTTTATTCAGGGAAATACACTGTGGGTCTAGAGGTTTCCTGAGTGCTCATGTGTGTGCATAAGAGGGAGAAAGAAGAGGCGAGAAAGGAGGATGGGGAATCCACCCACGGGCATCTGAGCTCTGAATAATGCATTGACACGTTTCATTTTAAGCACTGTTTGTGTTCCATCCCACCCCAACCCCCCTCAAGCTAATTACCTCGCCATTTTGAGCACCCAGCTGTTGCTGTCTGAAACCTGACCTTCACTGGGAAGAAGCTCACAGCTGCAGTGAGCGGTCTACCTAATAATGCAGGGGCTCACATCGGCTTCGTACCTCTCCTTCCCTCCACCAATTTAGTGAAACAGGCTGGTTCCCCTAGTTCCTTCTCCCTAAACCATCTGCCTCTCAGACAAAATGAAAGAAGGAGAGCCAGAAGCAAGGTTATAGGGGAGCCGGTCAGAATGCAGTCTCTCAGGCTGCCTTTAAACCTACTGGATCAGAGTCTGTGTCTTAGCAAGAGGCCCAGGGAATTTGTAGGCATATTAAAATTTCTGAAGTGCCAGAATGGGACATAAATCCCAAAGAGTTTTCATTCATTCCACTTGAGAACCTGACCTAAGAATACGAGAGGGCCAAGCTGATCAGGACAGCATGATATTGGAAAAAGAGTGTGGTGTGAAGGCAACAGCCAGCCCCCAGTGAGTCTCACTTTCTGATATCCGTGCCCTTGTGCAGACCCCTCGAACAGAGTCAAGTCTGTGTGGCAACCTGAACGTGTAAGCGTCGACAACATGCAACTTGGGAAGTGAGGTCATAAAAGGCACTTAACATTTTCTCACCTTGGCCCCTTGGATCACCTGCTCTGGGGGAAGCTGGTCACTACATTGTGGGCACTCTGAAGAACTCATGGAGTGGTCCACACAGAGATGAACTGAGGCCCCCCTCCCATACTGGCACCAACTCGCCAGCCACGTGAGTGAGCCTGCCTGTGTATGAAACCCTCCGGCCCCAGTCAAGCTGGCAGATGAATGTACATCCCAGCTGGTTACTTGACCATTAACAACCTCAAAAGGACAGAGCCCTGGGTCTGCGCCTGGGCTCCCCCAGTTGGTGGTGGGTCTCCAAGGTCACATTACCTTCTTGGTGCCTCAGGTACCTCCTCTGGAAAAGGAACAACTACAATTTATCAGACCTTCGACACCTTTGACTAGAAAGATGCACTGTTATTTTATATATTTTATATCCCTAAGACCAAAAAAAAAGTGCCACCAAATTCCTACATCATCAATTCTAAAACATATACAGGTTTTAGAGACGTAAAATGGATGAAATACGGCACACTTGTTTTGCCTACCACAGGGAGATGTTCTCAGGATCTAGGGTGTTACAGATGACAAGGCTCCTGGAGGGGCCGACAGGCAGCTTCCCAAAGTAGCTCGAGGAAGGGGAGTGACATTAGGGCTTCAGACCAGCTAATTAAACAGGCTCTGCTGGGCTTTGTCCCCTCTCTCACCTCAGGCTCCTATCACCGTTGATACTCAAAATGACTGTTACAAAGCCCACCCGAGAAGGAAAAAGTCAAGGAAAACCATTTGTGGCAGTGCTCCCTAAATTTGCTTGAGTATAAGAAATCACCTGGTGCATTTGTTAAATACACACCCAGGCCCTTAGCAAGAGACTTTGATTCAGCAAATCTGGAGGAGCATAGAATCCATATTTTAACAAGGGCCCCAGGCCGTTCTTGTGAACACACAGGTTTTCAAACCCCAGTGGAAACAGGGTGATATCCGTCCACTTACTGATATTTTCTCCTTGTATCAAATCATAATAGAAAACTGCAAACCTGGACTGCCTTAGCTATGTCCCCATATAAGAAATACCTTCAACCAAGTATAAGATTTTACCAAAAGTCCATGTAAAAGAGCTGTCTCACCAAGGAGAGTTTGCCATTGTCTGGAAAACTTAGGGAAGCTATGGAAACTTCTATGCTTCAATGTTTACAGTATAAAAATCAGTGTAATACATATATTAAAGCATTGGTCTCCTGACAGGCTGACCTGCTTTCTTTTTTATCAGTCAATGCAAGTTGCTAGGCAACCCTTTTCCCCTTTTTTGCTTAGACTTCCAGGGATCTTTCACCTAAAATTCATGCCCCCAAACAAGAACAATATTAACTATAGTTCTATACTTTGGTCAAAAAAAAAAAAAAGGCAAACAAAAGTCCAGTTGCTGTTAGACAAAACTTCTTGTGAGGTTTCAGCTTTGTCCTGTATTTTAATCGTGATGTATATACTCAGGTCTTTTTTCTTTCAAGACCTTCAAGTCCTTTTGGAAGGTAGGAAAGGGAACACATTTTACAACCGATCCTGTTAGTTTTGTTCTGTTCCTCATCACATTTAGACTAAGCGACCACAACCCAGTTTCCAACACCACCGCAGAAACGCTGTGTCTTGGCAAAGAGACTCTATTTCCTGTTCAAGCCAAATACTTAAGAGAATAAACCAAATAATTTTAGAGCATCTCTAAAAAAGCTCTTCTTGTCTTTCTCTGGTGGATAACAGAATATTCTGACAATCTGACCCAACCAGGGAAGCACAGAAAAGCCAGTAAGATCCTTCCCTACAAAGACAAAATGAAACAAAACCCCAAAACACCCCTTTGAAGCAAAACAAAATACCCTTTGCACTTCATTTTTAAACGTCTTGTGTGCTTTCAGTTCTGCAACAGAAATTTATCCTTGACCTGAACTTCGAAATATCCCACAAACAATAATTAAGTGGCTAGAACCCCGCTGTGTAAAGGGCATTTTCTGACAGATGGGCAACCAAGCCAGAGCCGAGAACTGTTTCCTTTTCCCCGGCCTCCCGCAGCAAGGAAATTAGGGGCAAGGATTTCCATAGCCATCCTTGGAAATTGGGGTGCATGCAGAATCCCAAAAGGACAGGCCTACATTATAAATACTTTAGAGTACAGAGTAATGTTACTGAGTATGGTCCCAGTGACTACTTCCAGTCTTCATGGATTGTTTCATACCATGCCGGCTGGCCAGGCTGACATCGCCCTGCTTTCTGAGGAAAGGTCTTTTTACCAGGTGAAGTCCTTCAGACTGCCATTCTCCTCCCACCAGGGCTAATCCCACTGTCACGTGTCTTCCCATGACACTCACCATCCAGCACCACAATTGGCTGCCTCATCTGTCTCTGTGGCTGGGTCGAGCTGCTTCAGGTCCCTGATTCCAGTTAACTTCACCTTTGCATGTCAGGACCAATCAGATTATCTGGTACACAGTAGGTACTTGGGCAATTTGTGTAAATAAGACAATCTAGTTCAGGGACTCTGAGGTCCCTCAGATTCTCTAATTGATGCAAATAAGGACATGCGGCCCAAAGAAGTAAAGCGATTTTGCCCTGAAGTCACACCAGAAAAAGAAAGAAGACACACAAAAATCCAAATTCTCTCCATCCCTACCTGTGGTTTCCCATTCTTCCTCCTGCCCCGTGTGACCCTTGCCTCTCAGGCGTCCCACCTGAGCCTCCCCCTTCCCCACCATTTCTCACCCTACAGTGAGGTTCCCAGGGAAGCCTTCTGGCGTGGGGCAGGCCCCTTGGATACCTGCTCCTGGAGCTCCTAGAATCACGTTCCTTTCTTTTGGGAAATTTAGCCCAACTTGCAGTTTTACTTTCAAAAGTGAAATTATCTTATGAAGACCTCTCTAAAATAAAAACTCCCTGAGAGCAGGAGCGGGTCTCTGTGGCAGCTGTTGGCTGCTCTGTCAATAGTGCCCTGCACAGGAAGCATCTCTAAGTATTCGTTGAATGAATAAATATTTTTGGAACCCCCTGGAAACAGGAGTGGGTCTGTGGTGCAAATATTGTGTCTCATAAGCAGCAGACATACAATAAAAGTGGCAAATCATTCTCGTGCAATACTAAAAGATATCTCTATTTTTGCATTCAGATGATTCACTTTATAAACAGGGACGCCTCGGTGGCTCAGTGGGTTAAAGCCTCTGCCTTCGGCTCAGGTCATGATCCCAGCATCCTGGGATCGAGTCCCACATCGGGCTCCTTGCTCGGCGGGGAGCCTGCTTCTCCCTCTGCCTCTGCCTGCCACTCTGTCTGCCTGTGCTCACTTGCTCTCTCTCTCCCCCTCTCTCTCTGACAAATAAATAAATTAAAAAAATAAATAAATAACAGGTAGCCAGTGCTTAAACACAGTTGTCCCTGTTTCAGACTCTGGGAAAAGCTGGCAGCCTTTCTCTCAGTAGGTTAACAAGGATAGATTATTTTATCATGGGAGTAAGACAAATGGGGACCACCAATGGGAGGCTCTCAGAATTTCTTTCACAGAACAAATGGAATTGTCTGTTGAATTAGGTAAATGATTGGTTTTTATCACAGATACAGATACTTGACAGGATTATTCTTATTTGATTTACCCATGATCTTTAAAAAAGAAAAAAATTCCTAAAAGTATATAATGGTATTTGCAAATTTTATTCCACTTAACCCAGAGAAGGTGCCAGGTCACATCTCCGATTCCCAAGCCACTTACGGATTCCAGAAAGAAATAATAACAATTTGATGTAATTTCTTAAAACATTTCAACAGTCTGCTGGATATACTAATACTTAAAAACTTAAAAGTATTTGACATCAAAAATTGTTCCCAGTCCTGACCCCAAAATTAAGCTAAAAAATTCGGTGGATCACTTCTATTACTGTTTCTCACTCTTCTTCACCAGTTTAAATATAACAACACTCTGCCATTTTACAGATTTACCACCCTTGATCCTAGATCTCATGGTGAGAGATGGCCCGCTCAGGAGACCGAGAAGAAAGTGTTGAAAAAAGCCCTCTCCTGGACAAAAAGCTTTTGATTACAGAATGTCACTATTTTTGGAATGTTCCTAGCACATCTCTGTGAAGTACCATTATATCCTCCCCTCCTTGGAGCCTGGAAAAATGTCACTGCTCCTAATTTGGGGTGTCTCAGAGGTACTGGAGGGAAGCACCACTGTGGACAGAAACTATGTTGTGTACTCTGATTTGTCTTCGAGCGGAAGTAACTGGATTCTAAATCAAGAGACCTAATTATAAACATAGTGCAATCCCTCTCTACCCCTCCGCCTCCTCTAATGTTAAATAGGGGCATTACTTGAAGGTCCTCTTTATTGATAGCATTCCGTGACTTTGACTCTTCTGACATACAGAGATAATCTCAGAACTTGCTTCTGGAAAAGCGGTGAAAGGACCCGATGTCTTAAAGGGCTTTCCTCTGTCTGTCCTACTTCTGCTATAGACACCCAAGGGGGCCCCACGCCTACCCCCAGCCAGCACTTCTGTAATAACTGTGAAGGTAATCTGGATGCTTGTTATGGGCTGAACTGTGCCCCTCCCAAGTCATTATTTTGAAGCTCTCACCCCCCCAGGAACTCCAACTGTGACTGTATTTAAAGGTGGAGCCTTTAAAGAAATTAAGTTAAAATGAGGCCACTAGGGCGGGCCCCAATCCGATTTGACTGGTGTCCTTGTAAGAGAAGGAAATTCAACACATGACAAGACATAGGGTACCCACGTACACGGAGGAAGGGCCAAGTGAGGATACGGCGAGAAGAAAGCCATCTGCAAGACAGGGAGCGGGGTCTCAGTTAAACCTGCTGACACCTTGATCTTGGATTTCCAGCCTCGAGGAACGAGAGAAAAGAAATCTGTTGTTTAAGCCACCCAGGCTGCCATATCCCGCAAGAGCTGCCCTAGTCAACGGCGGTGATGCTGACCTGATTAACCTGCTCAGATGAGAACTTGAACCATCTGTCTACAGCTCTCCCTTCTCCAATCAAAACACTTGAGTTGTAAAGCAGGAAAGGACTTTTCCAAAGCCACACACTTACTGAGTGCCAGGCGGGATTTTCGACCAGAGCTCACGGGGGAAATAGGCACACTCTCCCTTTGAAAAATGCAGATCAAACAACAAATATTGACACTTGGCATACACATCCAGACGGTACACATCACAGAAACGACATCCAGGGCACAGTAATAATGTTTGAAGAACTAATTTTATTTGTTTCTTTTGTTTGGTTTTTTGTTTTTGGTTTTTTTGGTTTTTTTTTGAGGACTGGAGTCCTATTTAGAATCTCAGCCAAAATTCACATTTTTCGTACACTAGATGTTGTCTGCATTATTTCTCCTCAGCTGTCGTCCACAGGAATACGCAGGTGCAGACTCCAGGCCCAGCTTCATCTCCACCGTTGTGGTAAAGGCCTGTACATCACAGGCCAGAGCCCTACGCTCCCCTAGGGCTCCTGGACCCAGGAGCATCCACGTTGGATGAACAACTGATTTTATATTAGGATTAGAATATTTCACTGAAGAAAAAACACACCTTCAGAGTATGTCCTGTTTGTGCCACAACTCTGTCGGCATCTAGTGACCAGACGATGGGATTAGGACTTCTTCCTTCCTTTTAGAAGGCCAACAAGTTTCACCCCAGAGAGTGCTCACCATAGCGACCAGGTCTCCTCTGCGCTCCTTCCTTCCTCGAAGGAAACTTCTGAAGTCTGTATACATGAGGAGATGCTCAAATATACACACGCCTGATTCTGAGACCAATCTCAGGCATTAAATTCAACATTTACACTGGAACCTGTCTCTGTTCTTGCTCTTGGTCCCATGGGGTGCCTGGACAGGCCGTCCCCCAACCCTGGTCTGACGTGGGCTCCATGCCAAGCACAAGACGGAGCTTCGGCCGCAGGGTGGGGGTCAACCAACAGATCTGACAATGATTCTTCATTCCAAGACATGCTCCCCTACCGCGGAAGACTCTAAGATAAGGCCCTGCAAGAGAACTCGACGCAGTTATCCATAACAAACCTTGATGATCAGCACTGAAATACGGAGCAAGCATTCCAGTCCAGTGGTTCTCAAACAATACCCCTTGGACAAGGGGAGGCTGTCTGCATCTGAATCCTCTCCATTTAAAAACAAAACAAAACAAAACAAATTCAAAAACCCCATCCTTAGGATGTTCTATTTCACTGAGTTAGACTGTGGGCTTTTAAATGATCCCCAGGTGATTATAAAATTTGGGAAACCCTCGAAACTACTGTGCATTTTTTCAGAGTTAAAAGAAAATGGACTAACCGGTGTGTATAAATCACAGTTTGTATCACTGAGTCACTAACATTAACGACCAAAAACATCATGAGCCTGGAGCTCTTGGGGTGAATGTCCATTCATTTCCATATTAGTTTGTGCATTATTACATAACAGAACACCCAAAACTTAAACCAAGCGTTCCTTATCTTTCAGTTTCTGCACAGTAGGACTTTGGGCATGGTAGGGCTGGCTATTTCTAACTTAGGGTCCTCTGTGAGGCTGCCATTAAGTAATTAACTGAAGGCCTAACTGGGGCTAAGTAATCCATTTCCAAGTTGTTGACCAGGGGCCTCAGTTTATCACCACATGGGACTCTAATTAGGACTTCCTGAGTGTCCTTGTGACATGGCAGCTAATTTCCCTCAGAGTAAGTGATCCAGCAGAAAGAGCAAGGAGGAAGTCACAGTGCCTTTTATGATCTAATCTCTAAAGATACGCATTGCCATTTTCACTTTTTTTCTCCTTGTTAGAAGTGGGTCACTAAGTCCAACCCACATTCCAGGAGAATAGGCTCCATCTTTTGAAGGGACTGTCAAAGAATTTGTGGACATATTTTAAACTACCATGATTTCCAATGTCTGTCATATTCTGAGCATTGAATAGAAACTAGAAATACAAAAGGATCTCTGGTCTTGACCTCATGAAATATGGGAGCATAGGTGGAAGAAAGCAGCAGTAACAGAACGAAAAATATATTATTATCCGTGTATGAAGTCAAGCTAGTGAATGCACAGTTAGGTAAGGGACAGAGACAGGTAAGTGTACTAAATGAGACGGCAAAAAGGCTTGGGTTCATGGGGGATAAAAAAGGCTTGGGTTTGAAATTCTACTTCCCCAGTTGGAGCTAGGTACATCATTTAGCCGCTGAGCTACTACTAGTGTCTCTCTTTACAAAACGAACAGGACTTAGTGCTTCATGGTGGTGACGGAGTGGAGCTGGGGGCAGGGATTCTGTGAAGCCAAAGAAGGTAAGACCCATGACCGTGCAGGACGAACAGCTAAGTGCTTGCATACACATGATAATGTCTGCTGGCATGCTTATTATACGTGAAGGTATACATATTAGAAGGGACTGAGACCAACAAATAGGTCATCTTCATTCCTTTTGTGTCTACCCTCTGGATTCATGTACTCTTCCTTCTAGGGGCAGAGCAGCCCTTTGGGTGCTAAGGAAATCTTACCAAAAGGGACACTCATCTTGCTGCTCCAATCTGTGTTTTCTTTCTGGTGGGCAAGTCTTACCTGTGGCGTTCCTAGGAATTGTGTCTGTGTAGGCCCCATAAAATGGACCTCAACTGACCAAAGCTACCTGACCAGGTAACTTCTCTCAAGGATTTATAGTTGCTCTCCTGAATACTGAAATGCCCATTTATATCGGGGGTGAGAGTGAGAAGGAACTGCAAACACATACGGACGTTTCTGGAAATAAACTTGGCACTTGAGGGTATGTCTCCACATAAATATTTAAGTATTATTTGCATATAGATAGAGATCCCGGCAGACCTGAAAACAAAATAGTGACACAGAATTCTACTGTCATCAGAACGGGAACTTTCTCAGAGCTCCCGAGAAAAGAATTTGACTCCTGAGTACTCCGCTCAAGAGTATGTCAGTCTCCGTGGAAAAGCACTTATAACCACCTAGGAATATGAAAGTACCTGAGAAAGCTCATTCCCAATTCTTTTTTGAATCCCTTTCTCATCCTCTCCCCCTCCCCAGTGTTTTCGGACTCTTTAAAGAGATCCAAGAAATCCCACACTTTTGGGAAAACTCAGTGTGGTGAGACATGTAATATTTAAACCACCCCGTGGTCGTGACGGGGGTGGGAGGGGAATAAAAAATGAAAAGCGTACCTATGCAGAGATAAGAAAAGAGCTTGCAAAACAATACTGAAAACTTGTCTAGGTCTAAGGAGTGGAGGACATACCTAAATCAAGAACATTATAGGAAAAAAAATAAAAGTACCTTTTTCCAGTAAGTCAAAAATCCAAAGGAGCATTACCAGAATAAACCTAAATGCCCCCTACAGACTTAAAAGATGATCATGGGAACACAAAAACTCTGAAGGGTTCAAGTTTTCGAAAGCCACCTGCCATGTTGCCCTTTCTGCAGAGAATAAAGGAAGAATGACTGAAATTAGAAACACTTGTACTCATTCCACACTTTGAAAGTCAACTCTGGGGGCCAGAGTTTTGTTCAAAAGGAAAAAGAAAATCAAAGCTCCTTTAATTCAGCCACCAGAATTTTGTGTTCGGGGGTACAGCAAGGACTTTCCTCTTCCTTCTTCGCTTTTTTCTTTTCCTTCCTTCCTGTTCCCCACCCCGCCATCACACCAACCTCCCTGTGAACGGACAATTTATCAGGAGATATTCCAGCTTAAATTATGGCTCCAGCCCACCAAACCTAGAGAACCTAGAGTCCGTTCTCATTCTGTTTGAAGCAGATGAGTAAGGTTTTGTGAAAGGCAATGTCTTGTGGTGGAAGATACCGGATGAGACCTGTCCCCACCCCCTCCCCGCCCCCCACCCCTCAGCCAGGAGCAAGTGTGAAAAACCTCTTGAAACATGGCACTCATATGGGCCTCTTAAGCCTCCCTGCTCAGTACAACAGTCAGATAAACCAGGGGCTGTGATTAAACAGTTGCTGAATAAATGAAAGCCCAGAAGATGAGGTTTCAGTTGATTAGGACGTCTTAGAAACTCTTCCTGTCTTGGAACTGCTTTATAGAAGGAATACTTCCCTGCATCACTGGGTGCCACCAAGTTGTTCCTTTTAATTATCACCAACGCTGATAGTCAGGAAGCAGGTTGTAGCCAATATTTTACAGAAGTTAAAATCAGTAAATTATTTGTAAAATGCAAAAAACGTAAGTTTTAGATCAGGAAGACCTAGGATTGAATTCACATCATATAGTAGCTGATTGACTTATATTAATCCCTCTGGGCCTTAGTTTCCTGCACATGTGTTAATTAGTTTTTAAAAAGCCCAACAGGTTATCATGAAGATAAAATAAGCATCTCCATGAAAAAGCACTTGGAAGTATGGAAGCAACAATAGTGAATGAGTCCAGTCTCTGATCTCTAACAGTCCCCAGGCTAGCTGGGAAAGCAATATATACATACAGAATATATACATACAGAAAGCCAAATCAGGTGCAGCAGTCAACCTCCAGGGTGGCCCCCAATGACCTCACCCTCTGCTAGTCCCCTTTTCGAGGGGTCACCTTCCACAGTTGATCAGTGTGCCTCACAGAAGTGATGGTTTTTCCTTCCAAGATGAGGTTACAAAAGGCGTTACAGCTTCCATCTTCGTCTCTCTGTTTCTCTCTCTGTCTCTCTCTCTCATCGCTCGCTTTGGATAGGCCAGTTGCCATTGAGCAGCCCTAAGGTAAGGACTGTGGCTGTGTCATTGAGCAGCCCTATGGTAAGGACCAAGTGGAGAAGGACTGAGGTCTCCTGACAAGAGCCCCTTGAGTGAGCCTAGAAGTGGATCTTCCACACCAGCCAAAACTTCAGATGGCTGCAGTTCTGACTCACAGCCCGACTACACGCTCCCAAGAAATCCTGCGGTACAACCATACACCTAAGCCACTTCCGGATTCTTGACCTAAAACAACCGTTTGTCGTTTTAAATTGTGGCGCCATCTGTTACACAGCAATAAGTAACCTGTACATCCGGCCGCACTAAGAGCTACAAGGTGTGGAAGAGGAACAAATCCCTGAAGGCTGGGAGTTCTCGGTCCCAGAAGTAGGCGTTGAAGGGAGGATGAGTTTGTGAGAGGTGGGTGGTGGCAACAGGCTGCGGACGTGAGCGAATCAGACAGAGGGGCAGGGAGGTATCAGACAACTTCATCAGGTAACATGGAGGGGGGCTTGGACACCAGGCCCAAGGGTCGTCTTCTCACTCAGACAATGGGGAGCAAGAGAGGATCCTTGAGCAAGGGGATGAGTAGGCAGTAACCAGGGCTGGGAGATCTGACCGGTGGGCACGTACAAGATGGATTCGCTAGGCACAACCAGAGAGTCAAGCGGAATCCTTCTGTAATGACCCAGAGGAGGAACTAAAGAGCAGCCCCGGGGTGCGGCTGACGTAGGAATGGAGAGAAGAGATGGACGAGAGGTACGTCGTGAACATGGTCTAGCATGTCCACACCGGCCTCCCACGGCCGTTTGCTAGAGCCTAAGGTTTGTGAATACTCACTCGGTCACTGAATCTGTGTTCATATTTAGTTACACGCCTGAGGACCAAGCTACCACGGGACACATACTTCAAAGCACCACCATTCCTGTATATAACATGCTGTTTCGCGATACAATACATTGCCTACAAAATTAATGCCATAAATATCGTAGACATTATAGACACAGAATTAGAGTAAATGGGTAAGATTTGTTTTCTCTTAAATCACCTCAACCTCAAGAACTGACTCCAAATTACACTGTTATCTTTAATAGAATAAAGTCAAATACTAATAAAAGAGGACCCACTGTGGGAGTGATACACAGGAAGTTTAAAAACAATCCCTCACAACAGTGGCAGGTCCAAGGAGGAACTGAGAGACAATATTGGTATTATCCATCTTGTCCGGTCATCCTATGTAACAGCAGAAAAATCAGCAAGATGCCAATGGAGATTCAAAGGACTTTTAGATTGTGGGATCTCTGGGGTCTCAGGGAAGTGGATGCTTTCCAATTGGTTGGAGGCTTTTGAAGCTGCTGCTCATGTTGGATGTGCAATTAGGGCCATTCTAGTCAGACAGACAAAAGGGCCCTGCTCTAAAGCATACAGAATCTTATAGGACTGGAGGCAAGGAAGCCATTGGGGTGGGAAAAGCACGCCCAGATGCACAAGGGTAGGGCCCACCTGGCTTAGCATGCATAGAGGGTCATACTCAACTCTCAGCTGGGGAAACTGAGGCTGCCCTGGCCCAGGTCATAAAGGCTGGTGAGTAGATCAGAACTAGCATCCTGGGGGCACCTGGGTGGCTCAGTGGGTTAAGCCTCTGCCTTCAGCTCAGGCCATGATCTCAGGGTCCTCAGATCGAGCCCCATGTTGGGCTCCCCGCTCAGCAGGGAACCTGCTTCTCCCTTTCCCTCTGCCACTCCCCCTGCTTGTGCTCTCTCTCCCTTTCTCAGATAAATAAATAGATAAATGAAATCTTAAAAAAAAAAAAAAAAAAAAAAAAAGAACTAGCATCCTGGGTTCTCTAACTCCCAGCCCCATACTGTGTTTCACTCAATCCTGTGGTGGAAAGGAGCAAAAAGCGAAGGAAGATTCTTCCAAGGAGTCTCCAATGAATGCACTGTGCTCTGAGATTTATTGGTCCCATGCAGAAACAAAACCTGAGTCCTTCAAGTCAGCAAACCCTGAGCACCTACGACACACCCAGCAGTCTGCAAGGACCTGTGGGACAGGGGTCTGTATGTGAGCTGAGGGCAGCAGGGACTGGGGCAGCCCAGGAGAGACAGCAAATTGTTACAGCAGACTAACCAAAGGCTGACCATTGAGGCGGAAGCTGAAGCAGACCTAGTGGAGCAGGTGACATCCAAAGGGCAGAGAGTGTCCTGACAGGGGGGCGGTGGCAAAGGCCACTCAGCAAGCCTGGAAGGCTGGCTCTCTGTTGCCCTGAGACGGAGATCCCGGGGAGACCAGGGAGGCTCCAGCCCCGCTGCAGAGGCTTGGAATTCCAAGAGAAGTTTGCGCCTTACGTCACAGACAATGGCGGGGGTGGAGGGGGGCGGGACACGATGCTTTACTGCGGGAGTAACGTGATTCGGTGATTCGGCCGTGGCCAAAATGTGGCTCGACCGGCCATACCTGTAGCTTGCTAGAGGGCTGTCTGCCACTTAGCCAGTCCTTTCAGGGGCACTACAAAAGACACATACTGAAAGCAAGCTCCTTTCTGCCTCTGGCCTGTTGGAGAAGAATGCTGATCAGCTTCCCAAGGAGGGAAGGTGCCGAGAGCCCCTCGAGAGGAACCCGTGCCTCTTGGCCCATGGTGACAAAGCAGGACTGTCACCGCAGCTCAGGAACCAGCTCTGCAACCGCACTGTGTGCGCACGACAGAGATGCATCCTTCTCAGTTCAAAATGCCATCAAGGCAGGGACATTTGCTCAAGAAAACTGATTTGTTAAATTCACAGAACTGTAAACATATCTCTATTTGGGTAACATTGGAATCTGTCAAAAGAAGTGTGTCTGTCCGTACATACAAACTAGAGCTGGTGAGGGAAGAAAGCGCTCTGGGCACTGAAACATCACACCTGTTGTCCCACCCTGGGCCTGCCATTTCCCAGCTCTGTAAAATGCAGGTTATTTTGCTTTCCTGAGCCTTGGTTTCCCCATCAGCAAATGAGAAATAAATACCACCTTCCTTGTCCACCTGTCAAGAAGATGACAGGAGAGAGAGAGGTGCCTACACAGTCCTCAGCCCAGGCTTTTAAGCAACCTTGGCCCAGGCCCGCCTCCAAGCACAGCAGATAAGTAGCCTTCTGGAACTTGCTCCCCATGTGCAGACGGAACCCAGACTGCCAGACTGGGACCAGAGCTCCGTTCTCCTGGGTCCTTTCATACCATGCTTGCTGCATCTGTTGATTATGAAATATGCTCTTAGGGCCCAGGGTTTGATATCTGCTCAATCCTATCCTTTCAGTTCAGCCTCCCTTGGCCAGAAACTCACACCCAAACCATCTGAAGGGGTCCCTCCCCACCCGCCAGCCCGAGGAGACACAACAGTGGAGCCAGGCCCTCTCATTTTCCGTGTCCTTGCCTCTGCAGTGATGGGGCCTGGAGGCACGATGGCCATCGATGCTCAAGTTAGTTTTTTTTTATCACTTTCAACCTTTTAGGAGAGAATGAGTTTAGACAATTATTCTCTCTGCAGCCCTCCTCACCTTCCCCTTTCCTTTCCTCTCACTGACTGACGGGTGAATTAGCAGACGATACCACATAGCTACTGTGATGCCAAAGCTTCAAATACAATCCAAAAACACAGGTGAGGGAGGTCAACAAAACGGCACCACGCACTGCTGTTTACAAGAGGGTCTCTCCTGTCAGTTCTCTCCTCTGGCAAATGGAGCCAACAAAACCCACTGAGAGAAATTAGGTAGAGGCTTCAGACACCCCATTGACAGGGCTCCCAAACTCCAAGAGGTTGGGAACTCCAGAAGGAGAGATGCTCCGATACCCTTCCCCTCAACACGACCCCCTTCCCGCATTAACTCCCACAGCCTGATTCCAGCCTGCTCCTTCACAAGGACACCATTTACGCACACATTTTGCTTGAAAAAGAAACCTGAAGAAGCAAAGAGCCTCCTCTCTTTAATCTGAGGGAGAAAGTCCACTTCTAAGCCTCCCGTTTCTCAACCAGGCGGCTGGCAGCCTCTCTTCTTATTTCCTCCAAAGGAACGTCAACAAGACCAAAGCTCTGGCCCGTCAGTTCCCACTTGGAACTTGTACAGTCGGTGATTAACAGCCTCCTGAACAAGTGTGATTCTCCACTCACTGCAGACTTGGCTGCTAAGTAAATCGGATTCAAAATTAAAAGAAACACATGTATTCATTGTTCCACTTCCTTGGGAAGCTCCAAAGTTGCAGAGTAAGTGATGAAGAAGCCTAAAGAGCGTGAGAGGATGGCAGGACGACCTGATTTACTGAGTAAGGTTTTCCCCTTTTGTAATTAAGAGCCAGGGAAAAAGAGACTCCAACCACTTTCATCAGTTGGGAGCCACAGGAAGAACAATGTACCGCTCCTAACTCGGGCAAGTGGTCTTGCCCTCCGAAAAGGCTCTCATCACCAAGTCACTGGTGATCTCTGTGGTGGAGACCATCTTGTGTCTATGACCACGACTGCCATTTAGGGCATACTTCCTCTCCATTCCGACATGGCGGGTGTCCTCCTCCACGCTCCAGTCATAAATCTCCATCACAAGACAGAAGGGTCGCAAAGGTGAGGAAAGTCTTGGCCTCCTCAGCCCATGATTCACATCTCAGCTTGTTAGTGTTTTTCAGCCCTGCCAGGTTGATCATCTTTGCCATGCCCCCTCCCCGCCACAAAGGCCTCTCGGGAAGGAGGTTCAAATTTCGCCCTGGTCACTCACTTTGCCCTCTCCACCACAGTCGTCGAACAAGTGGCACCCAAGAGTCCACGTTTGCTTTATTGTCTAAAATAATGCTTTCAGCCAAATCATTATAAAGCCCTCAATGGACACATCCTTCAACTGTCTGGCTTAAACCATAATCACAGCAATCATCATCTAACTCTATCAAGTTATAAAACACAGCATATCTTAGTAATTCAGATGTCTTTCTCCCATGCACATCTGATAAACATATAATAACAGTAATGGAAGCAATAGCAAAAACCTAAAAAACAGTATCTATTGAGTACTTATAGATGCCAGACTGAGAGCACTTCATATGTATTATTTCAATAAATTTTCACCATAATCCTATAACGTAGGCTGTTTGGCATTTCTTTTGTTCCGTTTTTTTAAAAACATTTTATTTATTCATTTGTCAGAGAGAGAGAGCAGAAGCACGGAATGCTGTAGGCAGAGCAGGCAGAGGGAGAAGCAGGCTCCCTGCCGAGCAAGGTACCAGATGCGGGACTCGATCCCAGGACCCTGAGATCATGACCCAAGCTGAAGGCAGACGCTTAACCGACTGAGCCACCCAGGTGTCCCTTCCATTTTTATATCTAATTACCTGGCACATTGCTCCTTCTCCCCTGCCCCAACCCCGCCACGTGATAAATCACACCGATGTACTCACGTGCACATATATAAATTCACACCACTGATCCCCTCCCATTCACCCACAGCATTACCTCTGATGGAACTCAGAGATTTGGGACCCCAGACAAATCTCCTTCTACTAGAAACACACCAGAAATACCCTGAACCAGAAGGCCAGACAATTTCCTTTAAAATCAGAGAAACAGCCATCATGTGACCAAGCTGCACTGAGACACTGCTGGAAAGAGCTCCCTAAAATAACAAAGCCAGGGACCACCCATCATTCCTGCTCCACACATCATGACCTTTTAGTCTGAGTCTTCTTGGGGACTTAACTAGTGTTGCTTTCCCCTCATACCTGTGTCAAGATGCAAGAGTGCGGTACAAGCATAGGCAAGTATGTGCATGGGCACCCTGATTCTTGCAAACATTTCTATTAAATGCCAGTTAATTTGTGAGCCCCCAGGTGATCTGGTTTCAGGGTTCCCTGAACCCTTTTATTTGGAGGTAGCAATTACAGCTCAATTGGAGAAGACTAACCACCACATTGAGGCAGACACTCTAGAAATACCCTAGAAGGAGTGGAGTCTTTGTGGTCTTGGGGTCACAGAGCTGGAAGAAACCTAAGGATTTATTTGTCCCCAAGACAATCACACAATTATTTCTCAGAACAAGATCTAGATGATGGGTCTCTGAACACCAACATTGCTTAGCTGATTAAGTGTTGAAAATAAAGTCATAATCAGGTAAAGTCATGGGTTCTCCATTAACTATCTAGAGATTAAGAAACGTAAGATCTATCAGACAAAATCTTTTGGGGGCGTGCTTAACAAACATGATCTTGCTCCTTCCCTGGAGATAACCAAGACAGTAAAAAGAACACGGGCTTTTGAGTAGATTAGAACTAGGCCCAAATCCTGGCCCTGTCACTGACTTTCTAGGGATCTTAGGACTAGTGTCTCTCAAAGACTAATTTTCCTCATTATAAAATAAGAATACGATTAATCCACCTAAGAGATGAATTAAGGAAGACAGTATGTGACAGGACCATTCCTGATGCAGAGCAGTGACTTTACCTTCCTTCATTTTTAGGTTGTAACAATGGCTATACGTTGTAATACCATTATTCCCCATAACAGCCCACAATCAATGTTCTTGCAGGACCAGCGTCTCCCAATTCAACACAGCAGACCAGTGGCCCATACTCTCTGCAAACTCAGTAACCCACCCACTCAGCTGACAATTTTCTTTAACTACAATATCCGAAATTTGTTTGCAGAGCACATGCCCCAGGGAACCAGAGACGGAAATGATAATCTGGGCACACTCTGGAAAATGTAAACACCTGCATTCATTTGACGTTGGGATAATACATTCCGGTCAATAAGGGCAGGTGAAATGGACACAAATGAAAGCTCCATCAACAAAACTCAAATAGAAACTCCATTTGGGCTTTGCTCCCAAGTCCTGAACACTCTCAAAAATAAAATATGACCAACCAAAGTGTATTTATATCTACAGCTGTAACATTAGTGGCAGCTTGTTTACACTTATCGGCCAAGAAATGCTCTTCCATCTGGTCACATACCCAGCATTACACACATATTTCAAAGTTATTCAAATATTTCCTGTGTGAAAACAGAGAGGTTATTTCATGTAGACAAATTTGGAAGAAGTCAAGTGCTAAATATGCTGCAAAGATCCTGCTTAACCCACAGAAACTGACATTTTCCCTTCAGTCTGCCAGTTAAATGCCTACTCTGCTTTTTAATTCATTCGCCCACCTCTACAAACATTTGCATTGACATTTTGCCAAGGAGCTATCCCACAAATCTCTAATGGGGAGGGGAGAAAGCAGTACAACAAATGCAACATGAATTTCAAATACTGGAGGCATCTTTGAAAAATTCTGGCCCTGAGAAGGCCCCACATGAAGCCAGACAAATAAATGACATCAGTACTTTTTTACATTTATGCTCTAAGAGGATGTCCATTCATGGAGGAGATAATGTGACTACTGTCTGATCTATTTCCTACTCCCAATGGAGTAAATAGGGATTGCGTAAAAGACCTAGTATTCTGCAGACTAAAAGTACACTTTTGTATGCATATTTCTAATCCGGAGAAAACCTTGTGAAATGGAATAAATCAACCTATAGCAATTTAATACATTAGTTTCCAGGGGTTACGTGCTATATGCATATATCTGTATTTCTTCTTTTTTTTTTTTAGGATTTTATTTATTTATTTGACAGAGATTACAAGTAGGCAAGAGAGGCAGGCAGGGTGAGAGAGGAGGAAGCAGGCTCTCCGCGGAGCAGAGAGCCCGATGCGGGGCTCGATCCCAGGACCCTGGGATCATGACCTGAGCCGAAAGCAGAGGCTTTAACCCACTGAGCCACCCAGGCACCCCTGTATTTCTTTTTTTAAAAAAGATTTTATTTATTTATTTGAGAGAGAGAGAAAGCACGAGAATGGGGAGGGTTAGAGGGAACAGGAGGGAGCCCAAAGCGGGGCTGGGATCCCAGGGTCCTGGGACCATGACCTGAGCAAAAGGCAGACACTTAACGACTGAGCCACATAGGCTATATCTGTATTTCTTAAAGTATATGCTTAATGTATGTAAATGATTTAGTACTTATTGCTGAGTCTTACTATAGCAAATAAAATCCAGAGACCACTCATAGACAGCCAGCAACAGGAAAACACATTCACTACGACCAAGGCGTGGCAAACTTCTGTGTGAGAAAGTAGGCCCTTCCCGCCTTGAGGCTCTGTCTGATGACAGGCATTGAAGGGGCGGGGGGTGGGAGGTTGGGGGAGCCAGGTGGTGGGTATTATGGAGGGCACGCATTGCATGGAGCACTGGGTGTGTTGTAAAACTATGGATTCTGTTACGCTGAAAAGAAATGAAATTTAAAAAAAAAAGAAAAAAAAAAGAAAAATTATAAATCCAGAAAAAACTTTATACAAACAAAAATTAAATATTGGTAGGAAGTAAAAAAAAAAAAAAAAAAAAAAAAAAAAAAGTGTATTTGGAAGGCCCCTGAAGGTCTAACAGAAGACTCCAGAACTCCTCAGGCTCTGTACCTACCACAGGCATGATTTTTAATTTTTTGAGTAGTTAATCTGTCTACTCAAAGAAGTGCACTTAGCATATCACAGATTCAATACCATTATAAGATTCTCACTCCTGCAGCCAGGGGGACGATTTTAAAGCTCGTGTGCAAATGTATCACTCCTCCGTTCAGTCCTGAAATGCTATTTTTCGTTCAGAGGGAAAGCTGGAGTCCTCTCAGGGGCAGAGGGCTGATAAGCCTTGCCCCTACTTCTTTCCATCCATGCTCACACTTGGCGGCACTCACCTCCCCACCGTTCTGTGAACGTCTTCCAATTCTCCCCTGGGTGGAAGACTTCCTCTGATGTTCCCACTGCTCATCTTTAACCATCTGCAAGTATTTGTTTCAACATCGCCTTCTTATTCTATATAACACTGAGACCTCCTCTCATCCCCTTTACTCTTTGTTTAAGAACACTTAATGTATTAAATAAAAACAAAATGACAATGTGTTACCATGTCAATTGTTATGGTCGGCTTCCCCCCATAGAGTGTCTGAGTTCCAAGAGAGAAGGAGTCCTTATCCATTTTGTTCAATGTGTGTCTCAAGGGCCTTGAATATATCTGGGCAGATAGTAGGGCCTCCAGTATTTGTTGAATGAATAACTGAATTGCCAGGGACAGAAGTATTCTGTCACAGGACAACACCGAAGGGCTCCACTAAAGCAAAGACTAGGCCTGGAGATTCCCATCTCCCAGATGTGCACTCTATAATGTCATTGGAAGGGACATGGATAGTGTCCCCCGGCCAGGTGCTGGACAGAAGCTCCAGCAGAGTACCAGAAATCTGGATGGACTTGGGCAAGACAGACGCTGCTCAAGAAGCCAGTATGGCGCTGCTGCAGGTTCCCACGCCCCCCAAGGCCCCTCACTGCATGGACTCTTTAACTGCATGTTCCGGGCTCTCTGGCACCCACCCATGGTTATCTCTCCTTCATTCCCACACTAGTCACACAGATGATAAGCTGGATGTGACCCTTTGCCCTGCATGTCCTCCTCTACATTCCAGCAAAAAAGAGCTGCTTGCTCTGGAGTTCCTGCCTGCGCAGCCCTACCCCGGTGCACAGACTGTCTGCAAACTCCTGGCCTCGGGCGCGGCCCCACCTACTGCCTACGTCAGCAGGACCAAACCTGGCAGTGAATGAGAGCTCCACCCCACCCCCATGTGCCCTAAACACTTTTGCAGGCCTCAATCCACTGTGTGCCATGATCCAAAGGGCATGCAGGAATGGTTCTGAGCACAACCCATACTACATCACCACCGCACACCACAGGCCACCCCTAACTCTGAGCTACTCACCCTCACAGCCCAGCCCTGCGTAACTTTCTCCCATGTTCATAATCATTTTTAAATATTTCTTATGTCCTCTGATTTGTAAGGGGGTGGGGAAGGGGCATAGATTGTGTGCTGGGTAAGAACGCACGACTGTAGTCACATCAAGCCTACGGGGCCAAGTACTGGCTGTGTGGCCTCTCTCTGCCTGCTTCCTTTGGTATAACATAGTGATTATAATCATGGTTACCAAGTAGGTTTGATGGGAAGATACATGAATTTAAAAAGATACAGCTTGGGGGCCCCTGGGTGGCTCAGTCCGTTAAGCATCTGCCTTTTGCTCAGGTCATGATCTCAGGGTCCTGGGATGGAGTCCCACAACGGGCTCCCTGATCAGAGGAGAGTCTGTTTCTCTCTCTCCCTCTGCCCCTCCCTCTGCTTGGGCTCTCTCTGTCTCTCTCTCAAATAAATAAATAAAATCCTTAAAAAAATATCTAAAAAAAATTAAAAGATAAAGCTCATGGAACAATGAGGATAGAAAACATTCAAAGATACCACTCAAGATATTACTCCCATAAAAAATGTGATTATCCACACAATGGAATATTATTTGGCTACAAAAAGTAATGAAGTATTATTACAGCCTACACCATGGTTGAACTTTGAAACCATTATGCTAAGTGAAAGAAGCCAGACACGAAAGGCCATGTACTACATAATTCCGTTTATGTGGAATGTCTGGAATAGGCAAAACCCTAGATTCAGAAAGTACATTAGTGAATGCCAGGGGGTGTAGGGAAGAAGGGAGGGAAAGCGACTGCTAGTGGGTATGGGCTTTGCTCCTGAGGCGATGAAAGTGTTCTGCAGTTAGATCGTGGTGATCCCTGCACAATTTTGTAAGCATACTAAAACCACAACACTTTTTTTTTTTAAGATTTTATTTATTTATTTGACAGAGGGAGAGAGATCACAAGTAGGCAGAGAGGCAGGCAGAGACGGAGAGGGAAGCCGGCTCCCCGCTGAGCAGAGAGCCCAATGCGGGGCTCGATCCCAGGACCCTGAGATCATGACCTGAGCCGAAGGCAGAGGCTTTAACCCACGGAGCCACCCAGGTGCCCTGAACCATAACACTTTAAGAAAAAACCATATCATTCCTCTTCTTTCTCCTCCAAAAGCTATTTCCAGGACTGTATCTTAGTCTCATCACTGAATCCTCGACAGTCCCCAACAGAAAGACAAGCTAAATGTCAGAGAAACTAAGTAACCAATGACAAATGTGGAGCCAAAATTTTCTAGGAAATATCAACAAAGATTAGAACAACCGAGCAGCTGCGAGGAATGATTGGCCAACTTAGGCAAAGTTTTGTCCCCCAGGCATCTGGAGTAGGGCCAGCACACAAGCACACACTCATTCACTGTGGCTGAGGGTCAGAGGCAGCAGGTTCTGCCAACAGGGGAAATAATCAAACAGCAGAACTTGGACAGACCAGTTCAGGAAGAGAGAGGGGGGACGGGGAGCCTGTCGCACCCTTCCATCTGAGCGCCTGACCAGAGATGGCGATCGGGCCACACAGCACCAGTTTCCAACATGCAGCAGGATTTACGGCCTCTTTTTAATCTGTGTAATGGCTACAAAAATAAATGAACTAGAAAGGACGCTCATAAGGAGACGGAACACCATAGGAAACGGGCCCATATTTCAAAGCAATGGTTTCTTTGCCTGAGCAGGCAGGCAGTAAAGAATTCTTAAGTGTTTTCTAGCACTCAGCTGAACCATCTTTGCAACCTGTTCCACAGAGATGTCCCAAGGTTGTTTTCTTAGAAATTTTTAAAGAAGGGAAAAACAGAAGAAGAGGAAGTAAAGGATCACTTCAAATAAGAAAAGGATAAGGTCTCTTCATTTTCTGATGGAGAGGGGAAAAAAAAAGTTCTTTCTTGCATTTCCTAGAATCCAAAGGCTGTAAACATAGAAAATTTAAAACAATCAGAACAAAAGAAAACGCACCACTGTGGCTGACATAATTCAGGAGACAGCTAAAGAAGCAGGTGAAGCCCAGTTGTCCAGAAAATGCTCAAACTGAGTCTTAGAATCTTCAGAACTCAGTCCCCACCACAGGCCCTCTGCACAGTCTTTGCCGGGTCACTTTAATCACCACGCCCGTGATTCTCTGCCTGTAGCACTCTTCACTACATTTCCACATTAGCCTGGGTTTGCCTATTGCTACTTTGATGACCACCCAGAAATCCAGACCCTTCAAAGTGCTTTTAAACCATCTTATCACCTTTGATTTCTCTCAGCTACTTTTCTTCCCTATCACTGCCTGTGAATCCCATCCTCGTCATCTCTCTCCCACTGAGCCTGTTTTAATCGTCTTTGACTCAGTTTAGCATACTGACTCTGCTCCAACCTCCGCATAGCCCGACATCATAAATCAAAGAGCGCACGAACGAGTGAACGAGCCCTCAGTTCCTTAGCCTGGACTTTAAGCCCAGTCATCCCACCGGCCATGTCAGCCCTCCAAGCTCTTCTTCCCATTCAGCCACTGCAGTCCATGGCCCTATGTCAACCCACAACCCCTCCGGTCGACAATGACCCTGTTGGAACTCAACCTTCCTTTCTTTACAGGGCACTTCCATAATAGCTAATTTTTCACACTAAGGTAGCATTTAATGCAATGTGATTTTTATCATTTGAGACTCAACCCAATTTCGGTTCACCTCAAACCGTAACCACAATAGAAAAATAAAGACTACAAATATTTATTCTGCACCATGCTAAATATTTCCTGTATGTGTCTGTGTTGGGACTAGGTCTGTCAATGCCAGAACCCATTCCCTTGAATATTAGCCTCTCCATCCTCCCTCCCTCCTCTTCTCCAAGCCCTTCCATTTCATGCATGGACACTGGAGCTTCAGAGAAGTCGTAGAGCAAGAAAAAGGGAGCACCGGGGGTCTACATACTGTAATGTTTCCAGCACTCAGACGAAAGGAAATGAGGAGAGACTCCAACTGCACTTGGGAAGGGCTGCCCCCACTGTACCCGATTAGAGGTCAAGTTGGAATACCAATATCCTCCTTGAGCACAGGCTCTACCACTAGCACCAGGGCCTCCACACTTGGGGCTGAAAGCCACCCTCAATTCTTTCTGTGTGAGCTTAGACAGCTGCTGTCAGCACTGTGAACCTCAGTTCCTCACAGGTGAATGAGACTCATGATGCCTCCCCCACAGGAAAAATGAGGAAATACAGAGGAATCCAGACTCTCAGCACCGTGAGCACAGAGGCCCAGATTCTCTCTCCCACAGCTCTACCCCAGCACCTGGAGCTGCACTTGGCATCTTTTATGAACTTTGGAACATGGTTTCCTGGGCATCTCTTCTTGTTCCCTGATAACCTGCCGCCTCCTCGAGATCTAAGTGCAGGAACATACTTACAAAGGAAACACTTTAATCATGATAATCATCGTTATCATCATCATGAGCCCCATCCTAAGGCATAAAGAAAAATACTAAGCCAAAAAACAAATTATTAAAAATCATAAGCGTCGGTGGCTGGACAAGAGAAAGAAATACCTGCGTTTCCCACAGCTGCATGTTTTCCACCGTGGAGGAGATTTAAAAAGGGAAGAGAAAGGCAAAAATAAATATGAATAAATAGATTACGAAACCTAACGGTTTACCTGAATACCTGAATGCGTAATCAAAAAGAACAGGCCTTGGAATATAAATGGAAAGATCTGCTCAGAGAGAGCCAATTTAAGGCCCAAATTGAACAGCCTCAGCAACTTGTGGCAGCAGAGATATTCTGAAATGGCATAATACAGGAACAAAGAACAAAGCATGTTTATCTGGCTCCTGAACAATTAAATGCACCTGCCAATTCCATGTGGAAGACGGGCTTTAAAGAACTGCAGTAGGGTCGGGGGAGCATTCAAAGTCAGTCAGAATTCATTAGTTGCCAGAGGAGAAGCAGCTACAGATTTCCGAACAGGCGTCCCCAACCCTGGCCAGAAGGAGCCCAAGGCAGTCCAGAGCCGCCCAGGACTCAAAGGGAAACCACTCTCTTATTATCCGTCCAACACGAACATCCTGCCAGCTCCTGGATGAGCTCCCCTCCCCGGAGGCATCGCCAGTCCACAGTTAGTGAGCCCCGTGGAATGACAAAAATGAGGCTCATGAGGAAGAAGCCCTGGTTGCAAGTGAGGAAGGCATATGCTTAACTCTCGGCCTCCTATGCAGGGACAGGAGGAACACTGCTCCCTCCAAGACCATTTGCTCACTGTGACGTGAGAAAAAGCAGGAATTTTTACACCAGGAACTCGGTTCCCAGATCAATGGGTAAGGCAAAAATCGCGTATGTTAAAAGCAGCTCTGGAAATCCCTAAAATCACCCCAAAAGTAGGGACCACATGATTTAATGGATATACCATAAAAGGCTCATGGGACCCGAGACCAAAGGAGAGAACAGGCCCATGTCTCCATCCCCACCTCCTGCCCCTAAGGACACTGTCTCACGGTCGGACTCCAGACTCCAGGCCACCGGCACAACTGGAACTGCTCTTGTGTGTGGTCTCTCTTTGCCAAATCATATATTTGCATTCTTATAATTTAAAGGGCCCAAAAGATAACTTTGTATTATAAATTCTGCCTCAATCACAGGGATGTTTGAGGATTAGCAGGAGGGCAGAAGCGAAAGCACCGGGAAAAGAACAAAGTGCACTACAAATGCTATTACTCATCTGACATGTTGTAAACTTCTAGGGGACTCATGGGCGAGGTATTTCCGGTATCTATCACCAGGCTGACTGGCCTCTCCAGGCACTCAATAAATAATGGACAGAGAGATGCATGGAGCTATTAATTAACTAACCCTGAACACAGAGTCCACCACTGCGCGTTATAAAGGAAGCAAGCTATGTTCCCAGGCTTGTCACTCGGATGCTCCCGATCCGGCTGGAGGGGACGCTCTCCTAGGATGCAGGAGGTGCTCCCTACAGGGCACAGCCTGCACCACAGGCAGTGGGGCAGTCCGCGAGCTGGCGTCGTCAGCCAAGCATCCCGCACGCGATACGACCTGAACTAGGATTCCACAGTACCAAGTGGAGGGACCTCGGAACTGGGAGCGTGCTGAGGGGTCAGATACTCAACTGTCTTATTTTAAGGTTGAGAAAACGAAGCCTCTGGAAGGGGCTCTTGTGTGCTGGGCTTACAGAGCAACAGCACCGTAACTAAAGACCACGGACCCAGAGGGATTCCCTGGCGCCTCCTTGAACAATAGGGCACAATACAGACTACATCTTGCTTCCAGTTCACTTGGAATGGCAGTGTAATAAGCCAAGTCAGCAATAAAGGCTCCAAAATCACTTCAGAAGCACCAAAGACAAAATGCTAGGCAGCACTGGCAACTGTGTGCACAGCTTCCTTTCTCCTGCCCCCCAACACAGTCCCATCCGTATAGGGGAAGGCAGAGGAAGGACAGAGGAGGAGGAAGACAGTACTTGGAGCTTCAGATCCCAGTTCAAATACGGCCTTGGCAGGAAGGCCTCGCTCCTGGACCACTCCACTCCAGATGACCTCCCCATCCCCATCTGACATCATGTATACAGTATTCTCTCTCTCTCTCTTTCTTCTGAAATAGAACGGGAAGGCCATGGACAGTGATCTGTTTCTGTTTCTTCAGTGCTGCAGCCATAGCGCAGAGCATAGCACTTACAAGATATTTAATAAAATGTTTCCTGAAAGCAATGAATATATCAATGAACAAAAACAGAAATCAGAGGCGGCTTTATGAAGCAGACAACACTGATCTCATTTTTTTCCAAGATTTTTTATTTATTTGAGAGAGAGAGAGAGAGAGAGATCACAAGTAGGCATAAAGGCAGGCAGAGAGGCAGGCACAGGGGGAGGGAGAAGCAGGCTCCCTGCCAAGCAGAGAGCCCGATGGGGACTCGATCCCAGGACCCTGAGATCATGACCTGAGCCGAAGGCAGAGGCTTTAACCCACTGAGCCACCCAGGCGCTCCCTGATCTCATTTTTAAGTGATGGATGGTATTCAGAAAAAACAAGACACTGATGGGAAGTGGGGGACCAGAGCAGACATCATAGGCTGAGGGAAGAGTGTAAGACCAGTGAGGGGTTCCTCTGAACATTCCTCTGAAATGTAAGATGTACAAAGAAAACTAAAGCAAAGATTATGAAGACTGAAGCCCCATGCCTCTGATAAAATGTATACAGATAATCCTGTATGAATAAGGGCAGAAGGCTATCACCCAACTCAGGAGGCTACTTTGGTGGCCCCCAAAGCACAAAGCCCTGTAAGAGTTTAGCAATCCAGCTGGTAGGAGAGAGGGGCCAGGACTCCTGAAAGCCAGCAAAGACAGCACAGGCCTTCAAGTCGTTGTGCACAAGGACAAGTGGTTTTCTGAGCCCAAACCCCACCTCCCTCTTCACTCGGTCTGGGTCATCCAGGGTCTCTCTAGCCCTGCAGAGCAATGGTTTCTGTACCCCCATCTAGATTCACGCCACAAAATTCCAGCCAGAAATTCATGATGATGTAGAGAGGGACTTTTCTTTTTCTCATTCATTCATTCTTCATTCATTCATTCATTTATTTTAATGTTGCAAAAACTGATCTGGGAAACAAGTACATTTCAAAAGGAGAAAAGCCATTAGCATGCATAAAAAATCAAGGCAGTAGAATACTGATTGTGGCAATTTAGGAAATCTGGCACAGTGCACCAATTCACGGGAAACTGAAAGAAAATACAGTCCACACTGCATATGGAAAACAGAGAGAACATGGCCTCAGGATGCTGGTAGTTGCTGGGCATGCACAGACGGCTGCCAGAGCCGGCCAGCAGAAGTGGGTGACATTACCCACGTCTGGGGCAACTTCTTCACTTCCGTCCCTGTCCCAGAGGGCATCTGTTGTCAGCTGGTAATCCGGACACATCTGAAATACACCCGAAGAGGCTACAGAGGAACTCCATCCACGTTCTGGTGAGGGAGGCATTAAGAACCAATTTTATTTCCCTTTCTTTATTCTGTGAACAAAAGCAGATAGGCAGACAGGTGATTTCTGAAGTGCTGGAGAGGTTTAGACCAAAGAGCCTGGTTCGTGGTGGCATACACCGAGCGACCTTGGAGAAATCATTTGACTTCTTTGGGCCTCAGTTTCCCTTTCTGACGGCAGCTTAGCGAAAATTATTTGGATCCTATTATCTCATTTAATTATAACATCCCTCTGAGTGGATACTATTATTAATCCTATTTTACAAAGTCACATTTTCCAAAATCACAAATAAACCGGGAGTGCAAATCTGCCTGATCCAGGCTCATGTACTTAATCCAGACCCTATAGTGCCTTTAGGTGAACAGTGCCAAGTCCTTTCTGGTTTTGACCATCTATGGCATTCATTTATTCTAATTCACTCAATGTAAATGCAAATTTATTCCAAGAGAAAGGGTCGGGACCACCCGAGTCTACTTGTATCCAACTAGTACCTAAGTACCAGAGGAGATCCCCCCACCCCATCCAATGGTATGAAGGAGCCGTCCCCCATCTCAGGAGCCTAGAGTGACAGGTGGAAATCCTGATGCCTTTTCCACAGTTAGCGCCAAATCATATCTAGGTTCTGTGCTGGTCAGCTGCCTGGGGATGGAGAAGCAGCATGGTGGCCTCTAACACAGACCCATTTCTAGTGATGGTTCCTCCCTCTACCCTCCCGCAGTGTGATCCATCATCATCCCATGTGCACTGACAACTCTGTGATACAGCTGTTTCAACAGGCTGGGGCTAAGGGCCAGCTCAATAGGCCAAATGCAGCAAAGAAAAGTAGATTCCCTCAAAGGCCAGGTCCTACTCGTGGACTCAAGATGCTAAATGGGAGGA
>PISX010000434.1:0-285299 GCA_004024625.1 Mellivora capensis | reverse complement strand
TTTTTATTCCGGGTCCCCAAGCAACTACCCAGGCTGTGCTAAGACAACCAGCGAGCAGAGCTCCTTCCCCTCTACTCTGAGGCAAAATGGCGTGGACACACAGGTGAGCCAACATGTCAGGAGCAAATGAAGCAGAATCACACCCACACAGACATCCACCCTCTCCTTTTCTTCTTGAAAAAGACCACCCTTGGTTTTCACTTGCCAGTTTGAAGAGACATGAGTACCTGAGTGATTTCTTCTTTCTTCTTTAGCCACCGTTAGAAGGACTGCACAGTGGTGATGCTCGGTGGCCATCAACACTCAGACTTTTTAGAAGACAGAAGGGGGGGGAACATTAGATGGGAACAGGCTAGTCCCAATGTCAGGGATCCTTACAGACAGCAGCCACTCAGTCCATACCCGTGGTTATTAGAAACCACTGTTTCCAGTCCTTTTGATAATTCAAAGATAGTTTGGAATTTTTCACCATTATACACATTTAGTCATGAGCTGGAATGACGGGCTTACTCACTTCACCATTACTTATCATAAACGCGACTGAAAGCGATGACCTGTGTCCATCGGTAGGGGCTTGGTTGAATTAATCAGAGTACATCCCTACAATGGAACACTATGCCCTTGTCAGAAAAAAAAAAAAAAATCAGAAAACACTCAACATACTCACAGGAAAGGAGTGCCAAGATAAATTAAGTGGGGGTAAAAAAAAAAAAAAAGCAAGGTTTAAAAAAGTGTGTATCGTAGGAAAAAACAGGGTAGAGGTATCAGGTACTTTTGTACTGACTTGTATTTACAAAATGAAACTCTAGAAGGGTGTACAAAACTAATTAAGCTGATTACTGTCCCAGGAGGGGGCAGGGAAGGCAAATACAGCCCAAGATAAGATTTCACTAGATATCTTCCTGGAATGATTTTGTTTTTGAACTATGTAAACATATTGCTTATTTAAAAAATGATATAAAAATATCATGTAAAAAAAATACACCAGCCGCTGTGAACAAAGGACATCCTCGGGCTACACATGGAAAGGCCTGCAGGCCTCTGGTTTATAACTTCTGTACTGACGGGCCCTAAACTGGGGAAGCAGCAGCTGTTAGCAAAGAGAACAAGTTCTCCTAGGTCTGCAAACAACCCAGTTGTAGAGTGTCTATTATTTGGGATTCCCTGTGAATTGCCCGGCAATGAGCTGGTTGGGTCCAGAAGCTCTTCCTTTCCACAGGAAAGGGATACATCTTCTCCCAGGGTGAGGTGGGGCTCCCCCACTTTCCTTGATAGTTAAGGCTGCCTGGAATCCAAATGGTCTGGCTTTTCCCCTCCATTGGGACTTCTCCCCAATTTGTCCTATAAAAAGGGAGAGTGATGGGAATATGGAGGTCGTCCCCTGGAGCACAGTATCCCAGTGTGTCCAGCCAGGCCCCAGCTCACACAGATTCCCCTGGAGAATGTCAGAGGAAAGAGAACAGAGGACACATGCTTCTCAGCACCAAGGGACACTCAATATTCACACCTTTCGTATGTGCTTGTCTTGCCACCCTGAATGAGCTCACTTAGTGTTCTGGGTTGAATGGCGATCTCCAATAAAGACCTATTGAAGTCCTCACCCCAGGACCTCAAATGGGAGCTCATTTGGAAACAGACATTGCAGATGTGTCTAGCTAAGATGAGGTCATCCTGGAGTGTGGTAGGTCCCTAGTCCATGAAGAAGGCAGTAGTGTGGGGGCCGCCTGGGTGGGTCTGTTGGTTAAGCATCTGCCTTTTACTCGGGTAGTGATCCCAGGGTCCTGGGATGAAGCCCCACATCAGGCTCCCTGCTCCGTGGGAAGCCTGCTTGCTCTTCTTTGCCTGCTGCTCTCCCTGCTTCTGTCCTCAATCTTTCTCTCCCTATCAAATGAATGAATAAAATCTTAAAAAAAAAAAAAGTCATGTGAAGATAAAGATACAGAGGGAGAAAGCTATGTGACAATGAAGGCAGAGCATGGCTTACATGGCCACAAGGCACGAAATGCTGAAGGTGGCTGAAAGACCCTCAGAAAGTGGGAAGAGGCAAGGAAGGATTCCCCTACAGACTAGGGAGGGAGCATGCCCTTGACAACACCTGGACTCTGGACTTGAATCCTCCAGAAGGGGGAGACGATCAATTTCTGCCATTTTTAATCATTTGTGATACTTTGTTATGGCTGCCATGGGAAATGAATAGCTCCGGCCAGCTCACCAGCAGAGGAAACGGACACTGTCCCAGCTCAGTAGGTGGTTGGGAAGGCACAGGAGGCAACTCTGCCTCAAAGGATGAAAACTCTGGGACCTGGGCTGATGGAGTTCGATCGTAGGTATGCAGTTAAAACTCAGCCAGTCAATCTTTACAGAGCACTGGCCTTGTAAGGAACAAAGGAGAGAGAAAATGTTCCATGACTACCCCCGGGGAGTTAAGAATGTGATGGAAGATTTAAGACAGACACGAAAAATATCACACACACAAATATGTGTGTATCACATACACATTACATACATATATAATACATGTAATACAACATATTTCATGTAGCCAAAGAAGGATGACCTCATCCTGACAGATGTCACCCCTAACTAAATTCCCACTGGACGGCCATCTGGCCTCAATCTTCTACTGTGTTTCATTTTAGCTGCTCCTGATAGGTGTGTCTGGAAGACCTGGGAAAGCTCCGGGATGTCAGGCTAGTAGTCAATTTCTAGAAGTTATTACCCCGTTCCTTGCTGAGCCCTGTGGATACCCACTGCTGTCCATGATCATTGTCTGCTACCCCTGGTCAAAGACTCTCCCACCAGTTTCTTATCAGTCCCCTTCACCTGTTCAGATCCTATTCTACAGTTCTCCATGAACCAGACATGCAGGAAACTCAAAATCCAGGTAGTTTGGCAGGGTGGACAACAGGAGTTTTTAAGAGGGGCTCCAGAAAAATCAGAGACTCCCCCCCAAGCAGGATTACTGCATCATCATGCAGAACCTTTGCTTATTTGGCCCCGCCTTCTCGAAGGTTCCCACCACACCTGGCTCGAGGAACCTCTGATTCTTACCGTAAGCAAGCTGGGTGGCCTGTCACACGCCTGGGGTTGGGGAGGCAGCACTCCAGGCTTGAATGCTCCTGGAGAGCTCTCTGAAGTCCAGGCCTCTGGGTCGGACAGCTGCTCCGGGAGGAAGAGACGTGGTCGTGCTGAGTGCCAGGTGGACACCCAGGCAGGGCTCATGAGGAAAAGCTGCAAGTCGAGGCCACTCCACCCCTGACCAGCAGCCCGATGACGTGACTTTGGCTCCAGGCCAAGCTCCTGAGGGACAGCTGTGGTCCGGGCATGAACTGCAGATGGAAGAGACAGCGGAAAGGTCTCCTCGCTCTGACTTCAAATAATTCATTACAGATATTCAGAGTAGAAAAGGCCTTTGAAGTCTTTTAATTTGTATCATGTTGCTTTTCAAATAAATTTCCAGCTGGGATTTGGGTCTGGTTTTGTAGCAGACACTGTGCTTAAGCAACATCCATTTCTCCCTTGCTCCTTTCCAACAGAACTCCCATGGTGTTACCACTCAGGGCTGGCGCCTGTATGCCCAGACCATGGGCCCTATGCCGTCCTACAAATGCAGGCCCCTGACCCATGAACAAGTAGGGGGTGGGCTTCCCACCCACTCTGGTCATTGACACATGAAATGGTTTCCTGGGCTCTGAAAAAGAGAGAGGCAGGAACTCTTCCTCCGCTGGATGTTGTCTTTGCCCAGGCGCTTTGTGACCATGATGGGGAAGCATAAGGGAAGAGCAGTGGAAGAAAGAGCCCAGGTCCTTGAGGACATCACTGAACCACTCAGTTGAACAGCCCCGGTGCCCCCCTTCCTCCAGACTTCTCACTATACACGTAATACATATCCTCACTGTTTACATTCACTGAGTTGAGTTTTGGGGCTGTGTTTTGACTGCCGAGAGCTAAGATTATCCTAAATGATGTGCATTCAGATGTTCCCAGAATCATGGGTCCATATTCCTGAAGCATAATCTCATAATCCTGACTAAAACTTCCCACACTTTCCACGTTCTCTCCACCTTTTCTGGGTGTCCAGTCCTCTCCCCAGACTCGACCCGTGTCACCGCCTTGTCAGCACAGTATTCAGTTCTATAGTATATGCCAATTTGGTCATTGAATCCGTTAAATATTTTTGAGTCCCTGTGACGTACCAGACAGGGATGTCATCCTCACAAATGAAGCCCCGGAGAGCGCATGGTGGGGGAGACCCACTCCTGGCCAGGATGTAGGTGCACGCCAGTGGCAAGGGCCTCGATGGGAGGTGCGCCCCGGCCTGGGCATGCATCAGGAAAGTGGGGGTGGGGAGTACTAGCAAAATCACCTTGGAAAACAAACTCATTCTTTGGGGAAGAGCAGAAGGTTGTGAGCTGCAGACCTTCACCACCAAGGATATAAAGAATGGTCAAATCATCATAAACGATAATGGTGGCAACAAGCATTTCTTGAGCGCTTATAATGAACCAGGCACTGTTTCTCGGGCTTTCTGAGGATTAACACATTCAGGCCTCCACCAAAGCTGATGAGGTAGCTCATATTATCCGCCTCATTTTATGGAAAAGTACACTGAGGCTTAGAGAGGTTAAGTGATACAGGAAGTGAGTGGCAGGGGCAGGATTTGATCCCGGTGGCAGGGCTCACACTCTTGACCGGTCTACACCAGTGCTTCTCACAGTGGTCACCACCAGAACAATAGCACCAGCAGTTCCTGGGACCTGGGACAAATTCAGATCTTGAGCCTCATTTTGGACTTACAGAATCAGAACCTCTGTGGTTAAGACCCAGCATGTGGTGTTTTAACGAGCTTCCTTGTGATTCTTGAAGCCCCATAATGTTGGAGAACCCCTGCTCGACACCGTACGCACCTGATGAGAAAGGATGGCATATTCAGAGGGAGATGAATGGTGGGAAGAGGAGCAAAGCCAGCAAGAAAGATAGGGTGGGGTGGGGGGAAGAACCTTCCATATCAGCCTAAGGAACTTGGGCTTTCCTGTACAGGTGTTTTGGAGACACGTGGGGGTGAGTCAGGGAAGCAACATGATCAAGCTTTGTGCTTTGAGACAAGATCTCTGGCCCTGGTGCTAGGAATGGACTGCAGAAGAAGAGGCCAGAAGGAGGGAGCCCAGCTAAGAGGTGATATGAGCAAGAACAGGGGCGGCACTAAGCAGATGGCAGAGCGACGAGGAACAGGGTTACAAGAGACAGGTTGTGATAATAGCAGAGCATGGGATGTGCAGCTGGCAGAGGTATCTAGGATGCCTCTGTGGCTTTTAGCCTCAAAAGTTAGGTTGGTGGGGAAACTATTTAGACAGATTAGAAATACTGAAGGAAGAACATGTTGGGCAGGAAAGATAAAAAATGTCCATTTGTAAAATGTGAAGACCAAGACGTCTGTGAGACATCAGGATGAAGGTATTTCAAAACGCAACGTCGAAGAAGGATCTGGTGCTCAGGGGCAGAGTCCGGACTGGATATATGGGTTTGGGTTCACCAGCATAAATGTGATGCTTGAAGCCAAAATAAAGCTAAGGCTGATCACAGATTGTCTAGGAAGGAAAAGATGAAGTCTGGATTTATGCAAGACATTAATTTTCTTTTTTCTTTTCTTTTCTTTTTTTTTTTTTTGAAGAGGTAGAGAGTGCACACTTATGTGCAAAAACTGTAGGGGAGGGTAAGGGTGAGTGGAGCAGAGGGAGAGAGAATCTTTTTTTTTTTAAAGACTTTATTTATTTATTTGACAGACAAAGATCACAAGTAGGCAGAGAGGCAGGCAGAGAGAGAGGAGGAAACAGGCTCCCTGCTGAGCAGAGAGCCCGATGCGGGGCTCGATCCCAGGACCCTGGGATCATGACCTGAGCCAAAAGCAGAGGCTTTAACCCACTGAGCCACCCAGGCACCCAGGGAGGGAGAATCTTAAGCAGACTCCACACCCAGTGCAGAGCCCAATGTGGGGCTCAATTCCATGACCCCAGATCACGACTTAAGACAAAATCAGGAGTTGGATGCTTAACCAACTGGGCTTCCTGGGAGCTCCAACACTAACATTTAAGGGATACAGAGCAAGAGAGCAAAGGAGACTCAGAAGCAGAGCTCAGAGGGGTAGATAAAAACAAAGGAAGGAATGCTGCCTCAAAATCCAAGGATAAGGAAAGTTGGAGAATGTTTAAAGATAGAGGGTTGACAATGGTTCCAAATGGGAAGTCTCACATTTCAAGACTGAGAAGAAACACTGGCTTTAGCAATGAAGAGGTCGCAAGTGAACTCAGTAAGAGCAGTGTCAGGGGAGCGAAGGAGACAGAAACCAGATCCATTCACAGATTTGCTCTCTAGATGGGCAATAACTACCACATGTCAGGCTTTGTGCTTTGTGTTAGAGATACAGAGATGAGCAGGACGTGCATGAATCCCACGCTCACCAGATGGTGGAGGAAGACACATAAAGAAGAGAAATTACAAGAATAATCATGGAATCACAACTGAACTAAGTGCTTTAATGAAGACACGAAGGGATATACAGAATGCTCCGCATAGGGAGCAGAGAGAGAAGATGAGGGAAGGGAAGGCACATTCAGGCCGGGTCTTCCAAGATGACAGGAGTGAGCCAGGGAAGAGGATGGAAAACATCCAGGGAGAAGGAACGGCAGACACAAACACTCGCAGGGAGAAAGAGCTTTCATGAGTCCAGGAAATGGAAGGAAATCAAGGCGAAGAGTACAATCTTAACATGGCAAGGATCAGCCAGAGGTGAGGTTAAAGAACAGTGCTCTGTGGGCCAGGTTAGGGATCTGGGACTTCACCCAAACAGTGGGAGGAAATTACTGATGTTTAGCCTAAAAGTTTGGGAGAGTCACAATCCAATTTGTATTTTTTAAAAGATGACTCTGGCTACTTGTGGGGGAATGAAATGGGGAAGGGAGAGGAGGGACAGGGAGTGGGTGTACTGAAAGCAGCTGGGGAAAGGTTATGGTCCAGATGAGAGATAGTGATGTCTTGCTCCAAGTTGGCAATGAGTACATTCAGGTGTATGGATCCTAGAGCTACTTAGTGGGTGGGATCAGGAGGACCGAGGGATTGGGTGTGGTAAATGGGGAGGAGAGGTTGAGGCCTTAGAGCTTGGGCTCTATGGTCCCTTCTACATCCATTTTGGATACACCCAAAAGACCACTGGGATGGAGTAACACGTACCCCTGAATTCCAAGCAGAGGTAAGACAAAGCTAGAACTCAGCAGCAACTGGGAGACAAGTCTTACCAAGCCCTCCTCTCCTCAGGGTGCCCCTAATCCCTTAGAGATAAAATGATCCCTCAAATAGGAGGTCTCTTGAAGACCCCCCTGTTTGGCCATACTACTTCCAGGGTTGCGTCCTCTGGGGGTGGGGCCCAGAGGAGAACAAGCTTCCATCGCTCTGCCCCTGCACTGGGCAAGACACGCTGACTGGCTTCTCGTTAAGGGGTGCATTCACTGTTCACAACATTCAACTCATAAAATACATTCAGTACAGTATGGACAATTCTAGGTCCCAAAGGCCAACCTCCACTGGATTACTTTTTCCACTCATAATTCTGTCAATTTTATTTTATTTTTTTATTATGTTCATTTAGCCAGCATATAGTACATCATACGTTTTTGATGTAGTGTTCAACGATTCATTAGTTGTCTATAACACGTGATGCTCATCACCACACTTGCCTCCTTAATGCCCAGCACCTGGTTACCCCAACCCCCAACCCCCACCCTCTGTAACCCTCAGTTTGGTTCTCAGAGTCCAGAGTCTCTCATGGTTATTTCCCTCTCTGATTTCTCCCCATTCAGTTTACCTTCCCTTCCCCTGTGGTCCTCGGCACTGTTCCTTATGTTCCACATGTCAATTTTAAATAAATATGCTAGACTTCTATTTCTAGAAGCCCATTACAGCTAAGTACTTTGACCCTCCAACTCAAAACAACCAAAAAATCTTGTACAAAAAATATATTTTTAAAAATGTTTCTAGCAGCATTGATGAGCTGGCAAGAAAGGAAGGAATTCAGAGGCCAGGGACTCCTTCAGATAATGAAATATCCAGGTTCTGATTACAATAATGACAGCAATGTCATTGAAGAAATTAAAGACAAGCCTGTAAATATGTACAAGGAACAACAACAACAACGAATCATGAGAAATAATCAAGATTTGAAAAAAAATGGACCAAAGGGAATTTTTAAAAATAAAAATTAAACAACTGAAGTTACAATCTGTTGACAGACTTAATAGCACATTAGATACAGTCTGAGAAAGAAGTAGTGAGCTGGGAGTTAGGTCAAAATAAACTAATCAAAATGCTGTAGAGAAAGACAAAGACTCAGAAAAATAGGAAAGAGAGCTTAAAAGACATGAAAAATGGAAGCTAGCAGGTGTCTATTTGGAGTCCTAGAAAGGGAAGAGAGAGAGAAAGCTTTTGAGATAATGGCTACAAATTTTCTGAAAAAGAGGAAAAATAGGGCACCAGGCTGGCTCAGTTGGTTAAGCATCTGACTTTGGCTCAGTTCATGATCTCAGGGTCGTGAGATTGAGCCCCGCGTCGGGCTCCATGCTCAGTGGGGAGTCCGCTTAAGATTCTTTCTCCCTCTCCCTCTGCCCCTGCCCTCGCTCACACCTGGAGGCGCGTTCTCTCTCAAATATTAATATTTTAATTATTTTAATAAATATTAAAATGGAGGAAAGATACCAATACACATATTCAAGAATGCCAATGAATCTCAAGAAGAATAAATAAAAGGAAATCCACAACAGTTATATGTCAAAGAGACTTCAGAACACCAAAAACAAAGAGACTATCTTAAAAGAGCCCAGGAGGGGGCTCTTGGGTAGCTCAGTCAGTTAAGCATCTGACTCTTGGTTTTGGCTCAGGTCATGATCTCAGGGTTTTGAGATCGAGCCCCACCCACGTCGGGCTCCGTGCTCAGTGGGGAGTCTGCTTGAGATTCTTTCCCCATCTCTCTCCCACCCCTCTGCTGTTCCCCTCCTTCTATGCCCCCCAATCAAATAGATAAATAAAATCTTTTTTTATAAAAAAAAGCAGCCAAAAAAAGACAAGTTACTCTGCAATGATTACAAGCCAAAAGATGGGGGTCAAATACTCAACATGCTGAGAGAGAGTAAAACCATCATCGGAAAACTCTGTGCCTGAAGGAAACATTCTTTATGAATAACAGAAACGGTGGCGCCTGGCTGCCTCAATCAGTAGAACCTGCAACTCTGGATGTCGGGGTTGTGAGTTCAAGGCCCCATATTGGGTGTAGAGATGACTTAAAGATAAAGAAAGAAAATAATTAAAGAAATATGATAAGAGAGAGGCAGGCATTATTCATCGACAAAACTCTAGTCTGCCACAAGCAGACGCTCATGAAAGGACATTTTTAAAAGGTGTATTTCTGACAGAAGGGAAGAGAGTCTAAGCGGAAGATATGAGATGACAGAAGGAGTGAAAAACAAAGAAAATGAAAATGGGCTTTCTCAGTCCACCGGTGAAAGTGTGCAGATCTGGAGTCAGAGGTGCTTACACTCATCTCTTGCTGTCTCGTGTCTTACTACCTGGGAAACATGAATCTTCCTCTTAAAAATTCATGCGGTAACACCACTTACGCGAGGTTGTCGTAAGTAATAAATGAGCACATGCACACAAATGCTCCCAACACAGCTTCTGCATCTGGAAGATGTCAGATAAATCCTAATTTCCTACCTCTTCCAAAAGCAGTAAGTAACCGGGTAAGGAAGACACTGTTAGTGACTGAGAACATAGGCCTCTTCCTGGGCATGAGATGGGCAGCGGCAGTGTACCAGAGTCAAGGGATCCGCACAGCAGAGAGGATGCTCAGGACCTGTCTTGTTATCTTTTCAGTCTCGAGCCCAAGACCGTTCAAACACATCATCTAGGATGTCCGTATTTTTAAAATACTGCATGTGTACCCACACATTCCAGGCATATATACACCCTGGATATCCGTTTAAGTCACAATTTTAAAATAATGTGTGTTGACAGTTTTATGAGGTTGTAACAAGACTGCTGGCTCATCTACAGGGCAAAATGGCTCATGTCACCCACTGTCCCTGGGCTCTTTTGCCAATGAGGGGAGAGTGAGCAGCACACAGACGACCCCTCTAGAGCCGCTTCTGCACTCCAGTCCTCATGCGGAGAGACACGCTTCCTAACTCCACCCCTGACATCACCCCGTTTCATAAGGTCTACAAAAGAAGAGAAAAGGCAGCTAAGAAAAAATTAGCTTTGACCCCTTGAGGTTCTCTGCCTAATTTTCATTTGGCAACAGTTGGTGGGTATGGCGGGAGGGAGCTGCAGGGAGGGGCAACAAAACCAGGGAAGGGACAGATAAATCCAGAACCAGTTTTCCTTTGATGGTGTCAAGGAAACAAACAACACCAGTCCCAAAGTCCTAAGGCCCGGGCTGGCATCCTTACTCTGTCATCTGTTCCCATGTGTCCTTAGGCAAGCCACTGAACCTCTCTGATTTTATTTTCCTCCCCTGTAAATTGGAGACAGTAATCATATCCTATCTGTAGAGCATTTTACCATTTACTAAGTGTTTCCACAGTCATTGTTTCATTTAACATGCATGTACTCACCTCACTGCTCTGCTGTGAAGATTTAAAAGCAGAGTCCAAAGAGCTTGTCAGCCCGAGGGAATATCACCAGCGTGCTGGCCTTCCCCTGCTAGGAGCGGGGGACTTGCTATCCAAGCGGCTGCTCTGAACTCTGATTCTACACTTATGACCCTGCTGATCTTGAGCAAGTGGCTTCGCTTCTGTGGTCCTCACCTCTAAGCTAAGGAGGAGAGTCCGAGTCCCAGCTCCTAGCCCAGCGGCCTGGGAGGTGCTTAGTGAGTGAGTTGACTTGAGTCCACACCAAGTGAAGCTGACAGGTAACTGACCACAATTACCTGCGCTCACCAATACCCTTCATCCTCCCGTCTTCCTTCTCCACGGTTACCTCTGCTCCTCACACCCCTGGGAAGAAACTGTGAATGTCAGGACCCACTGGGGATTGTTTCTTAAAGATGACAAAGACTCCAATTCACACTCGACTCGTGGGGCGTTCTCCATGCTGTTTCAGATGAAGCAGAACCCCGGCTCCCTGGGGTGTCACTCAGCCTGGATACTTCCCGCTTCTGCCTGAGAGTCTTGCCTGGTCTCGGGTCACTGGCCAAGCCTCCATTCCCCCAACGAGGCTGGGCAGCTCACCCTACTGATAAAAGGCACTGAGCCCTTGTTTTAATGACCTCTGGACTTATTTTAATGACCTACAAAGCCAACAGTTAATTTAGCTCAGCCTGGTCAGCCGATGGAGACTGCTTGGCTGCAGAAAGCATCAGCAGCCTCCATTTGAAAGGTTTTATCTTTGTAAAGTGCTGTCACATGGCCACTGCTTCAGCCCGTCGCTGTGACATGCCGCAGAATATGACGAGGAGACTGGGGACGACGGCGAGCAAGGGCTGTGGACTTGCTGAGGACTGCCCCTGCTCCGTCCGAGCTTTCTGGCCTGTCTGTCCGCCTGCTCCAGCTACTGGGGAACCAGGTCCCAAGACAGCTGCATCCTAGGGGGACCTCATCAGGACTCCCATCAGACGGGCATTTAGCTAGGACAAGGCAGGGGACACGAGGCAGGGCTTTGTCACTCAACTTGTGTCTTAGGCTAAAAAAGAAAGCGTGCTCAGGAGCCTGAATTTGGCCCAATCAGCCTGGACTTTCTGAGCTAACTGCACTGAGCAGGGGAGTGGGCACGTGTGCTCCTTGTGGGTGGCTAGGCAGTCAGCCATGACTGTCAGCTGGGCTAGTTAGCATCTCTTTCTAAAGGGCGTCTGGGACAGCCCAGCCCTGACAGCAGGGCTCGGCTGCATGGAGCGAGAACCAGTCGTGGGGACCCAGGAAGGCAGGGGCAGAAAGGACCTCAGATGTGAAGGGCTGTGGTCCTATGACCAGGGCTGAAAAGAAATCAGGCGGCAGACGTGAGAGAATTCAGTAGTGAGGCTACGGTTAAAAGAGTGATCTCCCAGGCTTCTCCTCAGTCTGCTTTGGTTCGCTTTCCTGATGGGTCACTTCATACCCACCATAGTCACCAAGGCTATGGTTAAAAGAGTGATCTCCCAGGCTTCTCCTCAGTCTGCTTTGGTTCGCTTTCCTGATGGGTCACTTCATACCCACCATACTCACCAAGAGAGTGAGATTGTGTTCCTGCCTGCTTCCACACTATAGCCCTACAGAACCTTCTGCAGGGGCCGAACACATCTCCATCCTCACGGAGCACGGTCCATACACCACCCCCACATCCATGCAGATTCTGGAAACCTCCAAGCATAGACACATAAGAGCCCAGGCAGGGCTGGCTGTGTTCAATTTCACATACAGCAGCCCTGTCTATGTGAGACAGGAAAGATCAGAGGGTCCTGGTTCCCACATCTTTTAGAAGGTAAACTGAGTCAGTGATGACCAGCAGGAGGATGACAAGGCAGCTCTTAAAAATATTCATAGGGTTAAGGCATGGCTTATGGCGTGGACAGCACTTCGGGGGGTTAATTTGAATGCAGAAGGGCCCTCAGACACTGTGAAAGTGAACAGAAGGACCCTCACGGAAGATTTCTCACAGGACTCCTGGGGATCATCTCTCTGCGGACCGTGCTTGAAGGCCCAGCTCTGTTCTCACATCCACTGTGACACCTTCTCCAGAGCCCATTTCCTTCTAGAGCATAGACACACTCTGTCCCACTCTCTTGCTAACAGGCACTGTGCTGTCCAAACAAGTACCAGGGCTTCTGTTCTTCCTCCCCTCAGGACATGCCGAACACAGGCATACACAGGTGCTCAGTCTGTATCTGCCGATCCATTTGGTTGAGGTTTTGGAGTCTGGGGAGGGAGTGGGAATGGCATTAATATTCAGAAAAACCACATTGATGGAGCCCCTAAAGTGTATCCGAAAATTCAGATGTGGTATGTGGTATAACATGATTGTTATTCAGAACAAATTAGAGCTCTTTATTCTATTTCTAACTCCAGCAAATAGGGCTGTGTGTTTAAAAAAATATTTTTAGTTTGCAATGTGTGATTACATAATGGAGGCCTAGTAATTTTTTTGATTAACATTTATTTCCCTTAGCAGTTCCTTTTTGCGTCTTTGTTTCTGATTCGAGCCACAGTCCAGTACATTAAAATGGCTTTACTTGAAAAGAAGTTCTAGAACAGACATTTTGGCTGGCCTTCCCCACCCCGCTATTTCTGACTGGCCTGTTCTTGCAGCAGCTTACCTAGTGTGAAGTCAGGGGACTCTGCTCCCCTGTTACAGGTGTGTCAGCAGAGCTCTGTTACTCAGCAAACCCCACAGCCCACGGGATTAGCCTTTGTAGGGAGCCGGTCTGGTGCAGAAGGATCGGCAGCAGCAGGGTTGGGGGGAGGGGGCGTCAGTGATGGAGTGTCTACACCAGAACTAGATGTGTGAACTCAGATAAGGTGTTTAAGCTCTCTGAGCCTCAGTTCCCTCATCTGTAGAATGGGGATGCTGAGTTCTCGATTAGAAGCAGTGCATGGCACACGGTAACCACTCAGAAATGATCTTCTGCATGGGGACCAGGCGAAAGGCTTACTGGACACCTTCCTGCTTTTCCAGCTGATGGGACTGGAGAAATCCAGAACCCGGAGCCCCCACCAAAGACAAACCCCAGAAATCTGAGTAGGGGGGCAACACAGCAAGGGCGGGCCTAGTCCAAGGAGGGAGATGATGAGTAGCAGGAGAGGCGCCAGAGAGACCCACTGCAGAAGATAAAAGTTCTAGAAAGAACGTCTGCTGCAGAAACGGGAAACACATTCTGGTATATTTGTAGCCAGGACGACCATGGCCATAGGGATACATTACTTTGTCCTGAGTAAGTGCAGAGTCAACCTACAACAGGACACCAGAAGGAGACAGAAAAGCACAACCTGTCATGAGTAAGAATAAGAACTGACAGGGTGACCAAGGGCCTGCCACCCGAGAGGACTCGCCATCTCCCTGCCTGGGGAAGGACCCATGGTCAAAGCTAAACTTGCACTTTATAGTACATGTGTAATTAGTTGTAAAGCTTAATTTAGCAGTTTGGTAAATTCCATTAGCAGTTTATCTATGGTATATAATTAAGTTATTTTCAAGCAAATCCTTTTTGGCTAATGGCTCTGGTTAAGAATCCTAATGGAAGATGGTTCATGTAATACATGCCCAAATCTATGCAGATTCTAGAACCTTCTGGAGTCAACACTAATGTATGAGGCAGGGCTGGCTGTGCTCGATTCTAGACAGTGACATTCCCACCTTAGACAAAGAAGGAAGGTCAGAGAGGCCAGAGTCAAGCCTGCCTCCGACATTCCCATGGTGGTGGGATGTTACATCTCGGAGTCTCTTCCTCATCTTGAGGGGCTGCACGATAATAACTACCACGTAGGATTGGCGGGAGGAATATACGAGGTGCTGTCGGGTGCTCAGCCCAGAATCCAGCCCAAAGAGGATTCTTAGACTCATGGAAGCTCGTGTGGCGGAAGCAGAGACTGAAAACAAAAACCAGCACAAACTCAAAAACCAGAAAGTAACAAGGAACCGCAGCAGAAAGATGGCCCAAGTGGAGGGGCATCTGACGGCCAGGCCACTGCGGGAAAGGAAGCCGAGACAGAGCGAGACTGTAGAACTCGCAGGGGTCGGGTTAATACCAAACCTTATCAGCTGGGAAGATGAAGAAGGGACTGGTGGTGGCGGTGGCCACACAGCACGGCAAGTGCTCCTAACGCCACCGAACTGCACACTTGAACAGGGTTGAAACTGTCAACTTCATGTTGGGTACGTTTTACTCCATTGAAAAAAAAGACTGAGTTAACACAAAAAATTCAAAAACAGCAATGCCTGGCTGGCTCCGTGGCTTAAGCATCCGACTCTTGGATTCCACTCAGGTCACGATCTCAAGGTCATGAGATGGAGCCCTGGGTCAGGCTCCATCTATGGGTGGAGCCTGCTTGAGATGCTCTCTCCTTCTTCTTCCCCTCCCTGCTCATGTGCTCTCTCTCTCTCTTTAAAAAAAAAATTAATAAATAAAATAAAGCAGTACCCTAAAACTCATCTCTCAGCCCACTGAAGACATTAAAACAGAAGTAATATAAAGGAGAGTTGGGAGTCAGCTTCTCTCTGGGGGATTCTGAGGGAAGGCAGTGTCCATGCACCCAGACACCAGCCCGAAGGCTACCACCTCCATCATGTGATGCTGATCCTTATCCAGGACGTCTGTGTAATACAAGCTCCCAGAAGCCCTGAAACCCCACATCTACCATGGGCCGTGGCATCAGAGAAAGATCTAAGATTCTTATGCAGAATAATTTGTCTTTTCTAACGGTATCTCCCTGATGGTTATTTCTGGCCATAATTCAGACAAAACAAAGGTAACTTCCAAGGATCTCCTCCCCTTCCCCCCCAGGTTCTCTGGGGATAGCAGTGCCGCTGTCTTATTCAGAGAGAACCCCTGCCTTTGGGAAGGATACCCCTAACTTTCAGTCATGCTCAGGTAATAAACAGGGTAGCTTTGATACCCCATTTCCATCTTCCTTGCAAAAAAACACACCCTGGCTAGAGGCACAAGTAGCCTCTCCGGCCAGTGTCTCTGACCTCCTTGGCCATGACCTCTCTGATGTCCACAGACAGGCATGCCAGCCTGGTCCCGCCATTCCAGAGAGTAAAGGGCTGGTCTGTGCCTCAGGGTGCTGCTGAAGCAAATGTCCTGTGGCCTAGGCCTGGCCACACACCGGGGCCCAGTAACATTTCCCAGCTGTCATTAAAAGCCCCAGCAGCAGTGATGGGGTGCAGAGTCCTGCTGGAAGCTGGACACACAGAGCTGGTGACACAGACCCCTGCAGGGCCCTCCTGCCACCTACCCACATGCCTCTGCCTCTTGTGCTTATGCCCTGTACCAGGCCCTACCTCCAGCCTCCACTTTCTCTGTGCCTTTCCAAAGTGGACCCACTCTTCTGGGTCCAGCTTGAATCCTGCCTACTCTGTGAAGCCACAAGAAATGGACAAGGGGGAAGGGTCCCAGACCATAGAGCTCAACAGCAAACTCTCCATGGGTAATGCCGCCCCAACCACAGGGACCATGAGAGCCTTCTCCATGCCCATGGTGCTCTTTCACGCCCATTAGCTCACCGGAGACAGACTGGCAGGTGCCTAGTCCCATTTCACTGAAGAGGGAAAAAACTCAGCCTGAGGACATGTGGCTCGTTCGAGTTAGAACCAGCGTGTTTCTGGTTCTGGGCTCCACATTCACAGGTGCAGCCTGAGGAATGGTTGAGGCCATGGCCCTGGGGCCAGGCTGCAGGGGTTCAAAGCCCAGACTGACCTCTTATTAGTGTATGACCGTGGGTGTGTTTTACTCCACTTCTTGGAGCCTTGGCTTCCTCATCTATAAAATGGGAAGAATGTCATAATAGTACCTATCTCATGAGGCTGGACTAAGGCTTGAACAGGTTCACTCGTGCCCAGCTCTTAGCCACACCTGGTGCATTTCTATGCACCCAGCCTCCCACTGCAGGGGCAAGGGGCTTCCTGAATTTCCGTGTTTGTTCAGGGTGGGGCTCCAGGAAGTCGGTCTTCCTTCCCTTCCCTCCTAGTGGGTGCAGGTGTGGGGTTATGTGGATTCAACGTGGCAGAGCTCCGTCCGTGTACCTAGGCCAGCTGCAAATCCTGGAACTCAACACGGAGCTACCTCTAAAACAAATAAAGTGAAAATAAACCAATCTCCCAGCTAATGAGAGATTTTCTTCTTGTCTGCTCTGGTAATTGAGCCCCTGTAGCCAGTCTCATACTTCCCTGGTACTGCTGTGAGTTTAAAAAAAAGGGGGGGGGTAGTTAAAGAAGCTGCTCAGCCAGAAAGGCAAATGCAGGCCCTCTGCCCCTCAGGAGGAGGGCAGCACACTGGGGCAGGTACACCCCAGCCTCATGCTAAGTCTTGCCTTCTCGCCTTTCCTCCGAGCCCAGTAGGGCCGAGAATTGCACAGACCCAGGGAGCACCAGGAGCCAGAGCTGGGTGCTGAGGCAAGCCGGCCAGACCTCAGGGAGCTCCGTTACAAAAGGAACAGTTCCTTTCCTCCCACAATTTCTCAGGCCCAGCCACCAGGGCAGGGCAGCTCTGTTCCGTGAATAAAGGGTCTTTAGCACAAGTTCAGTGGGGCAGAGCGTAGCGAACCTGAACCTGAACCATGTGGGAAGACTGGCTGCTTCTAGTTTCCTTCATCTCCTACATGTGCCAGGAGCATCATCCAGGGTCAGGCTCTGGCCAGGGCTTAGATGCTGCCCTTGTAAATGCCTCCCTCGGCCACCCCATCCAGCATGCGTCAACAAGCAGGCCGTGGAAGAAAGAGCCTCCCTGACATTTTGAGACAGCCGGGACTGGGAGCCAACACAAACCGACGAGGTACATTGTCTCCACAAGAATCTGCCACAGAAGAAATCCTATACTCCTCAAGCTAGGAGAGGCCCCTGAATGTCACTTTGCCCATCAGACGGGGACCCCTCAGGTCATCCCAGGCAGACAAGGCCTTGAGGACCCCAGTCCCAACATGGGCCTTCAAGAGGCTCTTCCAGTGTCTAACCAAGTCCTTACATCCTCAGGGACCCGGTCTGGTTACCAGGCAAGAATGAATCAGAACCTAGAAACTGGGGGCCAGGAGCCCCTGAACAGGGTGCAAGCCCACAGCATCCTTCCCTCCCCCGCCCCAAGTCACTTCGCCTTCAACCACAGCTGTCCTGTTATCCAGATAAAGTCAAGCTCTGTGGACCATTGGGAGCAGCTCTTAAGGGGAAACAAGGAGTCAAAATCTTCCATGCTGAGTCCTGGAAGGGGACAGAGGGATCCCCTCTATCCTGATGCTGGTGGTCGTGAGATGCTGAAGGTCCAGGCTCTGGAACAGCCACACCGTTCCAATTCTGCCTCTACCACTTCCTGGCTGTGTGGCCTTGGGCATGATCCTTCACCTCTCTGTTCTTCAGTTCATTTTTCTATAAAATGGGAATGACAGCAGAGCAACTGGGCTGTAGCGAGGCTTGAGCGAGGAAACCCGTCTGTCCCTGGATGCGTACCGGCTGTCGTGAGGACGACTGGTCCCACATGCCTGCCAGGGGCGTCGTGGTGAACACTCTCCTTCTCCCTCTCACTCTCACAAGCGAATGGACTGCATGAGAAATTATCAGGCTGACTAGCTCCTGTCTCTCATTATGTCCATCCTGACCTCCCTGCTTCGCGCTGCCTGGGGGAGCCCCAGTCCCGAAGTGCGGGTCCCCAGAGAGAGCTCTGTCATGCCTCTGAGTGGTCTGTGCCATGAGCTCAGGGATCCCTTTTTCTCTTCACCCTGCCCCCCTTCTCTTCTCCCACTGCCGCCCCCTCCTGTCTGCTTCCTCCCTGTCCCCCTGTCCTTGCCTCAACAGGCTGGCAGTGCATGCCGGGAGGTCTGGACTTGACTGGCAGCTCCCACTGACCCTGCACCCCCGTGGACAGGACACTTTCTGGCTCGAACTCAACTGGGCCTCACCAAATTTCTCTTACAGGAAAGGAAACAATCTGAGATGTCAAAGAAATCACCTGGTCCCTGGATGGATGAGTAGAAATAATGGGCCATTTTGTGCATGTGTGTGCTGTTTAAAGGAAATTATAAAAAAAAAAAAAGGAAAAAGAAAAAAGAACAATAACAGCTTTAAAATGGTCCCTTCAATGCCAGAGCCTGTCTCTAAAAACCTCAGAGTCAAACACGGGGCAGGTCCCCCACAAGTTCACTGTGTATAAGTGGACAGACGTGGGACTCAACGGGCTTCCCCAAACTCTCGGGGGAGACTGGCTACATTGTGTTGCACGCACACACACACACACGTGTAGGCACACACACACATGCATACAAACACATGCACGTGCGCATGCACAGGCACAAACACCTGGGCCAGAGCGCGCACGGCCGGCCAGCAGCGTCACAAGGACAGACCACAGCAGGAACAGCTAGGGAGGAAGTGCAGCCCCAGTATCAGCCCATTTCCTGACCCTCTTCCTCTGCTCTGGGAGGTTCTCTTTCTCTCTTTGTCTTCTGTCTGTCTGTCTGTCTCTCTCTCTCAGTTCTTTGTTTTTACACAAGGCAACAGCCATGCTGCTGTCCTGGTCCACGTGGCAAGAGCTCCCAGCAGCAATGACCTGCAAGTGAGTTTTCCTTTCTAGATCTGTGACCTTGGGCGAGTCACTTCCCTCTGAACCTCAGTTTCCCCATCTGTAAAACAAAGAGGCTGGGTGTGGCAAAAGGGTCCCTGAGGTCCTTCCTGATCTCAACCCCCGGGGGTTCCTGAGTCCTCCTCCAGTCCCCTCTGGGATCTGTGTCACCACGGAGCAAGCACCAGGTCAGGCCAGGGGGCAGGTTTGGGGAGCCTCTCTGTTCCCCTGCAGGGGACGAGGTGGGGCACAGACTACCTTCCCTCCCCTTCCCCTCCCCGCCCCCCACTCCATGTGCTGCACACACAGACTCGTCTGCCCCAGGAGATCAGGGTGGAAGAACCGGCCTCCTGGGCTGCCCCGGCAGTGGGGGCTGGGGAAGAGCGCACCCTGCAGCCCTCCAACCCTCCTCCACGTACCTTGGGCGTCGCTGCCTTCCCTCCTACCCGCCCGCGCCGCGGGTTCCGCTCACAGTTGTCCCGTTGCCTCTTGCCAGGCCTGGCTGCTCCACTTTCTCCGCCCCAACCCCCGCTGGCTGAACCGGCCCCCTGCGCCACAGAAGTGGCAGTGGCTTGCCTGGAGCCCCAGCTGTCCGCGCCGCCGTCCCCTGGGCGCCCTCCGGGATCCGCACGCGCCACGCAGTGGGGTCTGGGCGGGCGGGAGGCGACCTCAGACTGCCAGGGAGCCTGGGTGCCGAGGGCGGGGCTGCTGCTGACTTAGCCTGCCTGACTGGTCAGACTTCCCGCGCCCCTCTGTTCCTGAGTCGCCCTGGGCCCCTTGCCCTGGTTCCAGAACGTTTATAGGCAGCACAGCCCGCAGGAGCCCTGCTTTTCTCTCCTCCTGGGTCTGCACCCCTGAAACCCCCACCCCCTCCCACCCTCCCAGGTCCACTCCCACTGTTACCTGCAGGTATTTTGTCCTTTATGCTTTCCTGCCTCTTCCATACAGTGAACTGTGGGCATGCATGACCCTATAATAAAAATCCAATACATTTATGAATAAAGCATTAAACAAATCTCCAGAGGCCCCCCAAGGTTCAGGCTGAAGGAAAACCCGCAGTCTGGTACACAAGGCCCTCTCGGGCAAACTCTCTGGCCACCAGCTGATTTCCCAGCCTCACCAGGTTTCCCCCAAACACACACACATACACACGTACCCCCTCTAGGCACACAGGCTGTTGCCCAACAGCCACAGCTGGGAGTTCTTGCTTTGCCTGGAATGCCCTTTCCCTTTGTTTGCCTGTGGAACTCCTACTCATGCATCCAGGCCCCACTGAAATGTCCCCTTCTCTATGAATCCTTCCCCAGAAAACCCCAGCTCCCTTTCCGCTGGTCCTACAATAGGGGTTTTGTTGTGTTGTGTTTTCATTTTTATGTGGTGGGGGGGAGTGCTGGAAGCCTTGGGAGTGGATGGGAAGTGAGGAAATGGAGAAGTGAGGAAGGACCGCTCTCAAGGAGGCCGGCAGCAGAGGCCAGAGAAATGCGGAGGAGACTCAGAGGTGTTGTAGATCATTGTCAAGAATCTGATGAAGAAAGAAGGGATGGGGAGTGCAGAGAGGTCAAAGGCCCTGATTCCAGAGGAGGCAGTGGGGACTGGAGGCACAAGAGAGGGTGGGGAAGCTCCTTAATCTCAGAACCAAGGGAGGGAGAGAGGGTTGTAGGAGGACAGGAAGCTCCTGGGTGACACACAGGCCCATGAACAATGGCTGAGGGTCTGAGTAAGCCAATGGACTGGGTAGCATTTAGAACCCTATGCTGTAGGGGCATGTGGGTGGTTCAATGGGTTAAAGCCTCTGCCTTCAGCTTGGGTCATGATCCCAGAGTCCTGGGATCGAGCCCCGAGTCTGGCTCTCTGCATCTGGCTCTCCGCTTGGCAGGGAGCCTGCTCCCCACCTCCCCCCACCCCCGCCTGCCTCTCTGCCTACTTATAATCTCTGTCTGCTAAATAAATAAATAAATAAATAAATAAATAAAATCTTTAAAAAAAGAAGAAGAAGAAGAAGAAGCCCAAGCTGTGAGTTTCTGCCTCCTCTGCTGTGGGAGCAGGTAAACTAGGAGGGCATAGGGCCACTTGCCAGAGGTATGCTCCCTGAGTCACCTTTAAGCTCCACGGCACCCTCCCTCCTGGCATCTCTGTTTTCTTGCTCATGTCCTGCTCTCAACGGAAGGCCCGTTTGTCTTGCTTTGTCTCCCCAGGAGAACAGTGGAAACATTCACTGTTCCAGTACAGGAATTCCCCTGCTGTCCCTTCTTCCTTATTCTGAGTGGCTATGATTATGGAGTTGCCAACAGGTGGAGGCCAAAAAAACAAACAGACTTTTCAATATTGACTCTTCCTGCTGCCATGCAGCACGGTGGCCCCTGCCCCACCCCCCAGAGCCTCCCCAGCGAAGTCCAAGTCAAACAGTTGCTGAAGGGTGGAGGGCTGCTGAGCTCTACCAGGGCAAGCGGACTTGAGGGGAGATCGCCCTATCTCTACATCTTTCAACTTTCTCCTCTTTGAAAATGTTGGCCTTGCGGGGGAAGGGGTAGGGGGGAAGGAAACATTTTCTATGAGATTGTGGGGCCAAGTCAGGCTCATGGCTCTTACTGAAACATAAAGCAAGGGACACCTGGGTGGCTCAGTCAGTTAAGTGTCTGCCTTCTGTTCAGGTCATGATCCCAGGGTTGGTGGATCGAATCCCACATCAGGGAGTCTGCTTCTCCCTCTGCCCCTCCCCCCTGCACATGCTCTCTCTCCATTCTCTCTTGCTCTCAAATAAGTAAATAAAATCTTAAAAGAAAAAGAAAAGAAACATAAAGCTACAATGTAGGAAAAATAAGGCCTGCTTGAGGATATTTATGAAACCATGCACTGCCCCTGCGGGGTTCACCAATCTGGAGTCTTTCAGAGCCTGGACAAGTAAGACATGACCAATGACTTTCTTCCCTCTCTCCAGCAGCAAGAATGGGCTTCATCATTCAGATGGAGTTGTACTTAGGGAGCTGGAAAAGAACTAAGCCACAGAGCCCATCCCATCCATCCTGGAGGGGATAACCAGGGTCCAGGGCGACTTGAGCAATGGCAGTGGTGACATGACCACTCCCGTCCATGAACACAGGATTTCCTTCCACCCCCACCCTCTACAAGTGGCCTCTGATGCCACCTGGGGTGGGATATTGTTCTTCCTATCAGGAATTTCCAAATTTCCCACTTATGGAGCAGGGAAAGAAAAAGCACCACATAATCAAGGGTGTCTCCAATGGACAGTGGAGCCCTATCATTACTTCTGCTAAAAAAATTTAAAGACTCCACAATGAGTAATGTGTTGCCCAAAAAAAGTGCAGGAAAATAGAGGTAGAATTAGCTTCTGTGCAAATAATGAAATTAATCCTTTATTTCTATTATTTTGCCATTTACAGAATTTTTATAAAAGATCTTATTTACTTATTCGAAAGAGAGTGAGAGAGAGAGAGAGAGAGCGTGAGCGGGGGTGGGGGGGCAGAGGGAGAAGCAGACTCCCACCAAGCAGGGAGCCCAATGCTGATCATGAACAGAGCTGAAGGCAGATGCTTAACCGACTGAGCCACCCAGGCACCCCGCTATTTATAGAATGTTTGAGAAAGGAAAGGACAGCTCTTCTGTCCTCCCGAGTTTGTTTTCTTGTCCATGCGTACACATGCCCAAAAACCCCGAATGCAGTGCCCTGGCTCCTAATGTAATAAGCAAAGCAATCAGAAACACAGGAAAGTACAAAAGCGTTCCATAAGCCAAGAAGTGTTTTTAAGCTAAGTCTGGCGGGTGGAGCCCACTTGCTCCCAAGAGCAGTGACAACAAAGGGAAGCTGCTGCCACTTACATTATGCGATGGCTCCAAGCTACCCAGTGCTTCCATCATCAAAAGCTGGTCAGGAACATTGCCATTTGGGGAAGATGTTTTGTTTTGGTAAAGGAAAAACAAAGTGTTGGTTTTTCTAAGCTGGTGTTCTCAACCAACACTAGATTTTAAATATCACAAATTATATGAGCTGAAAATTTGGAATTTGAGAAGATAAAACTCAAATGACTTATTGCAAATATAAGCCATCTCTTGATCCATTAGAAAACAAAAATGATCAAAACAGCAACTGCTTGACCTGGACACACAATCCAGAGGCTCTAAAAGAGCTAACGAAATAGAAATAAAATCTCAGAGCTATAATGGGATTTTGACTTCTATTTTGAAGGTTGAAAGTCTTCTTATGTCCTATGGAATTGCTTCTGTAATGCCTTTTGCCCCCCATCTTGTCTCCTCATTTATCCCCTTGGCCAGGTTTCAGGACCTCTCTCTTGACCATGACCTTGACACTGTTTTCTCAATCCCTCCTCCACCCAACACAGCCTACACACAACTGGGGGTGATGCTATTTGTAAGGCACAGCTCCAGACACGTCCCTTCCCTGCACAACAAAACCTCCCGGGAACACCCGCTTTGGTGTTCTCTGAAGAAAATTCAGAATTCGCTGGGTTGACCTCCAAAGCCCTCCACAACCGCCAAGCTTGCTTATTGCTACTCACCCATAAAGAAGCCGTAAAGAGACCCACTTTGACTTTCGAGCAACAGTGTAGCTTGCTGACTTGGTTTTCTCTGCCTGAAGGTTTTCCCCGCCATCTCCATCCAAGGTCTAGGGCTAGGCGCAGCTCTGACAGTGTCTGCGGGAAGCCATGGCTCATTGCTCACAGCCAGGAGAGCCTTACTCTTTCCTCAGCTCCCAGCCACTTCTCTTAGAGACAGGAGTGCGTCACTGGCCACCTTAGATCCAGTTTTCCTGTGTAGTGGATGCTATGGAATGGGAGGGGATTGAGAGGTAGAAGCTAACTGTTCAGCTTTGAGCCAGCTAGGGACTTTTTCTAATCTTCAGTTTCCTTATCTAGAAAAGTTAGTATGAACAGGACCCACCTGAGAAGGTTTTTGTGAGAAGTAAATGAGATAATCTGTGTAAGAAGAGCTTTGTACAGTGCCTGATAGGGCATCAGAGCTTACCGTGTCAGGATGGAAGTGATTATGTGGGGGAAGAGAGAAGGAAGGAGGGACAGAGAAAGAAGACAAGAGAAGAGACACCTGGGTGGCTCAGTCGGTTAAGTGTCTGCCTTCAGCTCAGGTCATGATCCTGGGGGTCCTGGGATCGAATCCTGTGTCCAGCTTCCTGCTCAGTGGGGAGGCTACTTCTCCCTCTGCCCGCCCCCCCGCTTGTGGTTTCTCTCTCTCTCTCTCACTCTCTCTCTATTTCTCAAATAAATAAATAAAATCTTAAAAAAATAAAAAGAAGAGAAGGAAAAGGAAAGATGGAAAAAAAATCAATAGCCTCTCCTTTCTACTGGAGTCAAAGGACCATTACCTCTTCTTAGAAGGAGCACACACTTATAAACTTTCTTGCAGACAAAATTTTAGATAAAAATGACATCAGGTTGGGGCACCTGGGTGGCTCAGTCTGTAAGTGTATGACTCTTAGTTTTGGCTCAGGTCATGATCTCAGGGTCTTGTGATTGAGCCCCAGGTCTGACTCTGCACTGAGCGGGCGTCTGCTTGAGATTCTCCCTCTCCTTCTTCCTCTGCCCTTCCCCTCGCTTGAATGCACATGCTCCCCATCTCTCTCTCTACCTCTCAAATAAGTAAGATCTTAAAAAAAAAAATGACATCAGGATCATAGAAAGGATGGAATCAGTTTATCTTTTTAGGTCCACTGTGTAAATTTACTAGGGGAATCCTATTAGAAACTTAACGTTTTTCAGAACGGAAGGAGCTGTGGAAAACACCCTGTAGGGACTCCCGTTGCTTTTCTGGTAGGAAAACCACAAAGGGTGAGAGCTAATTAAGTGGCAGAGTCCAGACTGGAAAGTTGTCAGCCCAGAGCTCTTTCCTTTTTGCGCATCACGTCCCCGGCTTGGGAAAGACACTATAAAAACTTCATGCTCAGAGAGAAACTTCTAGCATGAGACTGTGAAGGGCTTGATAAACCATTTCTCCAAAAAGCAATTACAATGCTTGGCCAGAACTGTCAAAAGACAACCATTTCAGCACCCTGGAAATTGACTGGAGATATGCAACAAACTGAGAAGTGTTTGTCCATGAAAATTATAGAATTTTGAGTAAGGTCAGCAAGACTCTGTCATGTTCTTGCCTGGAGCTGTTCCCATCCCCCGCAGTTCTGTTGTTTCAGAGTTCAATCAGGACAGCTTGTGATCTTAAAAGCCAGTGCACTGAGAGGGCCAGCAGCTCCGTTAGCCTGAAATAGCAAACCATAGACTAGTGTCTGCAGAGGAATATAACAGGACGGGGCACCTGGGTGGCTCAGTCAGTTAAGCATCTGCCTTCAGCTCAGGTAGTGATCCCGGGGTCCTGGGATCAAGCCCCTCGTCAGGCTAACTGCTCAGTGGGGAGTCTGCTTCTCTTTCCCTCTGCCGTTCCACTTGCTTGTGCTCTCTGTCTCTCTCTCTGAAATAAACAAATAAAATCTTTAAAAAAAAAAAAAAAAGGACTCTAACAGGACATTTAGGGAGGAGAAGCAGCCATGGGGAGTCTGATAACTGCCCTTCATATCATCGGTTGACCAAGACTGTATGTATACGTCACAGGGACAGGAGCAGTCCAAGCCGCTCACACATCTCCAGCCCATGGAGTCTGCCAGGTGTACAGGGGAGACACCAGGGCTTGATGGAAACACAGAAACCTGAGCAGACTTGGGGGAATCAAAGCTTGACCTTTTAATGTGCTCCCCTGCTTATTCATAGACCGATCAGCAGAGAGTAGAGGCCTTCTTGGCTCAGGGTCTTTGAGTACAACCCCCGGGTAATCTTTGGCTGAACACTAATGTAGGCAGATGGAGGGGTGACTGTAGGAAACTAGGTCACAGAATAAAAAGCAAGAGAAACAAAACAGCAGAGACATTTGTGGATGCACGTTGCAGGGGAGGCAGACTTCACGGAGCTCTTCCAGGCGAGTTATTAAACACACAAACAACACTCAGCAGGGAAACTACAAGACAGAGTTGCTAAAATATACTGTAGTGGGGGTGTGGGGGTACAGGAGCTCCCGGCTCCTAGGTTCCAAACAGACCAGGTTCGGCCGCTCACTGCTGACAAATTCCAAAGGCAGAGAGACAAGTGGTGGGGGAAGAAGAAAGGAATTTATTTCAGTGAGACCCACACCACGAAGACAGTGGACTAGTTCCTCAAAGACTATCTCCAAAGTGCTGAAAATACATCTGGGTTCTATAAGGAAAACATGGGACGCTGGTGGGTGGGTATGTGCAAGTGGGCAGTGAGAGTCAGGTTTATCGTAGTCTTGGGGTCTGGCGTGTAGGGGCTTGCTGGCTCAGAGCAGTCCTTATGGGTGAGCAGGTAATCACCATTCCCACAAGGGGATGTTGGGCTGCAGGGTCCCTTGTCTGAGTCAAGAGATAAAGCTGGAAAGAAGAACTTAATCAATTAGACAGTTGGAGGTCGAAACAGAAGTGGTTGAAGTCCTTTTTCAATACGATATAAAGTATCCAGCTTTCAACAAAGAAATCGTACCATGGGCAAAGCAACAAGAAAGTGTGACCATATTCAGAAAAAAAAGTCAATAGAAATGGTCTCTGTGTTTGTGTGTCTCTAAGATGTGAGGTTTTATCAGACTGAATCTTTAAGGCAGCTACTATACACATGTTTAAGGAACTGAAAAAAAATTTCAAAAATTTAAGGAAAGTGTGACAACAATAATCCAATGAATGAAAACAATCTCAATAAAAAGATAGAAATTATACAAATGAATCAATCCTGAGACAATGGACACAGCAAAGCCATGGAATGACGTGTTCTAAAAGGCTGGAACATTCCGTCAACCAAAAATTCTATATCCAGCAAAACCATCCTTCAATAATGAAGGTGAAATGAAGACAATCCCAGATAATGAAAGATCTAGCACTTTGCTAGCAGACACCTTGTAAGAAGTGCGAAAGGAAATTCTTTAGTCTGAGAGAAAGTAATGCCTGAGGATACTCAAATCCACAGCAAGAATGAAGAGCTCCTGAAATGATAAATATGTGGGTAAATATAAAAGACTCTCTAAATATGTTTTCTTATTTCTTCTCCTGACTTCTTTAAAAGACATAAGTTGCATAAAGCGAAACTTATGACACTGTATTGTCAAGTATATAACACATGTGGAAATAGATATGATAATAATGGAACAAAGGAGGGGAAAGGAAAAGAAGATATATTGAAACTGCAAGGGGGCAGAATTTGTCACCCCAAAAATATGCCTCTCTGGCATAAGGATTATTTTAGGCTGATTATTTTTAAGAAACTGTAGATTCAGGAAAAGCTTTTTACCTCCCCCTCAACTGCCTAAATTTACATTGGAAAGGAGGCCTGTTCCAGAAGAGAGAGCTATTATCAAAGATACCTTTTTACCTAAGAAGCTCGTCTATATAACTGGACGACCTGTTTTCCCAACATCTCCTCCTGACTTCTTGTGAACAGTCTTCCTCGCCTTCGCATTTCCAGACCCCTACACCTTTCTTCAACTCCGGATGTTCTAGAAGCCTCAATCCCCCAGCTGCCCCTTGGGTCTTCTATTTTTATGGGGCTTCCATACCTATGAAATTTATTTTTCTTTTGTTACTCTGTCTTACATCAGCTTAATTATTGGACCAACAAAACAACCTAGAAAGGAAGAAGGGAGAGTTTTTCCACCCCTGCAGTTGGTGACCACAAAGGACCTTGACTGACTGGATACTGCTGGTTCTGGGGCTGCTGCTGCTGCGAGATCCTGGGCCCTCTGACCAAAGCCAGCAGAAGGTAAGTATTCTTACCACGTCAGTCTCCTGGATCCCTGCCTGCAGGATCTGACTGAAGCGAGAACAAGCGGTGAGAGTCCTTTTCTTTTTGTAAATTTAGATTGGCAGGAAAGAGTATTTGTGTGAACTCTCCCTTGGGCACAGCAACTCTGGTAAAGATTTGTCATGAATACTCTTATTTTCTACTGATCCCTTTCGTCCCAGAGATGGTCATCATTTTCCTTTGTCTCTGTCTCTTGTGTCCTTTACCATAAGGAGGAAAACCATAGGGTAGAAATGAGGCATAGGTCTGTTGTTCACGCCCGCCTCACAGACTGACGAGTTCATGGTTCTTGGCAGACTGGTGTCTGTGCAGACAAACTTTGCTGTGAGTGAACTTGCACAGGAGGTAAAGGCTATTGCTCATGGGGATCTTGGAAGTGAGAGTGTGTGGGAGCGCCGACCAGCACTTCACAGCTCTTAGCGCTCTGGCCACCTGATGCTAGGCTCCCGAGTTAGAAGTTGGTCACAAAATGGGTTAGACTGACACTAGGTCAGTCATCAGCCTCAAGGGAATTTCCGTGCAACAACGCACATTGTAAGACAACACACAATCCCCGACCCAGTAGCACGTCCCTCTCAGGTGTTAATTTGGCCTGAGAAGCCCAAGGCTTGGCTAAAACTGTTACTGGGCACATGGGGGGGGAAAAAAAGAAGAAAAGATAAAGAAGAAGAAGAATGAGATTTTCCTCTCATCTTGTTCTATGTCTTGTGAGCTTGGCTTCATGACCGGTCAGGAGCATTTTCTCTCTTGCCTCTACCGCTAGAGGATTCACGTACCGACCCGACGTGCACTTGGAAGACGGTCGAACAGGCTGTGCATCCCTTAAGCAGTGTTCTCTTTGTCCGCTGTGTCAGCTGTTAGGGGAATGTGTCCTGAGAGTTCCTGGCACATCCGGGCCTTTTGTTGTCTTGCCCTCCCTGTCCATTAGTCTCATGGGCAACTGGAGACCTCATTTTACTCATTTGGCCAGACAGAAATGTGGGTTGCATCCCATCTATGACTAGATCTTTCTTGAGCAAACTCTGGGAGTGAACTCTGTAGAATTGGGCAGGGCTGCATCTTTTGCTCTCTCCTACAGGGACACCTCTTGTGTTCATGATTAAGCCTTCAAAAGGCTTATTGGTTTGAGTTGCTGTAAGAACCTACTCACCAATGGCCAGATGATGGATCCTTTGAATTGGCTATATTTAAAAGAAAAACAATTTTTTAAAGAGGGGTCTTATCCTAAACCATTGCCTTACACTGGTATCCATGAAAAGACCAAGCTAAAACTGGGTATAAAAAATAATGGCTAGCCCTAGGGACTCCCTTAATAAAATGGAAGAATAGAAATTAGACTTAAAACAAAAATTAAAATCCATGTCCAACATGAACTACCCTTCTCCTCATCCCCAACTCCCTGTCCCTGACCCTCCAGAAGATCTTTTGGATCTCTGGACCCTTGATCCAGGAAATTAATTTAGCAGAAGCCCCTGGGAAGGGCAGTAGGGTTCACTGTTCTATCCCTTATAACTCTTACTTTCTAGGACTCTGTAATCTGGCTCTACCAACATCAAGTCTTCCTATACAATGTCCTTTGCAAATGTACCCTGGACAACCTCCTTTCTGCTTGCAAAGTATTCATGTCCCCTGGACAGCAGCAGACACTCTCAATTATAAAGTCCTTTTACCTCCACTTTCAGAAGTTTAGACAAGAGTTGAAAAGATTAGTGGGCATTCAAACTCATAAAGACTCAAAGACCTCAATTGGCTGTTAAGGGGTGTTCCTCCCAGCCATGATTATACTGTAGTTATCAGACAAGCCAGACAGTACCCTGGGGAATGCACCTCCCCCCCCCCGACACACCCCCCCAACAGATAACCAAAATTTTTCCCAGGCCCTTGTACAAGCGATCAGGAAATGGACTCTCGGGAGGCCAATGTTCAGGGACTGATAAGAGCAATATTAGTCTTTCCCCGACTAAGGTGAATTAGTCTAAGATTGAACTGTGCACTCAGAAAGAATGAGAGCATTTGAAGGCTTTTGTTGAACCATTTATACCGATTTTTAGAAAGGCATTCTGCATTAAACCCTGAAGTTTTAGGACACAGAAATCTTTTGATTTCCATTTTAATTCGAAATCGACCTGACATAAAGAAGCAAGTTTGATTGGCTAGGTGGGTCACTGTCTTGATATTCAAGCTGCAGTTCAACTCTTTGAGGCCTTAGAAACAACTCATTGTCTTGCAAATCTCTATAAAACCAGAACTGTGCTCTAGAAGCAACTCAAACTCACTTATCCTTAACAATTCCAAAATCTCTCCTATTCATCTCAAATGCTTGTGGTATTGTAAAAGAACAGGTCATTGGAAACAGAATTGTCCTGTAATTAAGAAAAAGAAGGAAGATTTTAAATAGTAATGAATCTCGACCTCTGATAAGAGGCAAATATACCCCAAAACTCCTTAAAGAAAACTTGCCTTTTGGTGTGAATTTTCTTTTCTTTTTTTTTTTTTTAAAGATTTTAATTATTTATTTGTCAGAGAGAGAGAGAAACAAGCAGGGGGAGCAGCAGTTTCCCTGCTGAGCTGGGACTCCGAGATCAGGAACAGAAGAAGGCTTAACTAGCTCAGCTGAGTCACCCAGGCGTCCTGTCCCGTGCTGTAAATTTTCTACCTCCATCTCTAGGATTTAAGAGCCATTCTTTGAAGTGAAAGTGTTAAGGGAGAAGTTTCTTATCAGAAGGAGGGGGCAAAAGGACTGATTTGGATACTGGACCAAAGAAAAATCTTAAATGTCTTCTCCACAACTATGAGTAAAATGTTTTAGCCATCTGAGCAGGCAAATTTAACTTATCCCAACTGCCAAAACAAATTTTGGATTCAACTGTTCTTTTATAAGCTAGTTAGTTTTGGATTATTGTACCTGACTCATGGCTAAAAATTTAAAACAACAGCTGTAAGGTGTCTGTTTGTGTCAGTCTGTATGTTTATGTGTGTCTGTATATGCATATTGCGGATGTGTGATATTTTTCTGTCTCTGGATGTTATTGCCAACTTAACTTACCAAAAACCTCTATTTTGTTGGCTTAAAATTAAGTGCTTATAAATTGAGTATTCCTAAAGTTCTCAGAAATATAGTAGAAACTGACCCAGATCTGGTTCACTTGATCTGAAAAACTATTCACTATTAAAGCTAGTTGAAGTTTATTGGTTTGATTAAAACATACATGTCTTTAGAGTTACCAACATTGACTATAAGACAAGTAACTTGTATTCTGCTTGGGTTCATGCCTTAAATTCATATCATTGCTTATAAAATTTGTCAGCAAGAAAAACAATTTGGGATGAAAGCTGACCCTGTCTAGCGTCTCATGAAGTTTTTATGAGCAGCTTAAACATAATTGTTGGGAGCAGTGATTCACATAGATGCAAACGGGGTAAGAGTTTATAGATAAACTTTTTAGCAATAGTTACATTTTATGGTATGTGTAGTTGAAAATAGCTTCCAAAATCCTTTTGGTAACTTGAAACTTAAGAGTTATACGAAGTTAAGTTAAATAATAAAAAGCATTACATAGCTAGAGCATTTCCAAATAAGATCAAATAATAAAACATTAATTACTGAATGAACATAGGTTAATCTCCTTTTGTCTTCCTATTGAAGAGAAATTAAAGATATTCAGGACTATTTGTAGACCTATCTTGTGCCACATTGAAAGATTGTGTTACTAAAAAGGGCATGTGCTTCTAAAAATGATGAAATGAATTCACAAATCTGCCAACATAGAGAATACTAGTATAACGGTTGACGATTGCTTACTTCTTAGTTGTCACTAGAAACTAAGGTTTCCCAGGGTTAAAAATTCTTTTAACTGTACATAATGAAACTATCAGAAATCATAAGGGAAAAAATTCTGTATGCAAGGAAAGTCAAATGTGCTTTTTTGGTTAGAAAAAATATGAGAAATGGATATACGGGGAAAAGAAAGTAATTTGGTCAGAAAGTGAAATGTCAGATGGGAAAGGAAAGAATCAAGGACAAAGTACATAGAAAATTAGAAAGAGAGGGAGAGAGAGAATCTGACCTTGTGTGGTCAAGTTGGCTGGGATTGAATACATATATTAGAATGGTTATAAAATTCAGCTTTAAAATTAGAAGTGTACTTATATAAAACCAAAACTTGATAACTTTTAACTGCTAAAAAGACAGTTTTCTTGGACTATTGGTCTGCCCCTGAAGTAAGAGATTATGACAATGTTCTCTTTACCTTTTAAGTCATCGGCCTAGGAAGAAAAGAGTTTGCTTTTTATCATAAATAATTTTTTTGTGCTTCATGTTGTCTTAATCAGGTCTTTGATTCCCCCAAGAAAACAGAAATTCTTCAATATTAGAAGATCTAACTTTTGCTCACAACTATGAACCTTCTGTGTTTGCCTTTGAAATCTTTTACCATCAGTTTGGTTAAATAGGTAACAAAATATTGTTTCATAATGATCTGTGATACTTACTAGTTAAGTGTTCAAACCTTCTGATATTTGTGACAAATTTCCCTAAATCAAATTGCAAATGAAGTCTTTTTGACCTTGAATCAACTGTGAAAATTTCCAGAGAGTCCCTAGAACATCTCAAAAGGTTTCTCTCTCTCCTTATAAAAGGCAGATTTTACACTAATTAGGCTCTTTTAATATGTTAAATTACAGGAGAAGCATTGTCAAATAAGAAGTAGTAATAAGTCTTTTTTATGTTGTGTTTGTACTGATATAAAAGCATTCCAGAACTGAATGAAATTCCTGAAATTCTAGTACGTCCTGGTATAATGTTACTTGAAACTCCAGTTATTATCTTAAAATTTGTGTGTCACGGGAATAAGCAAATTTCTTTGCTAATAGTATTATAATGAACTATCAACAGATCTTTAGCCGGGGCCATTTGTGAGTCTTACATTGTTTTATTCTGATGCTTTTGCAAAAGCATCCCCACTAGAATGCTCCTTCCCACATGTAAAGGGCTCTGGAAAGCAGAGGTTTCTGATCAAAAAGCCAAATGGGTAAGAATTTTCCAGAACTCGTGGAAACACTGGGTTCAAGCAAAACAACAATTAATAACATGAGACCGAATACATTGGTGAGGATGATTATAATTTTTATGACTTTTTATCTGAAACTTTTGTTTTTCCAGATTTAAGGAAAAATTTTTCTTAAGCTACCTATGTCTGAGAGCAATAACTTGGTAAACTGTACCTTTGGAAACAAAGATGAAACAATTGCATTTTCTCCCTACCTGATCCCTCCAGAATTTGGAAACTCTTGGTCAGTGGGTATTCTTATTTTCATGGCAGCACAGTTTACAGGCAAAAGTTCAGTAAGAATTTGCCCTCCTTGTAACAGGACAAAATTGGAACATCTGTTGTATTACCAAGGCTTTGACTAGAATGTCATATCTGAGAGAGCTGTGCATAGAATCAGATATGCCAGACAGCATTAAGGAACTAAGGCTGCCTTTATGAGCCAATAAAGCCCCTTGGAAAAACCGCCCCTTACGTTGCTTACAAACTTCCTGACAATCTAAAGAGGTGTAAGGAAGGTCACTTCCTGGCAGAGGCAGGCATCCCAGGTTATCTTTGGGACTTCAAAGAGAGGAAATTACCCAGATCTATAGGTATTGCAGGCAAAGTCTGATGGTGAGCCTTTGGCTTGACTTCCTAGCCTGAAAAGGCTTTTAAAAATTCAATCTGAGGGGCACCTGGGTGGCTCAGTTGGTTAAGCGGCTGCCTTTGGCTCAGGTCAAGATCCTGGTCCTGGGATGGAGCTCTGAATCAGGCTCCTTGCTCAGCAGGGAGCCTGTCTCTCCCTCTGCCTGCTGCTTCCCCTCTTTCCGCTCTCACTCTCTCTCTCTCCTTCTTTGACAAATAAATAAAATCTTCAAAAAAAAAAAAAAAAAAAGATTCTCTCTCTCCCTTCCTCTGCCCTTCTCCACCCACATGGGAGCTTGGGCTCTCCCTCGCTTTCAAAATGAATTAAATAAATCAAAGTTCAGTCTGAGATTCCTTATGAAAAGTTCCAGCAAAGCAGATTTAAAAGAAGGTGTGTTGGGGCGCCTGGGTGGCTCAGTGGGTTAAGGCCTCTGCCTTCGAGGCTCAGATCATGATCCCAGGGTCCTGGGATCAAGCCCCGAATCGGGCTCTCTGCTCAGCAGGGAGCCTACTTCCCCCTCTCTCTCTGCCTGCCTCTCTGCCTACTTGTGATCTCTGTCTGTCAAATAAATAAATAAAATCTTAAGAAAAAAAAAGAGGCTGTGTCATCAACCACTCTTCTTGCTGCACTTATGTAAATAATCAGGCCAAGTTTTTTGAAACTAGACCTATTTTGCAAACAAATCAGTCTTAATTTGGCTATCTTCGGTAACAATGAAAGTGATTTTAGAGAGAAAAATTATGTTTCAGTAGCACCTTTTGTGGCTATTCAATTCCATTACTGTCCATTGCCTTTGAGGTTTTGTTATTTACCTCTGAACAGGACTAGATCCTGAATTCTTCTGTCTCCTCAAATATTTGGCTACAAGTCTTTAAACTAATGTTTCCAATTTTTTCCCATCCTTTCACTTGGAATCACTGGGAACTACAACTGCTTTTTTTTTAAGCCCTGCCAACTGAAGCTAGACGATTTGATATACACAGCAGAAAAATTGCCATGGTAGCTCATGTTTACAGTCTTTTCCCTGCCTGTTGTTTGTTGAATGGGTCACACAGAAAGTTTACCAGCCTGCCTGCTGACATCATCGGAGACATTCAACCTGCAAACCAGGAAAATCCGTCAGTCTATCCCTGCTTGTCCTCCTTCCGTCTGAAGAAGTTTCTAAGCCTGATATTTAGAAATATTCTTAACTGGCAGCTTTCAGGACTCAGACACCAGGTTTATCACCTGCTCCAAACACTAACCTTTATTTTTCTTTTTCTCACCTGATCGCTAGACAATAAAGGTCTAACTTTGGAAGCCCACCTGTAAGACTGCTTTTTGAAATCAGACAGCTCTAACTGAACTGATCGATTCTCAAGACAGAGACTGGTTCAAAGGAGATTTGGAACCATCTGTCAACTTAACTTCTGGACTGGGAAACTTCTTATTTGAAATTTCAAAGGCAGTACTGCAGGGGAGCAAAATTTGTCATCCCAAAAATATGCCTCTGTCATAAGGATTATTTTCAGTTGATTACTTTCAAGAAACTGCAGATTAAGGAAAAGCTCTTTATCTGCCCTCAACTGCCTAAATTGATGTTGGAGAGAGGACTTATGCCCTTTCTTCATTAGGAAAAGAGCTATTGCTAGAGATACCTTTTGTACCTAAGAAACTTACCTGCGTAACAGGGCAAGATTTACTTTTCAAACATTTCATCTCACCTTCCTATGAATGGCCATCATCTTTTTATCCCCAGACTCCTATATCTTTCCTTGGCTCGGGATGAAAGATTTTGTTTATTTATTTTAGAGAGAGGGAGAGCTGGGGTAGGGCAGAGAGAGAGAAAATCCCAGGCAGACTCTGCACGAAGCAGGGAGTCAGACAACGCAGGGCTCCATTTCACGACCCTGAGATCCTAACCTGAGCCGAAATCAAGAGTCAGACACTTAACCAGCTGAACCCCCAGGTTCTGTAAGACTTAATTACCTGGCTGCCTTTTGGGTCTCATGTTTTTATGAGGCTCCTATACATGAGAAATTTGTTTTTCTGCTATTACTCTGTCTTTTATCAATTTAATTATTGGATCAGCCAAAAACCTAGAAGAGAAAAAGAAAAAAATTTTCTGCCCCCACAGAACAGTTTCTAGAATTAATTATTATTATTGGTGTATTACTATAAAAATTACATGTCATAAGTTGAAATGCATATTGTAATATCTAGAACAAGGACTAAGAAAATAATGAAAAAAGCATAGCAAAAAGAAAAAAAAACAAAAGAATTAAAATGACACACAAAAAATATTTATTCAACACAAAACAAAGAAGTAAGGGAGGAGGATAAAAAGAAAAAAAAAAAAGAAGAATCGAAAGCAAATAACAAAATAGCAGATATAAATCCAACCCTATCAGTAATTCACTAAATATAAAGATTTTATTTATTTATTTGAGAAAGACAAAGAGATAGCGAGAGAAAGAGAGCACAAGCAGTGAGGAGAGGGAGAAATAGGTTCCCTGCTCAGAAGGGAGCCTGACATGGGGCTCAGTCCTAGGACCCTGGGATCATGACCTGAGCTAAAGGAAAACGCTTAACCAACTGAGCCACCCAGGTGCCCTTATAATTCACTAAGTATAAATGGTCTACTATGATATTATTATTCATAATAAGAAATATATATTTGGTCTTTGTCCCTGGTTTTCAGCTCACAGGTCCCAATATTATTGGAATTTCCTGAGTAATGAGGGCAATGGTGACATTTTTTATGTGGTCTTTTGTCCTCAATTCCTGAAAAGGAGCCCTAAAGGTGAGTTGGATGATAGTCCCCTTTCCACCACCACTGAGTTTCTGTTAATGAGTGAACTTTTGTAAATCCCTTAAAGATAGGGGAGCTGGTCACCAAGGAAACCAACCATAATTAGAGGGCTGGAACTTTCAGTCCCACCCTTGATTTCCAGGGAGGGAAAGGGGGCTGAAGGTTGACTCAATCACCATTGGTCCATGATTTAATCAATCATGCCCATGTAATGAAGCCTCTGTTAAAAATTCAAAAGGATGGGGTTTGGAGACCTTCCAGGTTGGTGAACCTGGATGCTTCCACATGTCACCATGTCAGGTCCCAAACTCCATGAGGACAGAAGCTCCTTTGTGTAGGCCTTCAGTCTAGGTATCTTTTTATCTGGCTATTGATTCATATCCTTTAATATTCTTTGTAATAAACTGGTAATCTAGTGAGTAAACTGGTTTCCAGAGTTCTGTCAGCCACTTTAGCAAATTAATCAAACCCGAGAAGGGGGTCAGAGGAACCTCTGATTTATATCCAGCAAGTCAGAAGTACGGATAACACCTTAAGCTTGCAGTTGGGGTCTGAAGTGGTGGGGGGGCAGTCGTATGGGACTGAACCCTCGATCTGTGGAATCTGATGCTGCCTCCGGATAGCAAGTGTCAGAATTGAGTTGAATTGTGGGACACAGCTGATGTGTGAGAATTGCTTGGTGATGTGGGAAAAAAAAACAACACCCTAGACATTGGGAGTGAGGGCAGAATTGTGACTAAACACTCAAAACGCACAGATTGTCAGACTGAATAAAAAAGAGCAAGACCAAACTCTGTGCTGTCTCCAAGAAAAGTAGCTTAGATTCAAAGAAAAAGGAGACTAAAAGGAAAAGAATGGTGGAACTCCAGTTTTAGCTATGACATGGAAAAAGCTTGAATTCATCCTTCCTTTCAACAGGATAAAAGCTGAACAAACCAAAAATAAATGACTTTTCTAAGACCCATCAGAAACTTGATGTCACAAGACAAAGTGGCAGCCTGACGTCTGGAGAGACAAGTAAATACAGAGAATCACAGCCTCCATCACCTCCCCCAGAGGAGAAGCTACTACAGCCATGAAATGGTAGGAATACTTCAATGATCATTTCGATGAATTGCTGGAGGCTGAGTGTGGATTTGCCTGAGAGTGATAAGCTCCTGCAGGTGCAGTTTCAGGAAAGCCCCCACATTGGCTTTACCTTTAGGAACACTACCACATCTTCAAGGTGAGGATCTGACAAAAATTTCCTCCTGTTTCAAGCAGAAGTGAGAGGAAAGTAACCATTTTTATATATGCCTGGAGTGTTCTTCATAACAGAGATATGCAAAGATCTGCAACGGACCAACTTTATCAGAGCCTAACCTACTGGGGAAACCAGCTCTAGCTTTCTATGGACTTCCTGTTTCACCTAAAGGAAACACAAAAAAGGCACAGAAGAACTTCTGAAGGTCATAGCCCAGAGACTTAGACACACTAAAAGACTGAGATTGAACCATAAGGTTATAGAAATCTTCTCCCTCCAAAACCTCACCCTCACATCAACAGGGCTCCAATACCATAACAGCAGATTAAACTGAGAGAGCTGAAAAACACAAGGACAGAAGGAGTAACTAAAACCCCTGGGAGGTGTAAGTGCAGTAAACAGTAAATACAGCCCAGCTCCTAGCCAGATTGACATGAAGCCTCACACAAGAGACCTGTTTGCCTCAGTTCCTCTTGCCTAAAAGCAAAGGCATGTTTGCTTTCAACCAAAAAAATATAAGGCATGCTAAAAGTCAAGTAAAAACTGTCTAAGGAGACAAAGCAAGCATCAGAAGCAGGCAAAGATATGACATAGATTTTAGAATTCTGGGATATAGAATGTAAAATAACTATGATTAATATGTGAAGGACTCTAGTGGAAAAGTAGGCAATGTGCAAGAATGTGAACAGAGAAATAGAAATTCTAAGAAACCATCAAGAGGAATGTTAGAAATCAAATATAGTGTAACACAATGAAGAATGCCCTTGGTGGGCTCACGGGTACACTGGACACAGCTGATGAAAGAATCAGTGAGAACCAAGATGTGTCAAAAGAAACTACCCAAACTGAAATGCAAAGTGAAAAAAAAAAAGAAAACAAAAGAAGAGAATATTCAATAACTGTGAGACAATTACAAGAAGTATAACATGTGTGTAATGGGAATCACAGAAGGAGAAGAAAGAGGGAAAGGAACAGAAGAAATTGAGTAATAATGGCAGAGAATTCTCCAATATTAATGACAGACATCAAACTGTAGGAAACTAAGAGAACACCAGATAGGATAAATACCAAAATATCTATACTGAGGCATCTCATATTTAAACTTCAGAAAACTAAAGGCAAAGGAAATCTTCAAAGAACTTGGGGACAGGGGAGGGGAGGGACAACTTACCTGCAGAGGCACAAGGATGAAAATTGCATTGGACTTCAACGCAAGCAAGAGAGTAGAGTAAAATATCTTAACAGTTGAAAGAAAAAACCCCACCAACCTAGAATTCTATGTCCAACAAAATTTTCCTTCAAAAGTGAAGGAGAAATAAAGACTTTCTCAGATAAAAACTGAGGGATTTTATCACCAGTAGGCCTGCCCTGCAGGAAATGTTTTATTTTTTATTTTATTTTATTTTTAAGATTTAACCATTTATGTGAGAGAAAGACAGAGACAGAGTGTCCATGAACAAGGGGAGAGGCAGAGGGAGAGGGAGAGGAGAAGCAGACTTCCTGCTGAGTGGAGAGCCCCACATGGGGTTGATCCCATGACTCAGAGATCACAACCAGAGACAAAACCAAGAATCAGATGCCCATCTGACTGAGCCACACTGGCACCCCTAGGAAATATTTTAAAAGAAGCTCTTCAGAGAAGAAAAATGACATAGTTTAGAAACTTGGATCTATATGATCAGAGGAATAACACTGGACAAGAAATAAGTGAAATACTAAATAAAATTAATAAATAAAATGTTAAAAATAAATAAAATTAAACCTTTAAATTTTCTTATTCTTAATTGAGCTAATAGATAACGATTTGTACAAAGTAATAATAGTAATGATATACAGGGTGATTACAGCATTTGGGCCAAATGAATGATGGCAATATTATAAAGGACAGGAGGGAGGAATTGAGAATTATAAATATAGATCCATTTGACAGTAGATTTAGATTAGTTGTAAATATACATTATAAACTCTAGGTTAACCACTGAAATATTTTGAAAAGAAGTATAACTGGGGGTGCCTGGGTAGCTCAGTTGGTTAGGTTCTGTCTTCACTCAGGTCATGATCATAGGGTTCCTGGATGGAGCCCCGTGTTGGCGTCCCTGCTCACAGGGAGTCTGCTTCTCCCTGTCCCTCTGCCTCTCCCCCTGGCTCATGCTCTCTCCCTCCTTCTCTCTCTCTCTGTTAAATAAATAAATAAAATCTTTTCTAAAAAAGAAGTATAATTGATGTTAAGATAGGGGAGAAATGGACTATTATGAAGTTCTCAATAAGAACCAAGAAAAGGCATTAAAAGAGAGGCTAAAAAAAAAAACAAGTGCAACAAATATAAGACAGTTATAAATGTGGTAGATATTAATCCAACTATATAAGAATTATTTAAAATGTGGATGGTAAATATGGAAATTAAGACAAAATATATTGTCATAACAGATAAAAACATAAGACCCAACCATATGTTGTCTATAAGAAACCCATTTTAAATATGAAGACACATATAAGTTAAAGAGGTGAGGTAAGAGATCCCATGCTAACACTAATCAAAAGAAAGCCATATTAGCTATGTTAATCTCACAGAAAGCATACTTGGAACAAGATAAATTATCAGTGATCAAAAGGGCATTACATAGTGATAAAAGGGTTAATTCCCCAAGAAGATACAATCCTTAACATGTATGCACCTAACAACAGAGTGTCAAAATAAGTGAGGCAAAAATTGATAGAAGTGCAAAGAGAATTGGACAAGTCTACTATTGTAGTTGGAAACTTCAAACCCCTCTTTCAGTAAATGATGGATCCAGCAGGCATAAAATCAATAAGGATATAGTTGAACTGAATAGCACAATTAATCAACTGGATCTAAATGACATTTATATAATACTTCATTCAACAAGTATAGAATATGCATTCTTCTCAAATTCACATGGAATATTCAGCAAGATAGATGGCATTCTGAGTCTTTATACAAACCTTAACAAATTTAAAATAGAAATAATATAAACTATTTTCTCACCACAATGAGATTAAACTAAAAATCAATGCCAGAAAGATAGCTAGAGGGGTACCTGGGTGGCTCAGTCATTGGACGTCTGCCTTCAGGTCAGGTCATGATCCTGGGGTCCTGGGATTGAGTCCCACATTGGGTTCCCGGTTTAGCAGGGAGACTGCTTCTCCCTCTCCCACTCCCCCTGCTTGTGTTTCCTCTTTTGCTGTCTCTCTCCCTCTCTCTCTGTCAAATAAATAAATATACATATTTTTAAAAGAAAGATAGCTAGAAAATCCCCAAATGTTTGGAGATTAAACAACACATTTCTAAATAACACATGGGTGAAAGAAATCTAAAGAGGAATTTAAAAATATTTTGAACTAAATGAAAATGAAATACAACTTATCCAAATGTGTGGAAAGCAGTAAAAGAAGTGTTTACAGGGAAATTACAGCATTGAATGCATATATCACAAAAGAAGGAAGTTCTAAAATCAGTAACCTTAGGAAACTAGAAAAAGAAGAAGAAATTAAATCTGAAGTAAAATCTTAATAAGTGAAGATGAAGTGTTCATGGATTGGAAAACTTGGTATCGTTAAGATGTCAGTTCTACATAAACTGATTTATAGAAGGGACTTACTAAAATCTAGTCAGGATTTTTGGTAGATATGACAAGCTGGAACTAAATTTATAGGGAAATGCAAAAGATCTAGAGTAGCCAAGACAATTTTGTAAAAGAAGAAAAAGGTGAGAGAAGTTACACTACATGATTACAAAATTTACTAGAGATTTCAGTAATCAAGGCAATGTGGTATTGGCATCAAGATGGACATATAGAGTATTGGACCAGAACTGAGAGTCCAGAAATAAAACCTTACATTTGTGATCAATTGATTTTCAACTAAGGTAACAAGACAATTCAGTGGAGATACGACCATCTTTGCAACAATAATCTGGGACAGGAAACATCCATAAGCAATAACATGAACTTGGATCTTTTTCTCACATCGTACATAAAAATTAATTCAAAATTCAGCATAGTCAAAAGGGAACCCTTGTGCATTGTTAGTGGGAACGCAAACTGGCGCAGCCACTCCAGAAAACTGTACAGAGTTTCCTCAAAAAGTTAAAAATAGAACTACCCTATGACCCAGAAATTGCACTACTAGGTGTTTACTCAAAGGATACAAAAATACTGACATGAGAGCAGCATTATCTACAATAGCAAACTATGAAAGGAGCCCAAGCGTCCACCAACTGATGAACAGATAAAGAAGATGTGGTATACCACATCATCAGTTGATGGACGCTTGGGCTCTTTTCATACACATGCACACACACACACATGCGCGTGCGCACAAACACACACACACACACACAGGAATATTACTCAGTTATCAAAAAGAATGAAATCTTGCCATTTGCAATGATGTGGATGGAGCTAGAGTATACTATGCTAAGCAAAATAAGTCAGTCAGAGAAAGACAAATACTATATGACTTCACCTATATGTAGAATTTAAGTAACAAAATAGATGAACATAGGGGAAGGAAAATAAAAATAAAATAAGATAAAAACAGAGAGAAGCAAACTATAAGAGACTCTTAATGATAGAAAACAAAATGAGGGTTACTGTAGGGACGATGGATGGGGGATGGGCTAAATGGGTGATGGGCATTAAGGAATGTGCTTGTTGTGATGAGCACTGGGTGTTCTATGTAAGTGATGAATCACTAAATTCTATTCCTGAAACCAACACTACACTGTATGTATCATTGAATTTATTTTGAATTATTATTTTGAATAATTTGAATAATTTATTTTGACATTATTTTGAATTATTATTGAAACTTGAATTTAAATAAAATACTTGGAGAAAAAAAAATGCATCATAGTCCTAAGTGTAAGGGCTAACACTATGAGACTTTTCAAAGAAAATGGAGAAGAAAAATCTTTAAGAAACCTTGTGAAAGTCTTCATCGCTCTGAAACAGAAACCATAAAAAAATGAATAAATGGCACTTTACTAAAATTAAAAAATCTTTGTGCTTGAAGAAACTTTAACAAAACCAGCCACAGGAAGGGATAAAATATTTATAAAACATGTATCTGATAAAGGACTTATACCCAGAATATAAAAACAACTCTTACAACTTGATAACAAGAAAACAACCTGATTTAAAAACAGATAAAAGACTTGAATAAGCAAGCAAAACATAAATAGCTAATAAAACACATGAAAAGGTTCAACATCATTAGTCATCAGGAAATGCGAATTAAAATCCTAGTGCGATACCATTGAAGACTCACCAGACTGCTTGTATTGATAAGGATACAAAAAAGTGGGAATCCTCACACATTTCTGGCAGGAATAAAAATGGCACACCCGCTTTGAAAACCTGTGTGGTTGTCTCTTTAAATTAAACATAAGCTAGGGCACCTGGCTGGCTCAGTCAGTAGAACACGTGACTCTTGATCTTGGGGTTGTACGTTCAAGCCCCATGTTGGGTGTAGAGATTACTTAACAATAAAATCTTAAAAAAATAAATTAAATATAAACTTACCCAGCAATTTCACTCTAAGGAACCTATCCAAGAAAAATGAAGACATATCCACACAGAGACTTATAAGATGTTCCTGGCAGCATTGTTCATAATGACCCCAAACTGGAAATAATCCAAATGTCTACCAGCTGGTGAATGGTTAAACTCAAGGTGATATAGCCATATAATAGAATACCACTCAGCAATTAAAAAGGTATGAAACACCAGTACATGTAACAACATGGATGAGCCTAAAAAAATATCATGCTTCAATAAGCCAGATTATATATATTATATGAGTCCTTTTACTGCAAATGTCCTGGAAAAGCAAATTATAGAGACAGAAAGCAGATCAGTAAATACCCTGGCAGGGTATTGGATTCTGTATTGACTGCCTATATACTTAAGAGTTTTTAGGATGATAACAATGTTGTGTTTTTTTTTTTAAGAGTTTATTTATTTGACAGAGAGCGAGCACAAGCTGTCAGAGCCTCAGGCAGGCAGAGGGAGAGGGAGAGGGAGAAGCAGGCTCCCTGCCAAGCAGAGAGTCCGGGTGTGGGGCTCGATCCCAGGACACTGGGATCATGATGTGAGATCAAGGCAGCAGCTTAACCACCTGAGTCACCCAGGCATCCCCATGATGATATAGCAATGTTCTAAAACTGGATTGTGATGGTTGCAAAACTCTATACATTTGTTAAAATAATTGAATTGTATACTTGAATGAATTTTAAGGTCTGAAAATTAAACCCCAAGAAGTCTGTAACAAAAGGAAATCTGATGTTCAGGACTGATTTAGCACTAGAGACATGACCTCTGGAAGATCAAAGCCCAGTGTGACCAGCCACTCATCTATGCAGACAACACCATCCCCCTGTGACACAAACTCCCTGTCCCGTCCAGACGGTTCTGTGGCCCTAGCCAGAGCTCGTCCTGTTCCGGTCCTATCCTTCCCAGCTGCCCATCGCCCTTGTGGACTTGGCCAGTGTTGCCAGGATCTCCGGAATAGAGTGCCAGCTTTCCAGCCACCTGCTCAATACTTTTCAGCATCACAGTATGGAGATACTTCTGATACCAGTCGTAGTCCATGGGTATTTTAAGCCTAATCAAAATTAGTTCTTGCCTATAATCTTGGCCTTTACAAAAAATAAAAAAGAACTAAAGTGTATATAATATACACATATTCTGGATGAATAAGCAGAAAACCTACAAGCTTCTAAAACAAGTGTGATGTTTATCTACCAGAAACATGTGTGTGTCTGTGCGTGTGTGTGTGTGTGTGTGTCTGTTCCAGAAAACCTAGGTGAAAGATGAGGGGTGAAGAGGTAGACTTTGGTGTCTAAGCTGTGGCTTTTGATTTGAGTGACACATCTGTGAAGGCATAGAAGGTTGACATCATCACTTCCTCTGCCAACTTTGTTTGCTGGTTTTGTTCTTGTTTTTGTTTTTGTTTTTTAAGGAAAGTGTTTCTTTGGGACTGCAGCTGGCTGCCTCCAGAGAGAGATCAAACCAGCACATTTCCTGCTCTTGCCTTTCTCTTTCACTCTGGACCCAGCGACCAGCTGAGTTTTTCAGGGCTCCAAAATGCCTTAACTACTCATTTTATGTTTCCTTAACTACTCATTTCTTGATTCTCATTCATTTCCCAACAGATGTTTATTGAGCTCCTATCAGGTGCAAAGGGCTATTTTAGATGCTATGGGGGATACTGAGATGGCAAAGAATGACCTTCCCTTGGATAGTTTACAGTCTAATGAAGGCAGGAGGTAGATAAAGCGTGTACTCGAATAACTAAACTACGAGGTAACATGTGATAACAGAAATCTAAACTGAGCGACCAGAGTTTAAGAAGGGGGAGAGCATTTTCACTGGCACAAACGGGAAATTCTTTACGGAGAGAATTACTGAAATCGGGCATTAGGGAAGGATATAACTTTGAGCCACAGAGCTGAAGGAATGTGGACAATGTAAGTGGAGGGATGGATATGTGCCTGGAAGAAGAGGTTTTTAGAAATCGGAAAGCACAGTGTGTATTTGAGAGAAAAAACAGTATCATTCTGTTAAAATGCAGAATATGTGGGGGGGGGGCAGTAGCAATTGATTCTATAAATATAAGTTGGGGTCAAATCATGTAGGAGATTGAAACCCAGGGATGATTTTGTTTCATCTCCAGGCAGGCAGTGTCAACCTTCTCCCGACTCAAGGGTATTTAAGTAATGGAGTCACAGACTCGGGCTCTATCTAGATAAGATCCCTAAGTTATTTGAGAAAAATGTCCCCTAAGCTCACAAACCGCTGTACGGATGGCCGTTAGGGTTTGGCAGTCTCTGGGAGGCCACGAGCAGAAAATGAGCTCTTCTGCCTTTTGGTGCCCTGTGTAGCCAGAACTGCGTCTGGCTCATGAAGGAAAGATCTGGCCCCCCAAGAGGTGTCAAGGGCACGATTTGCTCAGAAATCTGTCTGTTCTGGAATTCAGAAAATGAGGATGGCCTTTGCCCAGAGTGTGGTCCCCACGGGTGTGTGCTTCTGCCTCGTGTCCTAAATACCAGGTGGGCTGGTCACCACTGCTAGCACCAGGGTGGGCAAATGTGTAGTGTGTGCCCACATGGTTCTAGGGTCTGTCTGATCGCTGTGGATACCTGTGTACACAGAGTCTCAAGTGATACCCGGCGGAGGAACAGCGCAGACCCAGGAGGCATGTCAGAGGGTTTGAGAAGCCTGACAAACACGCCAAGGCTGCATCGGCTCTCACTTCAGAAGGCTACCCCTGAGACCACTTGGGTGGCCGGTGTTGTGCGTCCAGAACCCCTGCTGAGGCCAGATGTCCTGCACGGGAAGCAGAAGGGGAAAGGCAGAGAAGACGTTTGTATATCAGAAGGAACAGAGAGGTGAGAGATGGATTAGCTCAGACCACTCACTTGCTAAGGTATCAGACGGAATGAAGGTGGAAGGCTAACATTGCCATCAAAACAACAGAACGGGACCCCTGCCTGGGTGGCTCCATCAGTTAAGCCTATGACTCTTGGGTGCAGCTCAGGTCATGAGATTGAGCCTCGTGTTGGGCTGGGTGCTGAGCACTGAGCGTGGAGTCCACTTCAGATTCTTTCTCCCTCTGCCTCCCCCTGCTCGCTTTACTCTCTCTCTCAAATAAATAAATCTTTTAAAACACAAAAACAAAGCAGTTTTGTGAAAGGCAGTGCCTTCTTCACAAGTCCTGCCGCAGCACCCGGAATGACCCTGAAAGGGAAAATGATGAGCTTCAGTGAGGGCTGTGAAGGTGGAGAATCAAACAGCCACAGTGGCGATGAGCAAGAACCAGCAGCCAACGTGCGGCCGATACTCTGACGTCTTCTGCTGCCACAGTCAGAAGCCGAGTTCAAACTCAGGGTATTCAGTGGGTTTGATGACCTCCACTTTCCTGGGATCTTTCTGGGTTCAGGCACCTGACAGGCCATCTTTACCCTGGATGCTTTCTTCTTCAGCCAAACTGAATGACCTCTCAGGTCCCATCTGCCTTTAAGACTGTCTGTTTCTTTCAGTACATATTACTACCTGGGCTCAGAGTACATTACGGATCTGAGAAAAGTCAAAATGGTTCAGGGGATTTTAAATGTTTTGAAGTCAGAAGACTTTTGTTCAAAAATGGGGAAAAAGTTGCAGAATCTTGATCAGTTAAATTGGGATATTCACTTTCTGGTATTTTCTTTGATTGGATCACACCACACACAAACACACACACACACAAACACATTTCTATTTTTTTTTAAATATTTTACTTATTTGTCTGACAGATAGAGAGCACAAGCAGGGGGAGTGGCAGCCAGAGGGAGAAACAGGCTCCTCACTGAGCATGGAGCCCAATGTGGGGCTCGATCCCAGAACCCTGGGATCATGATTTGAGCCGAAGGCAGATGCTTAACCAACTGAGCTACCCAGGTGCCCCACACAAACACATTTGTGGAGGTAGAAGAAGAGACAAGGAATTTAGAAGTAGAAAAAGTCAGTAGACTTAGAAATATCTTAATGCATGCCTAAATTGCAAAAACCTGGATTTCAAATGAAAATATCTACTATCTTATTTTATTTGTAAAATTATCATGGAGCCCTAGCCAATTCTACAGGTCAAGTCAGTGTTTTTCTTCATCTTCTCCAGCCCCACAGCTCCTACACAGGCCTGGTTCATTGTTGCTCCTCCTGAATTTTGCCTTACCTCAATGGCATCATTATCCACCCAGCCAAGAAATATCTTTTACCCTTTGTGCCCATCCCCGCACGCCCTTCAGTCACCGAGTCTTACTGATGCAATCTTCTTCATGTACATTGGTTGAAACCTCCTGTGTTTCCTATCCTGTCACTTGCTGATTTAGCTCAAGTCTCATAATCCCTCATCTGAACTGTTGCCATGCCCCCTAAATCACCCAAGTCTACGTATTCAAGACACGCCTTTTGCACCAGGTTCTTTTTTAGACCCTGAGGACACGGCGATGAGTAAGAGAGAAGTCCCTAGTCTCCTGGAGCTTCTATTGTAGAGGGAGAGCCAGGCAAGAAAGCTGCTAAACAAGGTGCATACCCATGGTGGTGAGTTCTAGGAAGAGAATAAGCTGAGCGATGTGAGTGAGAGAAAGCACCCCAGGGCAGAGGGCGGCTGCGTCTAGAAGAGGAAATGTGGGAGCTAAGGAGAGAAGCAGCCAGCCTCCTGCTGAGAATTCCAGGAACTGGAAACTGCAAACTATTGGAGGGACTAAGGAACAGAGAGGCTGGAGTAGAGCGATCACGAACTACCAACATGGAGTAAGGCAGATGAGACCAAATAACAGAAGGCCTTCTTGTCCTCAGGTTGGAGTTGGGGAATTTTTTTTTTTCTTTCTAAGTGCAATGGGTGGTGATGGATAGATTTTAAGCAAAAGGGTAACATAATCTGACTTATGTCTTTAGGAAATCCCTCCAATTAGTGTACGATCAATGGATTTGTTGAGGGCGGTAAGAGTAAGGCAGTGCAGTATTGCACTACTGCAACAGTGCAAATGAGGGGTCGTGGTGGCTTGGGCTAGAGTGATGGTGGGAAAGATGGAGAGAAGGGGCGGATCCGGATGTACTTTGGCGACAGTGCAGGCTTGATGGATTGGCGTGGGGCATAGTGGAAAGGGAGGGTGCCTAACCGGATGGATAATTTATGGATGCTGATATTTACTACAGCGGGAAAGATTGGGTTCCAGACAGCCAAGTGGCAGTGGAGAAGGTTTTTAGGTAGCAGCTGCTGCAGGTCAGAGAGAGAGGCCTGGGCTAAGGACATAAAATTGAGAGTCAGCACTCAGTAGGTCCTGTTTAAAGCAGTGGGACTAAGGAGACCACCTGACACAGCAGTGGAGCAGGTATGGCTAGAAAAGGAAAGAGAAGGGAAGAGAACAGAAAGCCCTGGATCGACCCTCTAAGTGACAGAGGCCAGGAAAAGGAGGGAGAGCCAGTAAAGGAGGCTCTAATCTTCACAGCCCCAATCCAGATCGGACCCCATCTCTTCCCTGCTTAAAACACTACAATATTCTCTATTGTTCTCTCAGGAAAATCTGCCCCCTTACATGGCACACAAGTTCCTTCACAATCTAGACCTAACTTTCCAGGTTCATCTTCTTGCATCTAGCACTTTAAAATTGTGTTGTAGGGACTCCAGGGTGGCTCAGTCAGTTAAGCGGCTGCCTTCGGCTCGGGTCATGATTCTGGCATCCTGGGATCGAGTCCTTCATTGGGCTCCTTGCTCAGTGGGAAGTCTGCGTCTCCCTTTCCCTCTGCGTGCTGCTCCCCCTGCTTGTGCTCTAGTGCTCTCACTCCTTGATGGGCAGGGAGCCTGCTTCTCTCTCTGCCTCTGCCGGCTTGTGTGTTCTCTCTCTCTCTCTGAAAAATAAATAAAAAAATAAAATCTTTTTTTAAAATGTGTTATAATTATCTGGATCCACATCTGTCTCTGTTATTGGGTGTAACTTAAGGAGAAGGACTGTCAACTTTGCATTTCCAATACCTGGCACATAGTAAGTGCTCAACAACATTCGTGAACAAAAGGGAGAAAGGGAGGAAGGGAGGGAGGATTATTCTTTCTGTGAGAACCTTCACAAAAAGAAGAATGCAAGACAATTACCGCCTATGCCATCTTCTTCCCTGGTATTTTTGTGAACCAGGAAATCTAAGCCGGAATGAGAAGAGCGCCACCTAGAGGTAGAAAGGTGCAGAAATGGGTTCATTCTGAGGCTTTTGAAGATCTAAACCATGATGAGGAGGTGGGAGGGGGAAAGGCCAGAACTTAGACCAAAGGAAACTTTTTAAGAAGCAAATAAATAACAACAATATCTAGGAATCCATTAACAAGGAAAAGTATTTCTCAAATTCCTCATGGGAAAATTCAGAATTAAACACCATCAAGTTTCCTGCTATCCAAACCTCTAAGGGGTTAATTGCTGTTTATCTTTTACATCAGAGCCAAAATATTTGTTACTTTGCACAGTTCCACATTAATATTTAGTAGAAGGTTCTAGCTCATTTCATCTATCACATCATATCGTGTTATGTCAGTGAGGAGAGTCAACTGCTCCCACCATGACCACACACCCGGAGAAACATCCATGAGGAAGGATGCAGGGCCCTAGCTGTGTGCACTAAGACACCCACAATGAGTGACGGATGTCTCAGAGCTTCGCCTGTCTCTAAAACTCCTCAAGAACCCACTGGATGACAGCAGCGATCGGCAGCTCTGCTGATCTACTGGAATTTCTCAACCGGCAATTGCTCGACTACTGTTATCGTTTGAGTAGTTTTGTTTTACGACTTAACAACGGGGTGGAGAAAGTGCTTGGCATGTGGATTGTAATTTAAACACTGTGCTGTGCCCACGTGAATGAGCCCTGCGGAGGATATTTTTATGTTCCTGTTTTTATTGGAGTCCCATTGTTTTGGAACACATACAGGTTTGGCTGGGGTGTGCAGAATCATATTCCATTTGTTTATTTGTAAAGAACGAACTTATCCTGTGTTCCATGGTTCAGGTAAAACCACTCAGGAGCACACATAATCGAAAGAAGAGTGGAACAGGAGTGGAGACGTGGAATTCTTATCCCAGCGTGTGAGTCCTGTATTTTTTTATTTGAACATTGGATTTTTGAAATGTGAAATGTGTGTGTTGGGGGAAGTGTGATTCACAACATTTCCCCCTTAGGTTGTTGGGAAGAACAAATGAAATAATGCATATGAAAGCATTTTTTAAATTTCTAAGAATACCTTCCTGAGATATAATTTGTACACAATGAAATGCACAGAACTTAAGTGTACAGTTCAATAACTTTGGCAAATGTATTCACCTGTGTAACCCACACTTCAGTCAAAATACAGAGTATTACCACCACCCCCAAAAAAGTTCAGGCCTCTTTCCAGTCGATACTCCGCAGCCCCTGCTTCATGGGCAACCACATCTCTGATTGTTTTCACTGTACATGTTTTTTTTTTCTTTTGGCCTATACTAGAACTTCAAATAAATAGAATAACAGTATGCATTCTTCTGTATCTGGCTTCTTCATTCATCATAATATCTGTGGATTTATCCACATTGTTACATGTATCTGTAGCTTGTATCTTTATTTTTAAATATTTATTTATTTATTTGAGAGAGAGAGAGAGAGCATGAGCAAGGTGTGGGGGAGCTGCAGAGGGAGAGAATATCCAACCAGACTCCAGCCGAGCATGGAGCCCAACCAGGGCTGGATCCCATGACCCAGGAGATCAGGACCTCAGTTGAAACCAAGAGTAGGATGCTCAACCAACAGAGCCCCTTGGGCACCCTACATCTTTTTATTACTGAGTCATATGCCGTTATTTAACCATTCTCCATTTTAAGAGTGTCGTTTGATGAGTTTGGCAAACGTCTATCCCTAGTAACCATCACCACAGGCAAGATAGAACATTTCCATTACCTCTCACAGTTCCCTCATGCCCCTTTACCTCTTTACCTCTTCTCACATCCGTGATCGTAGACACTACTGTTCTGCTTTTCATCACAGTAGTTTTGCTTTTCTAGACTTTCATATAAATGGAATCATACGCTGTAGTCTTTTGTGTCTGCTTTTACTAACCATAACGTTTCTGAATTCATTCACACAGCTGCACATATCAGTCGTCTTCCAATGAACGAATATGTCACACTTTGTTTATCCATTAACTAATTGTTTCAGATGTTTCCTGTGGGGGAACTATCACAAAGAAAGCTGCTGGAAAAAAAATTCAGGTTTAGGAGAGTCTTTGTTGCTGACATATGTGTTCATTTCTGTTGGATATACGTGTTAAGAGTGGGATTGCAAGGGTTTACAGAAGCGTTTTAAGAAACGACCACACTGTTTTCCAAAGTGGCTGTATCATTTTTGCGTTCCCACCAGTGATGTAGGAAAGTTCCAGTTTCTCTACATCCTTGTCAACACCTCGTATGGCCAGGATATTTAACTCTGGCCTACATACAGCAGGCGTGTGATGGCATCTCACTGTGGCTTTCATCTGCATTTCCTTAATGACTAAGTAATGTTAAACTTTTTTGTCATGTGCTTATTTGCTATTTACATATTTTCTTTAGTTGAAGTGTCCGTTTAAGTCTTTTGCATTTTTGATTGAGTCATTTGTCTTCTTATAACTTAATTGGAAGAGTTCTTTTTACTCCGTATACAAGTCCTTTATCAGACCTGTTTGGGAATTTTTTTTAACCTAACCTTTGATTTGCCCTTTTGTTTTCTTGACACTGTCTTTTCAAGAGCAGAAGTTTTACATTTTGATAAAGTTTAATTCATTAGTACTTTTGATTTGTATTTGTACTTACCTGTGTCTACCTAACCAAGGTGACAAAATTTTTCTCTTATGGTTTCTTCTAAACTTTTAAAATTGTAGCTCTATGTTTAGGAATTATTTTTTATATCTGATATGACACAAGTCAAAGTTCATTTTTTCTACCATGGCTAATTGTTCCAATGCTATTAGTTAAAAAAGACTATCATTGAATTGGCAGCTTTGACAAAAATCAGTCATTCCTATGTGGGTCTATTTCTGGATTTTCATTTATCTATCTATCTATCTATCTGTTTGTTTGAGAGACAGAGAGAGCACAAGTGGTGGGAAGGGCAGAGGGAGAGGGAGACTGTCTCAGTCAGGCCTCTCTCGGGCACGCTAAGCAGAGAGCCTAACATGGGGCTTGATCTCAGATCTTTTCTGAGATCATGACCTGAGTCAGTCAATTAGCTGACTGAGCCACCCAGGCAGGCACCCCTGGATTTTCTTGTCTATATCCATTCCAATACTGTACCTGATTACTGTAATTTTTAATATGTCTTGAAAACAAGTAGTGCAAACTTATGCAAATTTTCTTCTTTTTCAAAATTGTCTTGGCTATTCTTTTTTTTTTTTTTTTTAAGTAGTCTCCACACACAGCATGGAGCCCAGAGCAGGGCTTGAACTCACGACCCTGACATCAAGACCTGAGATCAAGAGTTGGACACTTAACCAACTGAGCCACCCAGACACTCCTGTCTTGACTATTCTAAGACCTTTGAGTTTCCATATAATTTAAATTCCATATAAATTCAAGGATCAGCTTGATATTGTGTTGAGTCTATAGAACAATGTGAGGACAACTGACCTCAATATTGAGTCTTCTGTCAATAAACATATCATTTTTAGGGTAAAGGTCTTGTATGTACTTTTAACCTTATTCCTAAGTATTTCTTGTTCTTTGACACTTTTGTAAATAGTAGTCTTTATTCCAATTTCCAATTATTCATTGCTAGTATGTAGAAATACAATTGATGTGTTGTGTATCATGCTTGTATTGTGCAATCTTGCTAAACTCTAGTCCTTTTATTCACATTTTTGTAGATTCACTTTTTTGGGGGGATATACAAGGTCATATCAACTATAAATATTGTTTTATTTCTTCCTTTCCAATTTACTTCCTCTTTCCTTTCCTTTTATTTCTTTTTCTCATGTTAATGTAATGCTAAAGAGCTCTGGTATAATGTTGAGCGGAAGTGAAAAAAGAAGATACTCTTTTCTTTCCAGTTCTAAGGAGGAAGCATACAGTTGTGCACTGATAAATATGATGTTAGCTGTTGGTTTCTCATAGATTCATTAATCTGAGGAAGTTCCATTCTATTCCTGGGTTGCTGAGAGTTTTTATTATGAATGAGTTTTTAGTTTTCTTGAATCCTCTCCCTGTATCTATTGAGTTGATCATATGGTTTTCCTTTTCGTCTGTTAATGTAATAAATTACATTGCTTGATTTTTGTCGATTAATGTGATGAATCGCATTTAATTTACTATTTCGTCCTTGGGACAAACTCCACTTGCCATGTTCATTATTCTTTTTTATATGCTGCTGGACTTAATTTGCTAACATTTTGTTAAGGATTTTTGTGTTTATGTTCATGAAGTGCATTGGTTTGTAGCTGTCTTGTAATAACATTGGCTGGTTTTGGTATCTGAATAATGCTGAACCAATGAGTTAGGAAGCATTCCTTCTCTTCTGCTTTATAAAAGCATTTTTGTAGGATTGGTATTATTCCTTCTTTTAATTACTTGATAGAATTCACCAGTGCAACTATTTGGGCCTGAAGTTTGTGGGCAGGTTTGAAATTACAGATTTAAAATTTTAGATAGACAAGATGACTTTCCTGTTTATTTCTTCTTCAGTGGGCTTTCTCGGTTTGTGTTTTTCAAGGTTTTCATTTCATTTAGGTTGTTGGATATATTGGCATATACATTTTCATAATATTTCCTGATTTTTCTTTTAATACCCGTAGAATCTGTAGTGATGGTCCCTTTTTTCATTCCTGATATTGGTAATTTGTGTCTTCTCTCCTTTTACTGATCAGGCTGGCTAGAGGTTTATCAATTTTGATTTCCTTAAATATAGCTGCTCTTGGTTTCACTGATTTTCTCTATTGCTTTTCTCTATCATTTTTTATCCTTTGTCTTTATTATTTCCTTCCCTTTGCTGACTTCAGGTTTAACTTGTTCTGCTTTTCATAGCTTTGTAAGGTGGAAGATAAGATTATTAATTTAAGAGCTTTTTAATTTTCTAATGTGATCATTCAATGCAATAAGTCTTTTTCTAAGTACTCTTAGCTGCATCTCAGAAATGTATATGTGTATGTTTTCATTTTCATTCAGTGCAAAGTATTTTCTAATTTTCTTTAAATTTTTTTTTTTTTTGGCTATGGGTTATTTAGAAGTGTGTTAACTTCCAACTATTTGGGGATTTCCCTGATGTATTTATGTTACCATTTTTGTTGTGGGCAAAGAACATACTCGATGTGGTTTCAATTATTTTAAATTTATTGAGCCTTATTTAATGGAATAGTATATGGTCCATCTTGGTGAATGTTTCATGTGGACTTGAAGGAAATGTGTATTATGCTCTTGCTCGGTAGAATTTCTATAGATATCAATTAGGTCATACAGGTTGATAATGTTCTTTGAGTTTTCTATAGATTTACTGGCTGTTTTCTAAATGTTTTATCAATTACTAAGAGAGGAATGTTGAAACATCTTTTTTTCAAGATTCATTTATTTATTTGGGAGAGAGATAGGGCACACATGAGCAGGGGGACAGGCAGAGGGAGAGGGAGAGATATCCTGTAGCAGACTCCACACTGAATACAGAGACTGACAGGGGGCTTGATCCCATGACCCTAAGATCATGACCTGAGCCAAAATCAAGAGTCAGCTGCTTAGCCAACTGAGCCACCCAAGCACCCCGGGAATGTTGAAATTTCTAACTGTACTTGTATACGTTCTAATTACTCCTTTCAAATCTGTAAGGTATTTCTTCATGCATTTTGAATATCTATTATTTGGAGCAAATATATTTAAGACTGTTTTGTCTTCTTGATGAATCTACGTCTTCATCTCTATGCCATGTCCCTCTTTATCTTTGATAATATTCTCCATTCTGAAATCAGCTTTGCCTATTATTAATATAGCCATTCTCCTTTTCTTTTAATTTGTATTTGCATGATATGTCTTTTTCTATTTTTGTTTTTAACCTGTCTGTGTCTTTATGTGTAAAGTGGGTTTCTTGAATCCAGCATATAGTTGGGTCTTTCCTTTTTATCCAGTATGACAATCTCTGGCTTTTAATTGGGTTGTTTCAGCATTTATATTTTATTTAATTTCTTCAGATTTAAATTTGCCATCTTGCTACCAGGTTCTATTTGCCTTATCTGTTCTTTGTTTTCCTTTGCTCTTTTCTAGCCTTCTTTAGAGTTAATTAAATAATTTTCATAATTCTATTTTATTTCCATCATTTGATTATTAACTATTCTTTTTTTTTAAAGAAATCTCTCTAGGATTTACAATACCCATCTTCTGTTTATCACAATATGCCTTCATATAATATCATACTTCTTCAACTGTACTGTAAAAAACATTCAACACTATACTTCCACTTTTTTTCTTTTGTGTAATTGCGGTCAGGCATTTTACTATTACACATTTTATGAATTCCATAATATAGTGCTTTTATTCTTGCTATAAATAGATAATTGTTTTTAGAGATTTAAAAATATGATAAAAGATATCTTTTATATTTATTTATATACCCACCATCCTCAGTACTCTTTACTTCTTTTTATTGATCCAAATTTTTATTTGCTATTACTTGCCTTTTGCCTGAAGAACTTTATTTAAAACCTCCTTTAGTGTAGGTCACTGATGATGGGTTCCCTTAGCTTTTAATCCTGATGAGAAAAAGGTTTATTTTGCCTTCATTTTTGAAAGATGTTTTTCCGGGCTATATAAATCAAGTTTTGGCTTTTTTTTTTTTAATCCTTTGGCATTTTAAAGATGTTGTGCACTGCTTCTGGTTGAGCAATTTATGACAGGAGGTCTGCTGTCATTTTTTTCTTTGAACTACTGTTTTGTTTTGTTTTTTCTTTTTCTTCTTATGGCTGCTTTAAGATTTTTTTTTTTCATCCTCTCACTTGTTTTGGACATTTAAAATAGTGTTTTTAGTGCAGGCTTCCTTATGTTTACACTAACTGGGGTTTTTTGAGACGTTTGGATCTATGCATTTATGGTAGAAAAATTTTGGTGCTATTTCCTCAAGTAGTTTTTCTCTCCTCTCTTCTTTTTAGGATGCCAGTGACATATGTTTTGGATGCTTGATATTGCCCCATAGTTCATTGAGGCCCTGTTCTTGTTTGTTTGGGTTTTTTTTTTTTTTTTAGTTTTTTCTTTGTGCGTTTCTTAGTTTCTCTTATCATGCCTTCAATTTCACACTGTTTTCTTTTTCTGCTTCTATAATTTGCAGTCTCATATAATGCAGTTTCCAGGGGCACCCGGGTGGCTCAGTGGGTTGGGCCTCTGCCTTCGGCTCAGGTCATGATCCCAGAGTCCTGGGATCGAGCCCCACATGGGGCGCTCTGCTCAGCAGGGAACCTGCTTCCTCCTTTCTCTCTGCCTGCCTCTCTGCCTGCTTGTCATCTCTGTCTGTCAAATAAATAAATAAAATCTTTAAAAAAATAAAAAATAAAAGATGACCCTTCTAAGAACTCTGCCCAATATCCTGTATGTTATAATCTTTCTCCATTCTGGTTGATGGAATGAGAACTACCCCTGGCCTTGTATGAACTCTGAGAATTGCTTGGCCTATTCTTTCTGGGGATAATTTCCTTAGCTTCATGGAGTTTTGCTCCACAGAAATGTAGATCATTAGCCAAAGACTTGAACAGACCCTTCTGCAGCTGTCTGGAACTCCTCTGCAGCACAAATTCTAGCTACCTGGGCCTCCCCAAACTCTGAGCTCTGATCGACTTAATGAGAGCCTAGGACATGGGCAATCATGGGACTCATCTAGTTTGCTTCTCTTCTTTCAGAGATCACAGCCCCATATTTCTAGCTGCCCAATGCCTTCTAAATCTTTAGGGCAAGAAGACAGTTCCCAAAGCTATTGATCTTACTCTAGGTCTCTTATATGTACATAAATCCTCATGACAGCCCTCTGAAATAGATACTATTATTATTATACTCATTTTAGAGATGAGAAAACTAGGCATGGAGGAATTTTAAAATCTCACCCAAATTCTGGTAAAGGTTAGAGGTGGGATTTGAACCTAGGAAGTCTGGCCGGTGCTATTAAGCACTATACTATACTGTCCCTTAAGGAAGCATTAGGAATATAAAAATCTCTAAAGCACTTAGGTATTTGAAAAAGGAGCTGTATGTAGCCCTGATTTCAAATTTAAAGGAGAGGATGAATGCAAAGCATTGGCTCAAGGTAGGAGGTATTTTCATGCCTACAGAATGGCTTGGGTCTTGACGCAATCAGTGTGGACCAGGTACAGCTGTGGAGGTAGATGTTCCATAAATACTAAGAGATGCCACTGCAAGGGTAGGCAAGAGGGTGAAGCATGCTTTCAATATAGAAGAATGCCCCTTGGACTGACCTTGGCAACATCGGCATTTCAAAGAGTGATGTGTTCAATTTGCCCAGCAAGGCTGAGAGTCAGCACTTCACAGGACAGACACGATTGTCTAGAGAGCAAATCAGAGAGGACACTTTGCAATTAGAGAAGCTGCTATGGAAGCAAGAAAGTCAGGGTTCTATAGGAAAAGAAGTCACTGCTGACAATATAGAACAGTCAGTATCTCACGACTGAAGTAACAGACCTGATGCCTGATTTACTCTCCTTCACGTACGCAGAACTGTCTCTATCCATCATCCTCAGACTCATTCCCCTCTGGCAGTGAATGGGGTCTTCACAGTTCATCAAGTCTATGCCCCTGCCTCTGCAAACATCAGTCTTACCCTCTCCAGAAATGTCAGGGGTTCAGGAAGTAAATGTTATTCTGCATAGTAAATGTTTATCACCATCCGTTTGAAAGTCATAACTAAGGAGGCCTCCTGAAAAGTGATCTATCCTCTAATGACTGATCTTTGGTTTTACTCTGTTTCTTGGGAAATGAATTTCTCAGCTTTGTTAACTTTGTACTGGGCATTTGCTCGGTTAAAAACCTCTCAGCGTTCTGCATATTTTTCCACAACAGGCTTCATAACACCTTGTCTTGCTTATCCAATACCTTGGCAGCAGGCTGCATTTCACAGCTCTACTCTAAGAGATGTTTTCATGCAAACCTTCAGGTTTTTTTAGGAGCAAGTGCCTCTCTTGGTCAATCTATCTCCCTTTTGCATGATGATGTTTTGGGCTTCTTTCCATTGTTGGAATGAAAAAAAAATGTACTTTCCATCTGCACCAGTTATTAATTTAACGTCTTTCAGCTCCAAACCCACCGTCTGTATCCTGCTTTGTAATACAGGAGCTGGGCTCTCCAGGCTATATTTCTCTTTGCCAGCTGGCTTAATGTTAGGTTTCGACAATGGGAGTGTGGGAGGGACAACGCAAGCCTGGAAGAGAAGGGTTTTTTCTTGTCCTTCCGGTTTTTGGTTTTTCAGTGTAGTAGGTCACAGGTCAGGAGCCACAACCCATCAGCATTTAATAGCCAGGGCAGGCTGCCCTTTGCCGCTCAACCGTGGGCATCCTCCACCCATTTCCCTGTCGCCATGCTGCAGGCGGCAGGTTCCTGTCACAACTGGAAACTCTCCCTGAGGTCTGAACCTAGCCTTGTAAGGCCCTTTTCTCTGAGCGTCTAAATTTCTTCCTTCATTAGTTTTCCCTGAGTCCTCAGTGCAATAGCTGCTTCTCCACTCCTTAGCATTCTCTCGTACCCTTCTTAATAGTTGACCACCCTTTACAGAGTTAATAAGTTTTCGTATTAAAAATTTCCTTTCGAGGGGCACCTGGGTGGCTCAGTGGGTTGCTCAGTGGGTTAAGCTTCTGCCTTCGGCTCGGGTCATGATCTCAGGGTCCTGGGATCGAGGCCCGCATCGGGCTCTCTGCTTGGTGGGGAGCCTGCTTCTTCCTTTCTGCCTACTTGTGATCTCTCTATCAAATAAATAAATAAAATCATAAAAAAAAAGATTTCCTGTCTGATTTCTGCTGTGATTTCTGTCTCCTGCCTAGACCCTGATTAATACACCAGCTAAGGGATTCACTGGTGTTGGATTTTTATTTTTGAAAGATGACAAGAACAAAGGACTCTCTCATTAGGGATTGTGTGTGTGTGTTTGTATGTGTGTGTGCGTGTGCGAACACACATGTGTTTGCATGTGGCAGTTTAGCTCAGTGTTAAGGGCATAGGAACTGAAGCCACATTGGCTTTGCCACTTCCTAGCTGTGTGTCCTTGGGCAAATTGTCTTTTTGAGCTTGTGTTCTCATCTGTAGAGTAGGGATACCTAAGGTTGCCAGGTAAAATACACTCTGCCCACTTAAATTTGAATTTCAGAGGAACAACAAATAATTTCTTAGTGTGTATCCCAAATATTGCATGTGCATCCATTCTACATTTTTATTTGTGAAATCTGACAATTCTAATACCACATCATAAAAGGTCAAATGAACGATATGTGTGAAGGATTTGGAACAAACTTGGCAGATAACAGTCATGCCGTAGTTAGTCATTCTTTTGCTTGTGTGACAGTGTACCAGCACCCCTTCTCAGGGACACCCTGCATGAATTGTAATGTTCCTGCTGCATTTACTGTTCCCTTTAACTATGTCGTTCACAGCCCCCCACCTTCCATCTTTTAAAGCGACGAGGCCAGGTAATGGTTTTGGCGGGGGTAGCTACTGATTAGATCAATGTATCCCTCTGACTTCGGGCAGCCCAGTTCCGGGCTGGGCATCAGTCCATGGCGCAGCCTGTGGAAAGGATGCTGTCCACTAGGGTAGTAGGAATGAGCTAAATCTGTCAGAACTTACCCTGAAGAATATAGAGGAGATGGCTCAGTGAGGACCAAAGGGAAGAAGGACAGATAGCAGAGATGGGAGAATTCACCTTGAGGGGGACTTTGAAGCAGAGAGAAAGGACACAGTTATCTTAAAACTGCTGCAATCCTGATGTATTTTCTGTTTCTAGTTCTCAGGCAAGCCTACCATAAGCCTCCTTTTTCTCTTGAGTGTCTATTCCTTGCAGACAACCCTCCCAACACACACACACACACACACACACACAGTCTCTCTCTCTCTCTCTCTCTCTCTCATACACACACACAATCAATCATATACATGAACATCACTACTTCATTTAACAAATTATATTTTGGGTGCTGTTAGGGAAGGTGGGGATACATAGGTGGGAAACACCATCTCCTTCCTTGAAGACATAGGCAGGAGGGTAGGGAACACAGGGTGAAGGTTAGGGATAATGTAGTCCTCAGCAAATGTCAAAACTGAGGTATGTATAAAATGTGGTCAACTGATGTACTTAGTAGGAACTTTAAGTTCATCAGCTGGTAACGTTTTCTGAAAAATCTTTTCTGAAAAATATAAAGGATTCTCATGCTAGGAAAAATATGAGATGGGACAAATTTTTCTTTTCTTTCATTTTTAGGCATTGAACTACATCCAACATTTAGTGTAATGTGAGTATTCCGGAGATTACAGTCATGGAAATGTAGAAGGAACACAGAAAACCAAAAGCCTCAGGCAGCAGGAGAAGCAAGGCATTTTCTAGTTTAGGGCAATCTGAGTGCAGGCATGATAGTCGTTGAAGTGCATCTATGTATAATTACTTACAAATTCCATGCAAGTGCATATGCGCACATGCACACGTGCTTAAGGACATGTATTGAAGACATACTGAAGTTCAGTGGATTTCCCACAGGTGTGAGGCTTATGTCACAGCTCTTCCCCAGTGGATCACAGAATCATGTTTTCTATGATATCTAAATATTGGGAACTGATACATGACAGTCCTTAGAGGCTTGGGATCGCAAGAAGGGACAAAGGAGGACAGGGAGAGGAGGAACAGGAAGGCACCTGGGAGAGAAATACAGCAGAGACTAAAACCATACAGGAGAAGTGGGTGGCTCTGCACACACCCTGGGAAGCCCTGGAGGGCTTCGTGGCTCCTGAGATGTCACCCTCGGGGCACCTGCCAGGGGAGCTCAGTGGCTTGTTTACAATATGGACAAACACTGTAAGGCGAGCAGAGGACAGTTTCTTCTCTTGTTTGAAGAACTCACAGAGCTCCTTTCTCCCCCAGGCCTCCAGCTCCTTGTACATATGCTGGACCCTACACGGGAATCCCTGACACAGGAGAATCAATACTGTTATAAAGAACCCCAAAGATATTTCACTCTCTGCTTGGACAGTCATTCCACCTACTCACAATTTGTCGCTCGGATCTAGTGGTAGGCATACCCTGCAGGGTTGATTACAGGTGTGGAGTGGACTCTGCCACTAGTCATTCACAAGCATTTACTGAGCCCCTGGGCACCAGGTGCTGTGTCAGATGTAAGGCACTTACTGTGTTCCAGGTGTGTCTTAAGCACTTCACCTAACATCAGCTCATGTAATGGTCACAACAGCCCTGGGAGAAGGGCACCATTCTGCCAATGAGGGAACTGAGTGAGAAGATTCACACAGCCTGCTGGTGCCGGCAGGACTGGAGCCCAGGCTGTCCGGCTTCAGAGTCTATGTGCCCAGTCACTGTAACATGCTACCTTGGATACAAATGTATACCATAGGCCTTACTCTCCAACAAGTTAAAAGTGGGTATATCCCCAGTGTTTCTTATTCTTCCAAAATGGGGGCTCCAAGTTCCAACTCCTGCTGCTCAGGTATCTCTTATGCATGGAGAATGGCAGTTGTTACAAACCAGGACAAAAGAGGCCATTGAGGGGCTCTGGGTGGCTCAGTCAGTTAGGTATCTGCCTTCGGCTCAGGTCGCCCCACGTGGGGTTCCATGCTCAGCAGGAAATCTGTCTGTCCCTCCACCCACTCATGCATGTACTCTCTCTCTTTCTCTCTCTCTCAAATAAATACATAAAAAACCCCAACAGGTCATTGAAAGCAAATCTGTTTTCCCTTTTCAGTCAGTTTCCTGCTGTAGAAGAGGCCAGTCCCCCACTTAAAATGCTAACTGGACCATCTTCTTTGGATGCATAATAAAACTTCAACAGACAATTGCTCTAGCATAATTTATTTGATTCAAGAAAATTTTGTACAAATTAAACCACACTTTCCCAGCAAATGACACCATAATTGCAAGGAGGGAATTTATAACTTTCTTTAGAAGGAGTTTGGGAAGATCAACCCATGTGGCCAAGCAGTAAGAACTTCACCGGGGGAACTTAGTGTGTGAGGCCTGGGCAGGGGGCACTACAGATTTCTGTATTTGCTACTTCTGATATGGCAGCTAAACACATCACAGCTTTGGGGTTCTGTGATCCAAGTCTGGTCAAAAGTTCCCCCCTTCGATGAATGATTCAAGATCAGAACAAAATGCAACTGAAGGAGTGAAAAACTGTCAAACTGTACTGTTGCAGAGATCCTATTTCTGGTGGGTTCTGATGCCAGAAGGGAATGGTTGAGAGTGAAATCTGCAAGTGGATGCAATGCTAGAGTCCCAAGGTTGCAGGGCAGTGACATAAATTCAAATATAGGGCCCAAAGCACGTCCATAGCTTTTGGTGCCTGGAGATGCCCATCCCAGGATACAAGTGGGGCCTGCTTGCTTTTTGTAGGCACTAAGCAGTAGCTGGTATAAGGTTAGGTAGGCTTAGGTGGCAGGATCCCAAGCCTGTTCTTGAATGTAGTAGGTTAATTCCTCATAAGGTTCAATTCATGTCTCCTTCACCCTAGTGAATTGCATTTGCTATCCCATCATTGAAGACTGATGTCTTTGGGTCTCTCTCTCCCTTTGTCCTTCTCTCTTTCTGTCTCTCTGTCTTTCCTTTTCCCTTCCTTACCCTTACTGCTACATATATATTCCTGAGTGAGAGAGCTCATATGGTCTTGTCGGAAGGCTGGGCTTTGGAGTCAGACAGATGTGAGTTTACATCCTTGTTAGCTATTTGACCTTGGACATGTCTCAGTCTTTCGTTTTAGTTTTAGTTTATTTGTAAATTAGGATGATGACACCTAGTCCATAGAATTGTGAGGATCCATTGAAATAATGTGTATAATTGGAAGCACTTATTCTGTTATTAAGGAACTCATATTCAGGTATGACTTATAAGATCTGTGTTTGCAAAGAAAGGTGAAATGGTGTAGTAATAACACAAGTAAACCCAGACTCTACAATTTCTGAACTGGAAGATTTGGGAGATCACTTGAGCTGGGAAGGGTACTGAAAGGAGGAAGAGGTAGAAAAGAAGGTGAGGAATTAAGGAATTGCAAAGAAAAATTTCATCTGAATTCATTCATTCATTCCAAAAATCTGTCTTGAGTATCTACTATGTTCAAAATGCCAGGCCAGACATTCTCATTGCCTTAAACATTGTTAGCATCTAGTAGAGGAGATAAGGAATGGACCCACCTTGGGATCAGTCTCATGATAGCACTTCTAAGGACAAGTGCTCCCTAGAGGGAGATCCCATGAAGGGTGGCTTCTATGTATACCTGCCCTGACAGGTTGCCTAGTCCATCTGCCTGTCTTGCCTGTTAAAGATCCTCAATGCAAGTAATTTCACAGCTGCCCTTGGTCACCAATTCTGTGTCTTAAAAGAGTAACAGGCAATTCTTCTTGATGTCTAACTAAAACATCTTGTGCTGTAGTTTAAATCTGGTCCCTCTGGTCTGTTCTCAGAGAAGATGGAGACCAGTTGGCCATCATTCTCCGCATAATAACCCTTTAGGGGTTTGGAGAGTGTTATTGAGTCCCTTTGGGCTCTAGATATGATTACCCATCATGGGTAGACTGAGGAAACAGGATGCAAACATTGTGCTTCATTTTCATGGCAAATGAGTTTCTGTGGGAATTTAGTGTCCCTGAGGTCAGTGCAGTCGCCTTTGTCCACAGACAAGATGTTGCGGTAGGCAGCTATGAGATGGCCAGTGATTTTTCTCCCAAGGGCAGTAAACAGACTACAGTGCATCATGGGAAACATTTCATTACTATTAAAACCTAGAGAAGTTCATTCTAAAGCCTCAGTTTTAGAAGACAAGGGAAGTTTGCTCCCCAATCAGAGTTAGTCACCTTCTTAGGGAGAAGCAGGTGGTAAAATGAGCAGAGAGAAATCAATATTATGTTTTAATTTGATCTTAACTCACTTGATGTCACACTAACAGTTGTTTTTAAAAGGGCATCTATTTAGGGGTGCCTGTGTGGCTCAGTTGGTTAAGCATCTGACTCTTGATTTTAACTCAGGTCATGGTCTCAGGGTCATGAGATCAGGTCCTGTATTAGGCTCCGAGCTCAGCAAAGAGTCTGCTTCCCTCCTTCCTCCATTCCCTCTGTCCCTCTCACTGCTCATGTATGCTCGCTCTCTCTCTCTAAAATAAATAAATCTTACACCCCAAAAACAGATAATCATGTAAAAAAAATGGGCAGAAGACATGAACAGCCACTTTTCCAATGAAGACATACAAATGGCTAGCAGACACATGAAAAAATGTTCATCATCATTAGCCATCAGGGAAATTCAAATCAAAACCACATTGAGATACCCCCTTACACCAGTTAGAATTGCAAAGATCAACAAGGCAGGAAACAACAAATGTTGGAGAGCATGTGGAAAAAGGGGAACCCTCTTACACTGTTGGTAGGACTGCAAGTTGGTGCAGCCACTTTGGAAAAAAGTGTGGTGATTCCTCAAAAAATTAAAAATAGAGCTACCCTATAACCCTGCAATTGCATTACTGGGTATTTACCCCAAAGACACAGATATAGTGAAAATACGGGCCATATATATCCCAATGTTCATAGCAGCAATATCCACAATAGCCAAACTGTGGAAAGAGCCAAGATGCCCTTCAATAGACAAATGGATAAAGAAGATGTGGTCCATATATACAATGAAATATTACTCAGACATCAGAAAGGATGAATACCCAACTTCTGCATCAACATGGGTGGGACTGGACAATATTATGCTGAGTGAAATAAGTCAAGTAGAGGAAGTCAATTATCATATGGTTTCACTTACTTGTGGAACATAAGGAATAACATGGAGGACATTAGGAGAAGAAAGGAAAAGTGAATTGGGGGAAATGGGAGGGGGAAACAAACCATGAGAGACTGTGGACTCTGAGAAACAAACTGAGGGTTTTAGAGGGGAGGGGGTAGGGGGATGGGTGAGCCTGGTGGTGGGTATTAAGGAGGGCACGTATTGCAGGGAGCACTGGGTGTTGTAAATAAACAATGAATCTTGGAACACTGCATCAAAAACTAATGATGTATTTTATGGTCACTAACAACACAATAAAAATAAATAAATAAATCTTTTTAAAAATAAAAAAAATTAAAAGACATCTATTTATTACTTCATTGCTGAGGTAATAACTTCTAATCCAAGAAATACTTTTCTATTTGCAAATATTAATGAAGGGTAACAGAATATGCCACTTCAAAATATGCTGCTGAGCTATGTTGGTTACTTTGAACTATAGGCACTCTGAAAAATAGCAAATACAAGGAGAGAATTTTCTGAACAACCCTATCTGCCCAAAGACAGATCTTCTAAAAGGAACTCAATTGTCATAAATCTCCTCCCCAGGGAGTTTCATCAGGCATGGAAGACTGACTCTCTTGCAGGAGAGGAGACTAGAATACAGTACCACACCCAGAGAAACTGTGTCACACACTATTATTATTATTATTATACTTCCCATCTGTTCTTCTGAGGGTCCATCTATCTCTCCTAAAACTCATTTATTCTCCCCTAAGAGGCCTACATCCAATCCTCTTTCCTTATTAAGATTACGGTATGTAAGCCTGAATTTTAAGCCACCTCAGGGAGTTATTCATTTTTCTCTGAGTATCTCCCCTTTATACATGAGGTACACGAGTTAATAAGCTTCTGTTTGTTTCCTCTTGTTAGACAGTCTTTCATTACAGAGGGTCTCAGTCAAGAATTCAGAAGGTGGAGAGAGAACTGTTTTTCCTGTCCTACATGAAGCTTCTTTGTGTCCTGTTCAACTTCTTTCCCAGTAGTCAACTATTTTGTAGATATCAGATTTTAAGAGGTATTCAGAAGCTAGAGCATTAATCATTTCCCCGTCTGTTGCTGTTCAGAGAGATGGATATCTCCTGTCCTTCAAGAACTCTATGAAAGGAAAATGGACTTTTGTTAAGTACATGTAGCATTTATATGGTATGTAAATGTATCATTCTTTTGTATCATCAAAAGGAAAATATCCATGAACATGCATCTTGATTTCCTTGTCAGAATATTCTTCTTTTTCTTTTTTGCTTTTCTCTCTTGGTTTCCATATTGTGCTGTCAGGGCCCCTCAATTCCCATCTGAAGTTCTTTGAGATGAAAATGCCTTTATTCTAATTTACCTTCCTTCTGCTGCAGCTGAATGCAACAGTACCTTGTTGGAACTACATCTTGTCCTGGCATTAGACTAACAAGAGCACCTTCACATAAAGCAAATCCCATTCTGCTGACATGGGAAGAAAGAATCTTGGTTGTGTTTTGGTCAAAATCCTCTACTGAGGCACAAAGTGAACTCAGGACTTTCCGACTTGCAGGGCACTGATGGGAACCCTGGGTTATGAGGTTCTTCCTAAAAGGTACAACACCAAATTTGGCTAGAGGGGATTATATGGATGAAATGATCTTTTAATAAGCCTTCCAGCCTGGATGTATTTTCTACTAATGCATTGTTAGAGATTAATATACGGCTTAAGTCATATATCCCAGTAGGTCTGGGTTCCTAGGATTCAAAACTTCAGTGCATTCCTGGATGTTGACTGCAGCTCTCTATTCTTGCCCAATAGTATAATCACTTGACAGATCAAGCTTTAGGTGAGCAGAATTGTTGGGCAATACAAGTAGGATCAAAAATATTTCTTAAAGTTGAAAAGGCAGATCAATAACAATAAGATTAAATTGAGCAGGGACACTCCCTCCCATCCTCCATCCTCCAGAGTGCCAGTCCCTTTCCCAGTGGAAGGACTTTTAAGAATTTATTACATAGGATTTAAGCCCAGCATTGCCCTTAATATATGGCACACATACACACACACACACACACACACACACACACAATTTCCTATGTCATTAAATGCACTTCAGAAAGATCATTTTCATAGACATGATGTTCTATCTTATATATATGCTGTAATATATTTAACATTCTCCCATTTTTGCCTAGATATGTTGTTTCCAATTATTTAATCTTATAGATAATGTTACAGTGATCACCCTTTCATATTAAAAATAATTTAATGGGGACAAATGTCAAGTCATTTATTTAGGCTTAAAGACAATCACAAAATTGTAGTCTCCATTTGTCTGGTTTCCTGGCAATTTCTAAATGGGGGGGAAGATCTAGGAAGTTTTGGTTGCTCACAAGTACAATATTTCCTAACAGGGTAACCAGTATGTTGCTCAGTATGGCAAACCCTGGCATCCTATTCAAATTGGGAGGCATTTGTCCCACTGTACTCTGTGCTAGGCATGTTAGACTTGAAATACTATGTCTGTTCCAGATACCACCCTTCATAAGCAATGTGGATCAACATTTAGAGGAGATCAGTAAACTCTTGTATTATCAGATGAGTGATGGCTGAAAGAAGTGAGAGGTTTTCCCTGAGGAAGAGATCAGACCTAAGGTTATGAGATCACAGATTTCAAATCCAGGAAAGAACATTCTAGAAAAGAAGAATTTAGAGTTACTTCCATGCCTGAAAGCTATAGGAGGAAGATTTCAGAATATATGGCCTAGAGCACTTTAAAAAAATAATAAAATAAAAGGAAACCTAGTGACACCCTATGGATTGCCAGATTGCCTCCCCTGTCCCCTTGCTGAGGACCATGAGGTTGGAAGAGCAGGATAAAATCAGAGAGGGTCCAGGTATCAAAGAGACAGGTCCTCCTCTGTACATTCTGGGACGTTGGCATTCTCCAAGGTTCGGTCCTTGCCTCTCGCCACCTTCTACACTTACCTTAGGCAACCTTATCTGTCTCCAAGGCTTTAACACCCACTTATCCAAACACAACTCTCTAGTCTACATCTCCAGCCCTTCCCTTTCTCTTGAGCTCTATTACTATCTGGAGAAGAGTCTTTTAAATTGTGATGAATCAAGATCAAGATGTATCTTCCTGTCTTCCTTAGTCAGGATGCTTGGTTGCAAATGTCAGAAACTCAAAGGTAACTATCTTGGGCAAAATGGGTAATTTATTTGGGTTATGTTAGCCAAACTGCCTATCAGACAGGGAGAAATTAAACTAGCTTCAGGGATGCCTGGAATCAGGGACAGAGAGGCCGCCAGAACTCACTTTCCTTCTGTCCCTCATACTTACTTCTCCCCATGTGTTAATTTCCATTTTTCTCTACTGAAGACTAATTCTTCCACATATGAGACATAACCACTGGAATCTCTAGATTTGCAACTTCACCGATCCATCATCAGAAAAGAAAGATTCTTTTCCTTGGTGTCAATTCAAAATTCAGAAATATCAAGAAAGGTCTCTGGGTCATATGCCCATGTTAACCAAACACTCAGATAGGGAGAAGAGAAGAGGACAGTATAATTGGACAGATATAATCATTATATCTAAGGAACTGGGGTCATCATAAAAAAAAAGAAAGAAAGAAAAGAGAAAAGGCAGCTCTCATTTAGGTTCATGAATTCACACGGGGCATGGGAGAACAGGTATATCTGCTATTCTCAGGAAATGGGCACAGTGTAGGGTAGATAAAACATTAATGCCCACTGAACTCTCCAGCAATGCTCTATCTCCAATATTCTTTATCCCTATCAGTGACATCTCTACTCCTCCAGTCTTGCAACCTGTGCCTCAACTTCTTAAAAACTTTAGTCAATTCCTCAAACAAAATCCACACTCCTTAGCTTGGAAAGCAAATCCCTTCCCAATCCGATTCTGACCTAACTTTTTAGCCTTATCTCCTTTAATTCTGTTTCACTTCCACTCTCTGTTTTCCCAACACAACCATACCGTGCTGCCACACTTGCTTATTCTTCCTCAGGCCAAAGACGCCATCCCAGCTCTGTTTGTCTGTCCACACTCATCTCTTTGCCTATATTTTTTTGTACTTTCTCATTTTTGTCATCTTTAGGATTTACGTATAATATCACCTTGCCTCTTTCTACCCTCCAGGCACATTTTGTATTTCCCATGACACATTAATTCGTATTTCTGATAAGCACTTATTACAAGGAATTATCATTTCTTTGATTATGTATTTGTCTCCTCACCAGGCCAAGAACTCTTGGAAGGCAAGGGACTATACATTGTTCGTCTTTGAAGTCAGTCCTAGCAAAGGGCCTGATATGTGAATGACTATCATCTGGTACACAGCCGATGGTCAATAAATGTAGAATGACTAAAGCAACAATTAACATTTTCTAACTTATAGAATTCATTTGGTAGTTTTAATGACTGAAACCACATATTACCAAAACTAAGGGTTATTTTTTTTTCTTTAGGAAATAGAGGTAATTAAAAGATAATGATTGGGTTCATTATTTCCACCCAAAATACTTCATTCAAATTTGCCAAATGCTATTGTAATGCCTACCACCCAGTCACACACTGAGTATACATCATATTTTTGAAGGTTTTTCACTGTTTTGTTAGCCCAAACTGCAAATTAATTTTCTCTTCCCTGGATTCCAGAATGTACACGGTACCACTGGCAGGTGAATGAATATCGTGCCTGTGGAGCTGGCTACATGCTTAACAATTCACATACCTGTTGGTTAGTCATGAGTTTTCCCCTTAGATGAACAGATTTTGACAGCAAAGATCCCAAATGGTTGTGAGGTTTGTAACAAGTTAATTGTATTACTAAAACAGAGCCTTTATTTTTGAGTGATATGATTTTGTCTAGGTCCTCTGAGTTTAGTCAAGATCATTCTCATCCCATCCCTCTGCAATTCGCTTTCCCACATGGGAGGTAAGGGCATGAAGTACAGCTAGCTGCCTCCTATAAACCCATCATATTCTCTGCTGTTAGTGACGATTGACCTCCTAGACTGTGTCAGTTACAACTTATGCTGCATTGCTCCAGACACCCGAGGGCATCCCTCAAAATCCAGATTACCTATGAGGCTGTTTCCTGCCTGCGGATGTCATCTAAGCTATGTGGCAGCACGGGGAATACCTGAGAAGTAAGAAGCTAGATCTCCTGGCCCCCTTTGGTATCATTCCTCTTACCAGAATAACCTGGACTCTCCAAGGTCATCTTGGCAAGAGGGTCAACTTTCCATAAAACACCTCTGGCTTTACTAAAAGTGCCCTCAATCTTTGCTACTTTACCCTTTATTTTAATATATTTTGCTTATTATTTAGTTTTCTGTCTACCCTCCATTTTATGGTCCAATTCTGACTCTAAGCTGGAGAACTGTGAACATAAATTGAAGAACTGATCTTACTTATATTGTTGGCGGCTTTGAGAGGCAGAGTGGTGTACTGCAGAAGACAAGAGCTAGAAGGGGGCTTCAGACCACCTCCTCATTTTACAGATGGGGGACTGAGGCCCAAGAGGAGGAAGTGACTTGCCAAGTTGGTGGAAGAGCCAAGACTGGATTTAGGTTAATGCAACTAATCATAAAGCCAACAAATATACATGTGGACATTCAAGGTATGAATATAGGTGCTGCTGGAAGAAAAGACAATGAATTACAACCTGGCCTGAGAACCTGACAGTCAATGATGGCAGATGACTTAACTGCAGTCTGTGATAATCTAGGTGAAGCCAAAGCGTCAGAAGTGATTGTTGCTATTGTTGACTGGGAAAATGTAGAAAGGATTCTCAACGAGAGGGTCTCAGGCTGGAAGGGATACCCAAAATTCACCTATCCTTAGCCCAACTCTGCTTTGTTCCCAGTCCACTAGGGCTGTCTAGAATGAACAAGATATGAATCTGTCTGGAAGCCAAGAGATAGATAGACAGTAAGGAATCTAAATCATAGATATATTCTGGGGCACCTGGGTGACTCAGTTGTTTAAGTGTCTGACTCTTCATTTTGGCTCAGGTCATGATCTCAGGGACGCCCTGCATCAGGCTCTGCACTCTGCACTCAGTGTGGAGTCTGCTTGAGATTCTTTCTCCTTCTCCCTCTGCCTCTCACCCTGCTGGCACACTCTTTCTCATAAATAAATATTAAATATTAATATTAAATATTTAAAAATATTAAAAAATAAATCATAGGTATATTCTTATTTATGTTCCTTATTATGTTGTCTTGGTTCTTCTTCCCAGCATTCCATGTTTCTTATGCTTTCTGAGAAGTAAAGGACTAGGTTGAGTTCTATAGCACTACAGCGCTACGGCGTAACTTCTCTCAGACCTTCTGGCCCCTTCCACCATTGCCTTAGAGAAACCCTCCTTTTGGAACTACTCAACAGGTAATAAAATTGTATCTCAGTGTTAAGCAACTAGCCTGTGTCAGTGCTAAGTGCTTTTTATACTCACATGGTCTCAAGCTAATTCTTATAACACCATTAAAAGATGAGGAAACAGCAGTTCAGAGGAGTCCCGCAACTCTCCAGTGCCACATGGCTTGAAGTGGCAGAGGTGGGTCTCTAACATAGAACGGTCTGACTGTAAAACCTGCTTTTCACGATAGCACATTGTTTTTCAAACACAAAATGCTAAACACATGACACATACATTTTCAAAATGTTCATGTGAAAAGACACCTACTTTTTAAATGAAGGCTATCAGTGCTAAGATCGGGCAAATATAGCCACACTGCACCAAAGTTATGCCAAAGGATCACTGGGCTGGTAATCACAGTGCCTGTGACTGGGATCTAAGCTGGTTCTGGCACTGAAACCTGGCCTCAGGGAGTCAGTTCGTTTTGCCTATCCCAGCGGTAAATTATCTGACCCCTCCCACCCCCACCCAGGTTCTTAGGAATGGTATGAAATTATATTTTTAAAGAAATGGTAGTGTACCAAGTTCAGCTCTTCAGAATTTGAGAGAAGTATTCGAAAATGTGTGTTGGTATGTCATGGATTCCAATTTTAAGCCAAGTTTATGGCCTCTCTTTTCTGGCACACATTTTATAAAGAGCAAAGAAGATGCATATTGTTTTCTGATGTATTAACTTCACAATTGTAAGAAACTGAGTCTCTTGTCTCTGTCAAGGAGGTTGGTGAGACTTTGGGGCTCTATAACTTGCGAATGATATACAGCACACCTGGAGATGGTACCACAGGTATATGAAAAGCTGCAGAGTGAGGCCAGAGAGAAGTTAGAGAACTGGAGATTATATTACATTATGTTATGTTATGTTATGTTATGTTATGTTATGTTATGTTATGTTATATTATTATAATTTTATGTCTGAAGAGGTAAGTTTTGAAGAGTAACTGTCTTTGTGTTTATGGACTCAGAAAGTAGCCAATAATTATTTGCTGCACTAAATAACTTTTCAGATGAGAAAAGGAGAGAAAATAAGATGAAATGATATCACGTGAATGAATGGTTGTACAGAAGAACTTTCAAACAGGCAAGACTCTAAAACATTGGAAGAGGTCACTATTGGGAGGGGGCCCCCCTTTTCCTCAGCAGTTATTACCTATGGGACAAATGCATGCCCCGGTGGCCCTGGGTGGGGGCTGTCCCACCTAGTGGTAGAGGGAGAAAGGAGATAGATGGTTTCTGGAGAGTCCCTTTATCCTGCTCTCCAAAGTGCAGAGATGGGTACTGAGCACCTAGATGGGGCAGCCAGTTCTGAAGGCAGGTGCTGCCACCTAGTGTTTGCTGCTCTCACCCTCAGTGGCGCCCACCCACCTAGGAAGCCCCAGTGACATAGTCTCTGTACCCCAGCCACACAGACCTAAACAGCAAAGCCGTTCAAAAAACACAATCACATTAAATTATGTGTTGAAGGAGACTATTCTTTTGAGAAAAATATGAGTAACTAGTACAGCACTGAGATGTAAGAATCCAGCGTTCACTTGCACTTCTCATGTGGTGACTACGTAGGGGGGCTACAGGTTACACACAGAAAACCTGTTGTGTGTGCCTTTAATATTAGTTTGACGTAGGTCCACGTGATGGAAGGTTACCTTCCAAGTGGGAGGGGATTACAGATCCGGGGAAGATTTTCTAACTTTCGGCATTAAACTGACATTGTCTCACGGGAGCGGGTGCTTAGTGTGACTGAGTGTATCCAGACACAGGCTGGAGTACGGCTTTATGGGAAAGGTGAAAAAGGCATTTATGCCATCAAAACCATCAAAATGACTGACTAGGGGCGCCTGGGTGGCTCATTGGTTAAGCCTCTGCCTTCGGCTCACATCATGATCTCAGGGTCCCGGGATCGAGCCCCGCATCCAGCTCTCTGCTCAGCAAGGAGCCTGCTCTCTGCCTGCCTCTCTGCCTGCTTGTGTTCTCTTTATCTCTCTGTCAAATAAATAAATAAAATATTTTTAAAAAATGACTGGCTAAAGCAGACAGTCTTTAAATCTCCTCTCATGCTAGACTCGGTGCTCCTTGAAAGCAGGGCTTTGACCATTATGCCCTTTGCTGAGCATGGGGCCGGCTGAGTAGCACGGATAGATGCTCAGTGAGTGTGTTGATGAATGAATGAATATATTCACTTAGAATTTCCCCAAAGGAAGAAAACTGGCTCAGATAAAAGAGTTATTTAACAAGTTGAGAAGGACAAAAAGATCAGCCTCTGACATTCAGAAACTGGCCTGGCACTCGGGCTATGTCGTGTTATTCTCCTGTAGAACCTAAACTATCTCCCAGAATTCGAGCCTCAGACAAGGTTATTGGAGACTATGATAAAATGAGACAAAGCGAGGCCACTTCATAATTTTGTCTAAGCACACACAAAAATAAGGTCACTGTCCACCTGCAGAATACCACACATCGCCACCTTTCAGCCAAAATGAGAGATTGCTACTGCTTTACAAATTACAGCTCAACCCCTACCTCGTCTTCCCAGCCAGACAGATAAGTTTACTGAGATACCCAATCAAAGACTCACCTTGCTGTCTGACAGCATCCATTCAAGGGCAAAATGCTACTTCCTTAGATGCTATACCAAATCACCCAAAGCCCAAATCCTATGATAAGCTCTTTCTAACACTCTCTCACTGGGACACTCCACAGTTCCCTATGGTCTGTGTTCTCCCTCAACTTCTTAACTACAGGACTGCTTCTGGTGGTCTTTGGCTGAAGGCCACTGGCCAAGTAAATGCTAAGGAAAAAAAAAAGTATGCCCCAACTCCAAGTGCAACCTGAATCCCGTAAGAATCCCAGATCTGTGAGGGTGAGTTAGCTACGGAACACTCCTGAAAACAGGAAGGATCTTATAGATCAATACCCACTAACATTGACTGAAGCTTACTATATGCCAGGCATTATCCATGCACTCTACAAGAGTGATTTCATTGTGTGAAGTAGGCATTATTATCCCCACTTATAGATGAGGAAACTGAATCACAGAGAGGCTGAGAAACCTCTCCAAGTTCGGCTAGCTGGTGAGTGGTGGAGCCAGGTTCAACGTCGTCACCTGACTCCAGGGCCCATGCTTCAGATAGATAGGACTTTGAAGGAAGAAGAGAGGTAGGCAAGTATGTGTTCTGGGGGAAGCAGCAAGGCATGAGCAAAGGCACGGGGGCAAGAATACACAAATCTACCTAACAAGCATCTCGTTGCATTAAGACCTCCACAATCTCTGCTCTTCTCTCCACGTAGCCCTTAGCACTGGTTCTAGTTTCCTTAAAGCTAACTCCCAGGGCCAGACGCAGGGGTGGGGGCAACACATTCTGGTTCTTAAAGAAGCTTGGATTCTTTCACCTAAAATTTAATGATAAAAATGCTACAATCTGCCTCCTCCCCACCCCTTGCTCCTCTCATCTCCTGAAAGCCTGATGTGACACCGTTGGGTGTGACCGGGGGTCTAAATTCAGTCCTTCACCTAATAAACACCCACTTACCTTTCATTTCATGGGGAGTTCTCTAGGATAGGTTAGGTCCCGTTGTCATAGGCTTTCACAGTGGCCTGAACTCCCCCTTTGGGAAAGCATATTGTTCTTGTTACAGTTCAGTATATGTCCTCCCTTCCTCCCTGCTAGACTTAGATTTTCACGAGAACAGAGGCCAAGCTTGACTTGTTCACTTCCTGGCATGCCCCAGGACCTCCAAGGGCTGAACTTGAAAGGTCAGGGGGACGGAATGGCAGGAGAGGTTCAGGGAGAAGCAGGGCAATTCCCTACCTTTCCTATTCCAAACTCTTTCTTCATAATGCATCACGATCCCTGCTACTGTACTTTCTTGACCCCAACTCAAAACCATCCTCAGTCAGGTCAGATGCTGCCTAGAGAAATCCAGCCATTAAAAGTCAGGTCTTTTAATTTTAACAGGAGTTTTTCATAAACCTCACCTTCTGAAAAAGTGAACCTTCTCCTCTGCTGATTTATCCAAGGTCACGCTGAGTCAGACATCAAAGCTAGAAATATAACTCAGATCAGCAATTCCCAAGATGGTGCTTGATCTCCTTCTTAAAGGAATAAAGAAGAGGAACTGGGCTCAAACACTGAATTCTCTAAGAATGTTAATCAAATGTGAGCTTATAATGCCTGTGGCTTCCACATGTTAGCCAGAAAACATTAAAGCATAATGAGTCCTTCAGGAAGAGGGATTTTTTTTTTTAAGGAACAAGAAAACCCAAGAAGTACAATCTGGATTTACAATTAATACTGCAAAAATGATTTGGGTTAAGTCCTGGATTGTGATTATCCTAAACTGGTTTATCATAGTGAGGTTAGCATAAGCTGGAGTCAGAATCAGCTTACTGTATAACCTCTTGGTCGAGGGTACAGCAAAGCTAAAAAGCTGCAGGAAAACAAATGTCCTTGGCATTACCCTGTGTTCCAAACTCATGAGAAGCCACTTAAAAATGAATAAAACCAATGTTAAATTCTTAGCGACATCACCACACAGTGAGAAAGTTCAAATGAAAGCCAAGTTCTCAGCCTGCAGTGCTGAAGAATGAAAGCCAAGCAATTAGAGCTGAGAAAATGATTACATAATCTTACAGCCGGCAACTTAACTCAGCAATAGCAAGGAATTTACTGTCTCAGTGTTAAGAATAACCAAGACATCTTTTTACCTGTGATGGGTCAGGCGTAGCTCAGTACAGGAAGGGGGCAGGGGAAAGAGAGAGACCGCAGAAGCTCTCCACCTCCTTCCAGCCTGCAGTCTCTGGAACGTGAGAAGTGAACCACCTCTGCAAAAAAGTGAAGCTTTCATGGATGAATTTAGAACATCTTTCCTGGATATGTAGGGCTCACGTCTCCTGTATAATTACTCACAAAAACCAGGCAGCCCCCGATAATTGTGTATTTCCCATTTCTTTGAAATGTTCCTCTCTTCCATCAGTGTTGCCCCAAGTGAGATGACAAAATTATTTATAGGAAATGAGGCAGGGCAGCTTGTTTTCACCAAACCCTTTCCTGCATATAGTGCAAAGGGGTAAAAATAAGTCAACTCCTTGTGCTAAAGTTTCTAATAAAAACCAATATTTGACAAGGCTTTGTTTTTCCTTTCCTTGCTATTTTCCATTACCTTTTATTTTTCCTTTTTTTTACAAGTACAGAATGTGTAATTTCATCTAGAAATAGACTTCATTTTAAACAAAATACAATGTTTATTTAAAACAAACAGAACATCCTTCCCCAAGGAGAATGGACAATGTAGGGCTACAGCACAACTAGGTCTGCTGTCAGACTGTTTCCACTGCTATTCCTTGGCGACCTGGAGAGCAGCCTCAAATCTGGGATGGCCTAAGGACAGAACTTGTAAAGATGTCACATTTCTATACCATCAGAGCTGCATTTCAACACACTGAGCCTTACCAACAGGCCAACATTTATACAGACTGGGACATGATTTACTGAATAAAAAACCTGATTTGTTTCCAAAGGTAAGCCTTTAAATAAAAATTAGATTCAATTAGCTAACATAGTACTTCATTGGTTTCAGATGCAGTGTTCAGTAATGTATCAGTTGCTTATAACAGCCAGTGCTCATCCAATCATACGCCATCCTTAATGCCCATCACCCTGTTACCCCGTTCCTCCATCCGCCGCCCCTCCAACAACCCTCAGTTTGTTTCCTATAATTAAGAATCTCTGATGGTTTTTCTCCCTCTCTGACGACTTCCCATTCAGGTTTCCCTGCATATGATCCTCTGCATTGTTTCCTCTAATTCCACTTACGAGTGATACCATGATAATTGTCTTTCTCTGACTCACTTATTTCACTTAGCATAATATCCTCCAGTTCCATCACATGATGGGACTAGTAAGTATTGATGTAAACTATTAAGTATTGATGGAACTAGTAAGTATGGATGTAAATAGTAAGCATTCATCCTTTCTGATGGCTGATTAATATTCTTTATCCATTCACCTGTCAATGGACATCTTAGTTTTTTCCACAGTCTGGCTATTGTGGACATTGCTGCTATAAACACTGGCATGCAGGCGCCCCTTTGGATCACTGTGTTTGTATCTTTAGGATAAATACCTAGTAGTGCAACTGCTGGGTCGTAGGGTAGTTCTATTTTTAACATATTGAGGAACCTCCACACTGTTTTCCAGAGTGGCTATACCAGCTTGCATGTCCACCAACAGCTTAAGAGGGTTCCCCTTTCTCCACATCCTTGTGAACACTTGTTGTTTCCTGACTTGCTAATTTTAGTCAGACTGGTGTGAAGTGGTATCTCATTGGGGTTTGATTTGTATTTCCCTGATGCTGAGTGATGTGGAAGAACAATTTTTCATGTGTCTGTTGGCCATTTGTATGTCTTCTTTGTAGAAACAACTGTTCATGTCTTTTGCCCATTTCTTGACTAGGTTATTTGGTTTGGGGGTATTGAGTTTGATAAGTTCTTTATACATCTTGGATACTAGCCCTTTATCTGATATGTCATTTGCAAATATCTTCTACCATTCCATAGATCGCCTTTCAGTTTTGTTGACTCTTTCCTTTGCTTTGCAGAAGCTTTTTATCTGGATGAAGTCCCAATAGTGAATTTTTGCTTTTGTTACCCTTACCTTTGGAGATGTGTCTAGCAAGAAGCTGCTGCAGCTGAGGTCGAACAGGACCTCTCCTCTAGGATTTTGATGGGTTCCTGTCTATTTAGGTCTTTCATCCAGTTTGAGTTTATTTTTGTGCATGGTGTAAGAAAATGGTCCAGTTTTCCCGGCACCATTTATTGAAAAGACTATCCTTTATCCATTGAGTATTTTTTCCTGCTCTGTCAAAGAAAAGTTGACCATAGAGTTGAGGGTCCATTTCTGGGTTCTTTATTCTGTTTCCTTGATCTATGTGTCTGTTTTTGAGCCAGTACCATACTGTCTTGATTATTACAGCTTTTTAATAGAGCTTGAAGTCTGGCATTGTGATGCCCCCAGTTTTGGTTTTCTTTTTCAACATTCCTCTGGCTCTTCAAGGTCTTTTCTAGTTCTATACAAATTTTAGGGTTATTTACTCCAGCTGTCAAAAATGTTGATGGTATTTTGATGGGGATTGCACTGAATGGGTAGATTGCTCTGGGAGCAAGACATTTTAACAATATTTATTCTTCCAATCTATGACGGTGGAGGTTTTTCCATTTCTGTGTGTCCTCTTCAATTTCTTTCTTAAGTATTCTGTAGATTTTAGAGTACAGATCCTTTACCTCTTTGGTTTATTCCTAGATATTTTATGGTTTTGGGTGCAATTATAAATGGGATCGTGTCCTTAATTTCTCTTTCTTCTTACTGTAAATGTATAGAAATGCAACTGATTTCTGTGCATTGATTTTATATCCTGCCATGTTGATGAATTCTTTCGGTTTTTCTATAGAAAGTATAATGTGTATACTACAGAAAGTATACTGTGAAGAGTGAGGGTTTGACTTCATCTCTGCCAATTTGAATGCCTTTGATTTCTTTTTGTCATCTGATTGATGAGGTTAGGACTTCTAGTACTATGTGGAACAACAGTGGTGAGAGTGGGCATCCCTGTTGTGTTCCTGACCTTAGGAAAAAGCTCTCAGGTTTTCCCCACAAGAATGATACTAGCTGTGGGATTTTCATATATGGCTTTTATGATATTGAGGTATGGTCCCTCTATCCCTACACTGTGGAGAGTTTTAATCAAGAAAGAATGCTGTATTTTGTCAAATGCTTCTTCTGCATCATTTGAGAGATTCATATGTTTCTTGCCCTTTATTAATGAAATTATCACATTGATTGATTTGCGAATGTTGAACCACCCTTGCAGCCCAGGAATAAATCCCACTTGGTTGTGGTGAATAATCCTTTTAAGATACTGTTGGATCCTAATGTCTAGTATCTCAGTGAAAATTTTGGCACCCATGTTCATCAAGGATACTGTTCTTTAATTCTCCTTTCTGATGGGGTCTTTGTCTAGTTTTGGGATCAAGGTAATGCTGGCTTCATAGAATGAATTTGAAAGTTTTCCTTCCATTTCTATTTTCTGAAATAGCTTCCGAAGAATAGGTATTAGTTCTTCTTTAAATGTTTGGTAGAATTCCCCTGGGAAGCTGTCTGGCCCTGGACTCTTGTTTGTTTTTAGATTTTTTTGATTACTGTCAATTTCTTTGCTGGTTATGGGTCTGTTCAGGTTTTCTATTCTTTCCTGTTTCAGTTTTGGTAGTTTATAAGTTTCCAGGAATGCATCCATTTCTTCCAGATTGCGTATTTTGTTGGCATATAGTTGCTCATAATATGTTCTTAAAATTTTATTTCCTTGGTGTTGGTTGTGATCTCTCCTCTTTCACTCATGATTAATTTGGGTCCTTTCTCTTTTCTTTTTGATAAGGATAGCTAGGTGTTTATTGATCTTATTAATCTTTCAAAGGACCAGCTTCTAGTTTCATTGATCTGTTCTATTGTTCTTTTGGTTTCTAGTTCATTGATTTCTCTCTAATCTTTATTATTTCTCTTCTCCTGCTTGGTTTAGGCTTTATTTGCTGTTCTTTCTCCAGCTCCTTTGGGTGTAAGGTTAGCTTGTGTGTTTGAGACTTTTCTAATTTTTTGAGAAAGGCTTGTATTGCGATGTACCTTCTTCTTAGGACCACCTTTGCTGTATCCCAAAGATTTTGAACACTTGTGTTTCAATTTTCATTTATTTCCACGAATTTTTAAAATTCTTCTTTAATTTTCTGGTTGACCCATTCATTCTTTAGTAGAATGCTCTTTAGCCTACAAGTGTTTGAGTTCCTTGCAAATTTCCTCTTGAGTTTCAAGTTTCAAAGCATTGTGGTCTGAGAATATGCAGGGAATAATCCCAATCTTTTGATACCAGTCAAGACCTGATTTGTGACCCAGTATGTGATCTATTCTGGAGAATGTTCCATGTGCACTCAAGAAGAATGTGTATTCTGTTGGTTTAGGATGGAATGCTCTGTATTTATCTGTGAAGTCCATCTGGTCCAGTGTGTCATTCAAAGCCCTTGTTTCTTTGTAGATCTTCTGCTTAGATCTGTCCATTGCTGTGAGTGGGGTGTCAAAGTCCCCTATTATTATTGTATTATCAATCTATTTCTTTAATTTTGTTATTAATTGGTTTGTATAATTGGCTGCTCCCAAGTTAGGAGCATTAATATTTATAATTGTTAGATCTTTCTGGATAGACCCTTTAAGTATGATATAGTGTCCCTCTTCATTCCTTTCTATAGTCTTTGGTTTAAAATCTAATTTCTCTGATATCAGGATTGCTACCTCAGGTTGATTTTGATATCCATTAGCATGATAAATAGTTCTCCACACCCTCACTTTCAATCTGGACGTGTCTTTAAGTCTAAAATGAATCTCTTATAGTAGACAGCATATAGATGGGTCTTGCTTTTTTTTTTTTAATCAAAAGATACCCTGTATCTTTCGATAGGCACATTTAGCCCATTTACATTCAGAGTAACTACTGAAAGATATGATTTTAGTACCATTGTATTACCTGTAAAGTCCTCGTTTCTGTAGATTGTTTCTTTCTGGCCTATGTTACTTTTGGGCTCTCTCTTTGCTTACAAGATGCCCTTTAATATTTCTTGCAGGGCTGGTTTAGTGATCACAAATTCTTTTAGTTTCTATTTGTCCTGGGAGCTCTTTATCTCTCTTTCCATTCTGAAAAACACTCTTGCTGGATGAAGCATTCTTGGCTGCATGTTTTTCTCATTTAGTACCCTGAATATATCATCCCAGCCTTTTCTGGCCTACCAGGTCTCTGTGAATAGGTCTTCTGCCAGTTTAATGTTTCTACCATTGCAAGTTAAGGACCTCTTATCTTGAGCTGCTTTCAGAATTTTCTCTTTTATCTCTGAAATTTGGAAGCTTCACTATTATGTCAGGGTGTTGGTTTATTTTTATTGATTTGGGGGGGGGGGTTCTACCTGTTGGACTTGAATGCTTGTTTCCTTCCTCAGATTAGGGAAGTTCTCAGCTACGATTTGCTCAAATATACCTTCTGTCCCTCTCTTCTTCCTCTGGGATCCCAATAATTCTAATATTGTTTCACTTTATGGTATTGTTGATTTCTTTAATCCTCCCCTCATGGTCCATTAGTTGTTTTGCCCTCTTTTACTCAGCTTCCTTCCTTTCCATCATCTTGGCTTTTATGTCACTGACTCTCCCTTCTGCCTCATTTATTCTAGCTGTTAGAACATCCATTTAAGACTGCATCTCAGTTAAAGCATTTTTAATTTCAGCCTAATTCGATTTTTTCTGCACTAAGAGATTTTCTAATGTCCGTTATGCTTTTTTCAAGTCCAGCTAATAACTTTATAATCATTATCCTGAATTCCAGCTCTGACATTTTATTTCTATCCATATTGATTATATCTGTGGTGGAGTGTATTACCTCTGGTTCTTTCTTTTGTTGTGAATTCCTCCTTCTAGTCATTTTGCCCAGAGAAGAATGGATGAATGAAAGAACAATAAAAAATATCAACCATGACCCCCAAGCAAAATACCCACTAGAGAAATCTGAGGAGGTCAGAAACCAAAAAACAAAAGAAAATAAATGGAGGGGGGGAGGAGAGAGAATAATCTCCCAGGTGGACAAAATAGGGTGATCCACTTGGTCCTGGGTGTATTTTGGTCTTTTAAAAGACACCAAATCCCAAATTTTAAAGAAAGCAATATGTATGTGTGTGTGTATATACATATATATATGTATATACACACACCGAATACAGTGAAAGGAAGCAAAAATTGAAGAATATATCTATAAAATGTAAATATAACTATAAAAGTTAAAAAAGGACTTAAGAACAAAGAGTTGATGAAATAAGAAACAGGTTGAAAAGAACAAAAAGGAAAAAAGAAAAGGAAAAATTTAAACTGAAAAATAAAAGAATCATGAAGAAAAAAGTCGTTGAATTTGATATACTATTTTCCCCTGGTGCTGGAGTTTTGCAATTCTGCGTGCTCTGTAAACTTGGTATTTGCCTGATGTTCTGGCTGGTCTTCTGGGGGAGGGGCTGCTGTGCTGATTCTCAGATATCTTCACCTGGGTGGAACTGCAATGCCCCTTGCCAGGGGGCCAGGCTCTGTGTAGGCTGTTTGGGGTTGCTCTATGTGGCTTTTGTTTCCTAAAGGCTTTCAGGCCCCTTTAGAGGATGAAAATAAAAATGGCAGTGCCCCACTCTCCAGCCCTGAAGGTGAAAGATCATAGCCCCTTCTCTTCAGTAAACCCTCAGGGAAAAGCAGTCTTCACTTTTGTGTGCACCAAACTCTGCAGACTATTGCATTTCACACTCATGCCAATCCTCCTGGGGGAAGGAGAATGGTTGCCATGGTTCTTACCTTTGCAGGGCCCCCACAGGGAGAGTGGCTGCCCCATCAGGCCATGGTTCTGGGTTTACAGCAAACTGATTGAGAGCCCCCTCCTGGGCTCATTGACCATAGCTGGTTTCCCCTCTCTCAATGCTTGGGAACTCTGCTGGCTCGGGCACCCTCGTTCTTTTTGTGACCCTGGGTATCCTGAGACCACACTCTCCCACCTAGCATTCTGCCCCATTTCACCACCTGAGCACCTTTCAGGCAGGGACATCTTTCACTGGAGCAGATTTCTAAAGGTTCGGGTTTAGGATTCCGGCGCTCTATTACTTTCTGGTAGCTGGCTTACAGACTCCTCTCACCCACCACCATTCCAATATATTCTCTCAGATTCACTTCTTTGCACCTCCTACCTTGCAAAAGTGGTCACTTTTCTATTTGTAGAATTCCAGCAGTTCTTTTTCTTACATCTCAGGTTGAATTCATAGGTGTTCAGAATGATTTGATAGATACGTAGCTAAAATTTCAGGGACTGGATGAAATGAGCCCCCTATTCTTCTGCCATCTTGTCTCTCCTCCACAGGTAAGCCTTGATCCTTCCGTCTCTCATGTCTCTTACCTGTAAAATTAAGACATCTTTGGATAGCTCCCCCCTTTTTTTTTGCCAACAAAAGATTAAAGATCAAATGAAATGTCTAACTTGCTTCAAAACTTACTGTGGACATACCAGGAGTGGCTGGAGGCTGGGTGAACTGCAGGAAGCATGCTCCTCAGATGCATGTAGACACACCCCCCAGAATTGCTCCTCTGAGCTGGGGGAGCACACCGAGAGTAAAGGACACTGTCTGTAGGCGCTTGGCCTTGAACTGTTTTGGAATTTTCAATAGCAGAGTAAATTATTTTCTCACTGATCATTTGATTAGCTGTTGCTCACAATGACTTAAACCAAGAACAAGAGACTTCCCCCCATCTGTAAGTGGGTTATATAAGAGTTAGAGGGAACAGACTTCTCAAGGGCCCATTAAGTTCGAGCTGCAAATTTAGGCTTAAGTAACGCAAGGTGGAGATGAGACGCAGAAATCACAGAAACAAATAGATGGCATACACAGACAACCAAGCCCTGCTACGGAAAGCTTTAATCACCACATGTAAAAACAATATATTCACATATCAAAAATGGCTCCAAATGCTTTAGCATCATCATAACAGTCTAGAAATGAAAGTTGCACTAATATAAAAACCTTCCTGTTCATAACCACAAGATTTATGAAACTGTTTCTTATAAACACATATTTTTTACCCTGAGGCTGACATCAAAGTGGAAAAGAAAAATCACTATCAGCTGGAATTTGTTCAATGTATAATTTAAAAAATCATTTATTCATTAGTTTGGAATAGGTTCTCTTTACTCTCGCCATGCATACTATGTGAGGACAAGAGGAAAAAGGGACAGATGGTTGTGTCCAGTCTATTATATACTAATTAGGAGTTCTCAACTCAATCTATTGATCAAAATGAACAGAATTTTAATATCAATTAATGCCACACTATCACACTGAAAAGTTTATCAAAATTAGTTCTTCATTATAAAAGAACTGGCAGTACATTGTCAGACAAGAAAAACAGAATTCTTTCTTACAATGTCTATTGCAATCCATTCTATTTACTACATCTGAGCCAACTAGTTAAGTTCAGAGTTCATACAGACTGCCTTGCAAACCTCAACTCTGGGCTTTTAGTCACACCTCGAGATAAGATCTGCACATCTACAAGAATAACTCCCAAATGCTACAACAGTTACTCTGTTCCAGTGACGGGAAGTGAAATGGTGTTAAATTGAGAAAAAGGACAGCCATATTGAAGGGATTACTGTAACTTTTTTTTTTTTTTTTTGGTGTGTAAGTAACAAATAAATAGAATAAAAAGATTTTCAAAATCTGAATTCCTAATGTCTCTAACGTTGTTCTTTTGTGAATGAATCTAGAGCAATAGTTTGCTATCTCTCACAAGGTAGTCTGGTGACTTTTATTCCAATTATTTCCATGATCATCTCTGCATGTTTCTAAAATGGGCTCCTCATAAATATTCACAGCCTTTCATGTAAACTGGCTCTTAATGTGCACATCTAAGTCAGGAAATCTTTGTTGCTGCTTGGTTTCAAAGTATTGTACAAAACAGTTTCCTGTGTACTACTTACTTTCAACTGTACAGTTTCATGTATTCTGAGCTACAACAAAAATCTGGGGATATATGACAGTTGAAGAATTACCATGCCTAATATTGGTCTATATGCTTCCTTTTTATGATTTCTAGATGTTCTCCCAATGCAAATGACTAAAATGAACAACATAGGCATGGAACATTGACTGGCTTGTCCAGTGTTTTGAGTGAGAAGTCTTCACAACTTCTCACTCAAAACTGAATGAGGATAATGGAGAGAGAATTCTGTACTAGACTGAGTTAGGGAAAGGTTTTCTGGCAAGGCTTGATACAGGTGTGCTTTTCTTTCTTTCTTTCTTTCTTTTTTTTTTTTTTTCAGGTAGAATCATGGAAAATCAAGGTGGGGAAACACTCAACCATCATATGGCCAATTCCTCCAAATGACACCTGAACCCTTGTATGACATTTCTGCCAAGTCATTGTCTAGCCTCTGCCAGAATACCTCTAGGGGCAGGAAGCTGTTCCAACATTACTTATTCTTCTTTAGCATAGAATAATAGCAAAACAGATGGAACAGGTAAACTTCCATTACGCATGATTATGAACTGGATCTAACTTTTTAAGTGTTAGTAGATTGTCAATTTACTACTCAAAAGGCTAAACCAGATTTGTTCCAAGCACCCCCTGCCTTCTGCAATGATTCAAAATGGGGAGATCCAACTTAAAAATGTGAGTATTAGGAATCGCTGTTGAACAGCTGTGTGTGGTGGGGAGCAGATAAGGAATCTTACAAGTAATTGTTGTAGGAACCTCAAAGCAAATACATGTTTTGGAAGAGCAGTAAGTGTTTCATGTTGAAGAGGCAGTAAACACTGTGTGGAGCAAGTCATGGCATGAGAATTCAAGAGCCCTGGTGGGTGAACTGTGGACTAATTACAGCCTGCAGCACTTGTCAATTCTGACGTAGGAGATAAGACAATGACATGAGCAGTCTCAGACTGCACTCTGCTCCCCTGGGCAATCAGAAGCTGGACACTCTACCTTGACTTTCTCCTTTTGGTTGGTCCGGCAGCTCGGTAAATAACATTTTTATTTCTGATTTCTCCCACGGTACTCAGCCTGCTTTGAGATTTTAAATCCCCGCTTTGGAAGACCAACAAGGCAATGTATTGATTGGTCGGTAATGATGTCAGGATTCAATTTACAAAGGATCAATTCCTCTGAAGGGACGACACAGTTATGTCTGTTTTTTTTTTATTTTTTGGACATATATATGAATAAATATAACACACACGTAAACTTTACAGACTCTGAATGATCACGGTAATTGAGACTCAGCTGATTCAGTTTTGCGTGCTACCTTTCGCCTCTGTGTTCAAATGGCAACGGTATCGTATCAATCTTTAACAAACAAGACTACGAGCAACGGACAAAAACAAAACAACAAAAAACCAACCTTAAAGTCAGTATGTCTTTTTATATGGAGGCCACTTTTTTTTTTCATATCTGTTTCAAAAGTATCAGATAGTGAACATTTAGTGGCTAGATGACAGGAGAGCAAATCTTCCTGCAAAAAAAGCACAGAACTTCCTTGACCACTGAGATTTGGAAGTGAAATCAATAAAAGTCTATTAAGTACTCAGGATAGATCTGGTTGGCATCAAACACCACAAAGATCTTTGGGTCCCAGGTATCATCCACACAGCTGTCATATAAATTCACATAGCTCCCGTCTTTGGAAGGAGGTCGCATGTATTTGGAGTCTCCGTTTATGTAATCTCCAATTAGCACTCGAGCGAGAAACATAGATTTATACGTTCTAAACAGATGCCGCTGTTGCAAGCTTACGCCATGAATTTGGAATGTGTTTCCATGTTTTATGTCGTCTTTGCAGAAGCGACTGGAGTAAATAGCATCTCTAGCAAAATAGGTTCCTTAAACAAAAAGGACCAAGAAAAAAAAAAGCCAGGATTACTCTGAAGAATGTATGAAACACAAGCAAACACTCTAATTGTTAGGGGAATAGACACATGGAATCATCTAAGGAAAATGGGTGTGGAATTTCCTCGTCTATGGATCTCTGAGAGAGAACAGAAATCCATGGATAAATCTTTTATAAATTTTTATACCATTCCATGCCATCAACACCCTCCCCTATGCCCACCAAAATGAAGTGACCAGACTTCCGTTTTGGAAAGAAAGCTTACAAAGAAATCCAGTATGTAAGACACAAACTGTTCCTGTGAGTAAGCGTGTGGTGAGACCTGAGTTTGAGCTGCTTGGGTCTCCCATTCATTTCTATTTGCCTCCACTACCTTCCTCAGCCCGCGGCCCTCGTCCAGCATCCACCGGCACTCTGCTGAGCACAGGGAGAATGACTAGTCTGCAGAGATTACTTCAAAACCCAAGAAACCACATTTCTATGTTACAGGGTGACAAGTCAAGAATATTTCTGGAGATAATAGAACCCAGTAACCATGAAAAGGGCTTCTGCAGAGTGTAGTACTGTTCATATCTGAGCACTCCAGAAGAACAACTTCACACAGGTTTGTCACCGAAATCTGAAAACTCAATAAAGCATCAACTCTTCCAAAAGGGTAGGCATAGGAGACTGACATCATGAAGGCAATATTTACTCTAAAAAATTTGGGAAATGAATCTCCAAGTCTCAGATTACGCCGTACTGACAGGATTAACAGCAACGCTTTTCCCATCCCTGTACAGTTAAATCAATAGAATGGCCTTTTCAGTAATTATTTTAAAAAATTAACCTACTTTAGGAAAGTGTAGATGTCTCGATCCTAAGTAGTAGCCAGCTCTCTTGCTGGAGATAAGGTACAAAGTAAGGACCAAAGAAATAAATGCCCATCCCTATCTTTTCTCCTCATCTCTCACCATAATTTTCTTGAGTCATGGGCATAAAATGGAGAGCTTGGACTTTCACAACATTAGAAAAAGGTGAGGAATTCTCCCATTATTCCTCATTGCTCATTAATATGGCTACTTACCATTTTTGAAAAATCAAAACATGTCTAGTACCTAGACATGTCCACAATGCAATGAATGCATTTTATAGTTCTCTGTATATTTGATATAAAACAGTTTCTTATAGAGACTTACCCATGGAAAGGATTTATACATGGAAATTAAATGTAATGCAAAAATCAGCTAATTGGGACACGATTGTCCCACCAGAATGCCTGGGACTGGGAGAGCTATTTAATCTGAAAGAGGTGTCAAAGTCTTACTTCTACCCTGTACCTGTAGGAAGTGGCTTTTCTGTGGCTCAGAAATTCTGAGGGTGTGTGAGGAACCTAGTAGAGTAACTTTTAACTTAATGACTATCAAACTCCTGACTTACAAAACAATCTCTAAAGAGAGAAGAATCTCTCGGAGGACTCCAATGAGACCTGGAATTCTGATAATTACCTTTCCCAAAGAGAGCACCATGGATACCATTTATTCTCCAATCGAAGTTATGGATGCAAATTGCTTCCACAAATTCACTGCTGGTACCATGAAAGAGCATTTGTTCATTAATCTGAGGCACGCCTCTTTTTTTCTTGAGCTGAGCCTTTTTCCTAAAAACACAATACACACAGGCACAAAACACACAGAGAAACAGACCATAAGTGACAATTACAAGTTTTCAGAAGAGCCAAGTTCAACACAAAGGGTGAAACAGAAAATACTTCCTTAACATAAATCATAAGTGGGCAAAGCAGCTCTGGAAGAGAAATAATCTCGAATGTTCTTGAATACATAATCATCTTACCAAAAATTATTAGTTAAAACTGAGACCTAAGACTGAAAATTATACCCAAAACTATAGATATCCCAGATGATGCCCCATCATAGTGAAGGTTTAACTGATGGCCTAAACCAGCCAAGCTTTACAGATGCCTAAAAATGACACTACAAACAATTAAATAATAGAAAGGTCACAGTCTTTATTTATTTATTCTTTTCTTTTTAAAAATTCAATTAGCCAAAGTATAGTACATCATTAGTTTTTGATATAATGTTCAATGATTCCTTAGTTGAGTATAACACCCAGTGCTCACCATATCATGCGCCCTCTTCAATACCCATCACCCAGTTAACCCATACCCCCACCTACCTCCCTTTCTGCAACCCTCAGTTTGTTTCCCGGGTCAAGAGTCTCGTGATTTATCTCCCTCTCTGATTTCTCCCCATTCCATTTTAAATACTGAACTCCTTCAGCAGGGACCATGCCCTAATCTTTTTATCTCCAGAAACTAGAAAACATTGGTTAGACTGAAGTGAATGTTGTATCTTAGAGCTGGGAGGAACATGAAGCCATCCACTTCAACCCACTTCCCAATGGACAAATCTCTTCTTACACATAAAAAGATACTCAATGCAGGACTGACTAACAGTAAAAAACGAACAAACTGAAAACAGCCTCATATAGCATAGCTGACACGCCTTTTTCTTTCCTGGACAGCCTTTAGTTGACAAGAATCTGCGGGATATCTTCTAATTTATAAATGTCAGTAAGAAATAGAAGCAGAGTCCAGATATCATCAGCCAGCACCAGCTCTCCTGGCTTACCAGTGGCATCACTTTGTAGTTATTCCAAACCTCCAATTCTCAAACCACACCTCTTTTTGGCTGGCTATATTTGTAAAGCTGATTTATAGGCCTAATGTAGTAGATTGATTTCAATTAAACTTTATCTTGAAAAGCAATTTTTTTAATGATGCGTAATTTATAAACAACATACAACTTAGTGACTTTGTGGGGGAATGACAGTTGCATTTAAATGAGAGAAGTGGAAATTGTCTTTCTCAAGAGTCATTTAGCAACATGTATCAAAACTTAAACGTATGTGGTTTGGTCTACTGGGGACAGTCTTTCGGACCATTAAGCATGAGGTTAGAAGAGTGTGCATTAAACAAATATGTCCTTCAGAAAAACCCAGCATGTTTTCACTGAGAATAAATTTGCCGACTTTCTTTTTTAGACGTAGGTACCACGTTTGTTTGTTTTTTTTTAATGATGCACACAGGTTGCTGTTCCAAGCAAGGAAAAAATCTTAAGGAAAAAAAAAAAGATAATCAAATCTTTTTGACTGTTTCTATCTTCCAAGGTCTTTCTGACTCATGATTCATTCACATAACAAATAGGCTACCCCGTCTCATGTTAAATCTTTCACAAGTGTGATAAGCAAGCCCTCTACATTTTCACCCAAATTACTGATAAAAATATTGAAGGGCTCAAGAAGAAAGCAAGCATGCCACTCAAGTTACTCTCAGCCCAAGACTTTTAACTGGGTATTAATTTTTCTCTTTGAACTATCACCCAGCATACATTTCTCTATCTTGCATCCAGTAAAAGAACATTTGTCAACCACTTTGTAGAAAAAACCCAGTTATACTGTCTAGAGCCCTGGTCATCTACCACTATGGTAATTCTCTTATTTAGCTGGGCATTGGTGAATCTATACTGTTTTTTCCTAAGTAAATATTTTAGTATACATCTTCCTAAGGTCAAGCTTCGCCAACTGTAATGACTAGAAACTACTCTAAAATCAGGATATTCACCACTGTACTTCTCAGGCACAGATTAGAATAATTTCTGGTTTGAAAATTCCCCTGAGTCTCTCACAGTGTGAGCAATGAAAATCTGCTCGGTCACCGGATTGGACGTGGCATATATCCCCGTAGAAGGCAGAGTGGGCTGGGGTAGGCAAAGCTTTGCATCCCCACAGCATAGTTAATTCTGGTACCAACTACTAAGGCACCTATGAAATGTGGAGACTTGTGACATACTGTGATCTTGGGGTTCTGGAAAGGCTAACTTTGAGCTCTGGGACCTCTTGGGCTGTAGCTAAACCTTTGCGGAATATCACAGGATTCAAACCACACCAAGTTCTTCATGACCCTGCCCACCTTGGTCCAACCCGACAGCCATTTCTGAACTTTTGGAAAATACGGCAGCACCCACTTCTCAACGATATCTTAAAATTACCCACCCTCTTAGGGACTAGCCAAAAGGACTAAGTTGCCATGTGCCCTAAATTGCAACAGAAACAACTTCGGGCTCCAGACTGAGGTACGTTCGCCTAGGTTTAGACCAGTGGTTCTCCACGCTGGCTGAGCATTAGAATCACTTGCGGAACTTGTTAAAGACAAAGGTGTCAGAACACAGAGGTTCTGATTCAGTAGACCCAGGATGGGCAACAGACATCACCATGTGTTAAAGAGCTCTGCAGGTGATTCTGCTAGGTGGCCAGTGCTGAGGACCTCTCATCTGAATCCACATTCTTCATGAGATTGCAGCTTTCACTGCTCTTAATTCCTTGCTGCCCCATCCTTCCCAACCCTGGATCAATCCAACTGCTTTCCCTCTCTGCTCTTAAATATAGACTGCTGAAATAAATCATACAACATACCTGGGTTTCCACTCCAAATCCACATATTCCAACACCAGCTAAGCTATCAACACTGATGGAAATCCTATGATTCCCAGGTTAGTTCTTTCTCCCTCATTTTCCACACTGGTCATTCCAAATCTCCTCTTTCCCCCATCTCTCCCTCTTATCTACACCTCCCTAACACTTCATTCGCTGTAGGCTACCTCACTTATTTCACCAAAGACACTGAAAGTTTCGGGAAGGAACCCCATACGTAACCCCTCTCCTCATCCCCTACCTCTACTTATCTATAAACATGACTGGGCTACCCTCGTCTAGCTCCTTCTGTATATTCTAGTATATTGTCTGAATTCCACCCTATCACACCTCTTTAGGAGCCTTAATACATCAATTACCTTTCTCTTTCTCTTGTCCTTTAAACTCTCCCTCTCTGGTTTTTTTCCTACTGCAATTTGCATGTGTTCAGATCCCTCCCATCTTTAACTTAAAAAATCATAACAGAACAAAACGAAGACCCCTTCCCAAATCCACAGTATCCAACTTCTCGCATCCCTCTTCTTCTTCTCAGAAGAGCTGCCTACATTTGCTGAATATTAACATAGCCTCCACCAACATGGCTCTCATCCAGCATACCAATGACCATGTCGCAAAATCTGAAGCACATATTCAGTATCATCTTACTTGGCATCTCTTTTGTATGTGATCCTGAGGATGACTTGCTTAAACCTACTTGCTTAAACCACTTTCCTCCTTTGATTTCTAACTCTACCCTCTATTGGTTTTCTTCTACCTTCTGTGGTTGTTACTTCTCAGTTTCTGCCTTGAGTTTTCCTCTGCCCATTCCTTGGTCCTCTTCTTTTCTTAATCTACATACACTCCCTGGTCATCTTATCAATTCTATGGCTTCTACTACCTCACATTTTCTAATACTTCCAAAACCTTTATTTCTAGTCTACACCACTCTTCTGTTCCTGCCCATATTCCTTTAGTCAACCAAAGTGAGTCAGAAACTCTGGAGTTATCTTTCCTGTTTCTTTACTCACACCACTGAACACATTAAATCATCATTCTACATCCCTTAGTATCTCAAATCCATCCTCTTCACTCCAACACAGCAGATGCCACTTTGGTTCAGGCCACACAATGTGTCTTGGTTTAATTACTGAAACAATTTCCTAAATTGGTCTCCCTGCTTCTACCTATGACTCCTTCAAATCAACATTTCTCAACCTCCATACTAGTGCCACTTTGGGCTAACTAACTAACTGATACCAGTCTTAATTCCCCATCCAACCACATAACAATTAAAAATCATCTCCAGTCATTGCCAAATATCCCCTGGTGGGGAAAATAACTTCTTATTGAGAACCACTGCTTTAAACCCCTTCTCCACAGTATAGCCTGATATATTATTTTTCTAAAATGCAAACTGGATTGATCATTCTCTTCCTTCATGTTCTATAATGGATTCCCATTGTCCAGGAAAAAAATCCAAACCCCTCAGTTTGACTTATAAGGCCCTACACAGTCTGCTCCTGCTAACTCTCTGACCTCAATTCCGGATCAATCCAACTCAAGTAAGGCTACTGAAGAAAATCACACAACCATTCCAATGGCCCTACTACAAACTCCTGTATGCCCAGCCTCTTGGCTACCTTTCTACCTTCTTCTCTAATCATTCATCTTAATTTTCATTTTCTTTTTTTTTAAAGATTTTTTTATTATTTATTTATTTGACAGAGAGACAGGGCGATCACAAGTAGGCAGGGGAGGGAGGAAGCAGGCTCCCTGCTGAGCAGAGAGCCCGATTCAGGGCTTGATCCCAGGACCCTGGGATCATGACCTGAGCAAAAGGCAGAGGCTTAACCCACTGAGCCACCCAGGCGCCCTTAATTTTTTATTTTCATTTCAATGTATTTTCATTTTATTTTCACTGGTATTCAATTTCATTTTCATTTCAATTTATTTCATTTCAATTGCCTGGCTCCTTGTCCAAATTATGGTCCTATACACTGTTATGTCCCAAGTGTGCCTAGAATACTGTCTGACACAAACAAGGTGCTACAACATATTTGTTGGAAGACGGGAGAGAAGTAAAAAAGGCCTGGACAACATGGAAACAGATGGCTGAGGGACTTACGTGGGCCTCGCCACCTGTATAGTGAGTCAGAGGTTACACGATGATGAGAATGAGTAGGATTTTAGTTCTTAGTAGAGATGTCAAAATAACAGGCTTTTCTTACAATGAGACCCAATATTTTCTACTGTCAGAGCAGGTAACTGGTTCATTTACCATCAGATTCCTGCAGGCCAACATTACATAAAATCATGAAGGGTGTTGACAGAGTGAAACCATTTCCAGTAAAATCCCCAAGTATACAAAGTTTAAACAAGGGGATTCACTGGTACATTTTACCACTAGGATTGAATTGAGACAACTCAAATTATGAGTTCAATTATTATTGAACTCTATTTCAGAGGCCTGATTAAGAACAATGAATTAAGTTTTCATCAGACCATTTTAGAAAAATCTCACTTTATTCAATGAGAGAATAAAATCAAAGGGGGAGAGAAGCCTCCATCTTCCTTGACAAAAGGATCATCTAACAAGAACCCAATAAAACCTACACTCAGTTAAACTCATTATTGTCAGAAATGAAAGTTGGCTTGGTTCAAAGATTCAAGATTGTAAAGAATACACATTGAAAACTCCAAACTCCTTGTATTACCATAAACTGTTACGGCAACAAAACTGGAATATACTCAGGCCGTATTACTACTTATCAGAATCATGAAAGAATTCCATGTATCGTTACCAACCAAAAGCTAGGCACAATTTTCAAGTATATGGGAATGAAATGAGTTAAGGTCTGCAATTTGCTCTGAAATAGTTTTGCAACAATAATAGAAATAAACGAGAAAGATTATGTGCAGTAAATCCTAACAGGTTAAGTCAGGATGATGGATACATTATATTATGCATTACATTCATTATATTAGACTCTATTATTTGAAAATTTCCTGAGTAACTATTAGAAGTCTGCTCATATTTAGGGGCACCTGGGTAGCTCAGTCAGCTTAGTGACCTACTCGTGATTTAGGCTCAGGTCATGATCTCATGGGTCCTAAGACAAAGCCCCACGTGTGGCTCTGCGTTCAGCTGGGAGTCTGCTTGAAGATTCTCTCCCTCTGCCCCTCCCCCATAATTGTGGGCATGTGTGGGCACATGATTTCTGTCTCTAAGATAAATACATTTTTTAAAAAGGTCTGCTATATTTTAAAAAATTAGAAATTATGTATCATAAATTTAATAAAAATATTTTGGGAAGCCATTGTTTTAAATAGTATTTATTATTAAAAAATAAAGCACAACAGGTTAATTTGGACAACACCTTTAAGTTGGGCTTTATTTTTAGGGTAAACATATACTGAGCAATCCGACGGGTGGTTTCCAATCTTAATCAAGTAGTCAACTGAGATTTTAAAGCTACTGCATACACTGGGCCAGGCAGGACATTTGAAGGTGTGTTTCACAATGTCCTCCAAAACAAAGCAAGCAAATGACTACAGTCAAGATGGTGGAATCACTTTTTCTGAAAATTCAACAATGTTTCCAGAGACTTCTAAGTCCACATACAGGGCTGTGCCAACCAAAGCCACGCCAACAAGCCCGAAAAGTTTCCTCAACTCCCTCCCGTTTCTGACTGCAGCCACGACGCAGAGCTCTGCCACCCCTCAAAAGCCACAGTGCTGCAAGTGAGCCTGGCCTTGACCTCCAGGGTGGCTCTCTGTCACCAGCCCTCACCCTGTCCCCCAGGGAACGTGCAGCCATGGAGCGCCGAGACACACACACAGTTGGCACAACCACCACCAAAAGACAACGTGGATCAACACTGGCGCTTCGCCTTCTCTAAAACTCCAGAAGCCTCAGAAGCCAAAGAGAGGGCCAGGGCCAGATGCCACCTCACCTGCAGAAGAACTCCCACAAGTCCAGGTTTTGAATTCTCTGGATTCTTTTAATTCTGCCGCGATCCATTGTTTTCCCAAAGAGACTGGCAACCTCGTTATACTCATGTGTTTGACTGTGCAAGGGAACCAGCTGAAAAAAGAAGTTTGCATAGTTTTACAGGGGCCCCTTCTGCTCCTGCACAGGGCAGCTGGCCAGCCCCACTCTTACCTGATAGGGCACGTCGGTATTCACATTCTCCCAGTGTGGGGGCATGGGGATGGCCTCATTTTCACAGATGTAACTTTAAATGGCAAAAGACACAACACAGTATTAGACACTGGTGATAATGATGGTTGATTTAATTCCACCTTTTCTCCAAAGCTGAATTTTCATGTTTGGGATATTGTGACAAATGCAATTAACTGAAGCTCTCGGTTCTTTATTTTCAAATATTTCCACAATGTCTCCTGTGTGCTGCGTTTTGGGTGCTGAACTGACAACTTTGATAGAAAACAGCCAATCTTGAATAACATTAAAATTTCAAAAATTGTTGTTTAATTCTGTCATGTTTTTCTAAAATTGCCAGAAATTCTTTAAAATGTAAGGAATATTTTAAATAAAGGCATTTCCGAGAAGAAAACCAAACCTTTGACTTAAAAAACCTCCTCTTTAACAGATTGATATTGCCTATCAAATAAAATCCAAACCCTTCAGCCATATGTTCAATGTCCTTCAAGCTCTAACTCAAACCTAAACTTTTCTCTGTTGACTGCCCTCTATTCCCCCCACACAGCCTGTGGTAATTCACCTGGTGTGGCCAGTGAAACTTTGAAAAACTGCCCACCATGCTGAAGCCCCCAGATGGGAACACAGAAAAAGATGGTTAGTTGGAGGGCTTCATGGCAAAAGGCTGAAAAGAACATACTGATCTCCTGGGGACTGGAGGTTACTGGAAGAAAGTCATAAATTTCAAGCTTGTCTTTAGCTTCCTTTTTAAATCTCACCGTAATCTTTAAAAGATCCTATAATCATACATTTTAAAAATGAGTATGTATGAAGAAGCAGACAGTCAACAGTTTCCTCTCTCTCCAATTGTCATCTCTTGCCCCAACTATAAGTAATCAGGTTTTTTAAGACTTCGGGGTATTATTCTTTCAGACTTCTTTAGGTTATCACAAACCAAATTTTTACACAAATGATAGCAAAAACAGGTTCCTTGCAACCATTTTCTCCCCACTTATTATGTTCTTAAAGATCCTTCTATATCAGTAGGTAGAGAGTATCCTCACGCCCCATCCCTACCACAGAACCTGCCCAGGGTAAACACTCCATACAGGGTGGTTAAATGAAATGAGTGCAATTGATTTTGCAGGTGCACAGAATTCTATGGTACAGATAAACCATCATTTCTATAAAAGCTCCCTTGTTGATGGTATTTGACTTGTCTTTGACTTTTTGCTACTGTTAAGAATGCTGCAAAAAACAAGGTTATCCTTTTGCCATTTTACACACCCACTAATGCATCTGTAGGATAACATCTTTGAAATGGGATTCCTGGGTCAGAGAACATATTTATTTAGGATTCTGACAGATACTGCCCAAATGCCCTCCTTGAATGTTGGATTCATTAATATCACCACCAGAAATGGAGAGAATTCCTATATCCCAACAACCTCTCCAAAAAGGGGTGTTATCAAACTTTTGAATTTCTGAAAGTTTGATAGTAAAAAAAAAAAAATAGTCTGGTATTGGGGCGCCTGGGTGGCTCAGTTGGTTAAGCGACTGCCTTTGGCTCAGGCCATGATCCTGGAGTCCCGGGATCAGCTCCCACATTGGGCTCCCAGCTCCATGGGGAGTCTGCTTCTCCCTCTGACCTTCTCCCCTCTTGTGCTCTCTCTCACTCTCTCTCTCTCAAATAAAACAAAATCTTTAAAAATAAAATTTAAAAAAAAATAGTCTGGTATAATTTGTAGTTATCTTATTATGAGTGAAGTCATAGGTTTCTAATGGGTTGTAGGTCTTCTACTCAGAGATTCAGATAACACAGAGATGAGCCCTTGAAGGTAAGAGCATCAGTACTTTTCCCAGTGTTTGTGTTTCGTTTTTGTTTTGTTCTTCTTGTTGTTTTCCAGGGGTTTTTGTTTTGTTTTGTTTTTTACTTTCCCTGAAATATCTTCTAGCCTTGGAAAAGTTTTTTTTCCCCTAATTTTTATGTACCCCATAGCCTTAATTAATTGTAATTTCCTTGCCAGTAGGAAATGTAAACCCTTGCATGTAACACATGCTTGATATATTCCTGCCACAAATGAATATATCCGTATCATATATATCCGTATCAAAGCAAGTGGTCACTTGCTTTACTCCTTGCTCTACTGTAGCCTACCTAACTGTTCCCCCTCTATCATTACCTTGCTTATTATCTTCCATTCTGGTTATTCTCTCCCTCTTCTAGCTTCTATAGTCCATGACAGAACAAAGTGCTCAACCCCATAGTGTGCTGCTTCTCCCCACCAAAGTACACCAGAAATAATAACGTACAATTTCACTAAAATTTTCCATGATTATATCTCATTTTTTGCCCAGATTACATACTCTCAGAAGTTAAGTAATGTCTTTATTATATTCCTCGTACTCAAGAATAAAGATATGATGTGGCCAGTAAGAAAATAATATATTCTCCATATTCCATAGAAGTACTAGGGCATTCATTCTATAAGTACCTAAATAACTTTAAGTCGTGATGCTAAAATATAAGCCAAAGGTCTTAAGAAACAAATGGATAGAAACTTAAAGCATTTCTTTCCTTACTCTAATGCTTTCAGAATATCTCCCTGGGAAGAGCAAAGGAGTATGTATCCCCTCTAATTCACATGCTAGCATTTTTTTTTTTTCTGATTGATTCTATATTCTTTCAACAGCAGGGATATCAATATTCGCTTGGGCAGAAAATAGGAGGTATGCTCTAAGATTTTCCCCTTCGCTTTCATTCACATGAATAACAAACACATATTCTCTTCTGGCATCTCTGCCTTTCTTTTCAGGCTGCGTGCAGCCAGTGAGAGCAAAAAGGAAAATGTGCAACCAGCCCCGAGAGCAGAGAGCCGTGCTGTTGGCCTGCTGCTCTGGCCCCTCCTGCAGGCCTCCTTTGGTCACGACAGATTGGAAACCACTCCAAGGAGTCCCCCAGCGGGGATAAGTGGAGGTAGAGACAAAATGGGCAACTGCCTAGGATTTATGGCCCGCATAACTGGATGGTTCTGTCAGAGTATTTGCAAGTTAATTCAAGCCTACTTCAGTAAGCTATTTCAAGGACTTGTAGCGGAGACCATGTGGCATTATGTAACTGTCCTAAAGAAATGAAAACATGTCAAAATATACAGGGAAATGAAGAGGACAACAGGGAAGGAAAAAAGGACAGAAAATAATCATATTGTTAGTTCATCAACCATTGTGAATTTCAGTAACAGGAAGAGCAGTATCAAGATCATGAAATAACCTACCCAGACATTTTCAGACTATTTGTTCCTCTGTCAAATACTAAGAAAGAGGAGGAAAGCCCACTCTTTCTGCCTCTATTCTCTTTACAATACCTGAAAGCACTGATAGAAAAGGGGGCTCTTTTTATTAAGCGCTGTTTTCCAGTGATGAGATTCATTTGCTTCATTTCTGTATACAAAGACAAAGATATTAGGTAAGTGGTAGGAACATACTGTGCTGTAAACAGTCACGAAGATGTGTAGCCACACCACCTGGCGATGGGGAACCTTGGGGCTTGGGGAGGAGCTGACAGGCACACTCTATCAAGGACATCTCACCATATCTATTTACCACGACATAAAAGTGCTATTCAGGAGGTGCCTGGGTGGCTCAATCAGTTAAGCGTCTGCCTTCGGCTTAGGTCATGGTCCCAGGGTCCTGGGATTGAGCCCCACATCAGGCTCCCTGCTCTACGGGGAGTTGGGTTCTTCCTCTCTCTCTGCCCCTCCCCCTACTTGTGCTCCCTCTCTCTGACAGATGAATAAATAAAATCTCTTAAAAAAAAAAAAGTGCTACTCAGGGAGGGGGGCTTCATGGCATGATCTGCACTCACACACAGGGTGTTGGGCTCCTGCAGCCCAGTAGGCAGGGCCCACTCCTTTCTGTATCCCACTGCCCATAAGCAGACGCTACAGTGCCAGAATTCCAAATTTTGGAAAATGAAGAGTCCTCGGAAAAGAATGAAATTATGGAACCAAATCTTCTGGTTGGTTTATTAGAGGAAAGTGTACTTTGATTTCTCCAAAAATTTGGGGAATGGTAAAAAGATACGTTACCACCATAGAACTTATGCAATTCACAGAATTCCAAAAACTGGTACATTTCTTGCCTTCTCTCTAAATCGTATACCCAAATCAAGAAAATAGAAAACCCACTAGATGCAATATATACTTTTTAAAGAGATTCTAGTGATAAAAGTCTAATTAACTAACTGAAGGTGTCATTTCCCTCTCTCTTCTGTGCCTTAGCTATGGCACTAGCACCAGGTCCATTTCTTTGTTCCCACAAAGCTAAGAATCGAGATGCTAGTCCCTCTGTCTTATTTAACTAGCATCATTTCATTCCAAAATAGAGGCCCGCCCATCCAGGCAAAGGCTATAAGGTATGAAGTATGTTCTTCCCTTTCTAGATTCTCTTAGGTTCTGCCGACAACGGCATCACCACTGTGCAGGAAAACGCAAGATCATCTCAGCACGGGGATCTCAGCAAAGCCTGTGGTGTCATCTTAAAGCAGCTCACTCTGAGTTTCTGTTTTACCATTTTTATCTAGAGCACCTGAGTTGGCTTGTGGCAGAATGGCTGGGGCCAATTTTACAAACAGTACACGTGAAATGCTGATACCTGTAACTTTGATGTAGTACCATTATATGAGGGTTGGTGAAATTGAATGCTATATGTGACTCTTATTCTTTGATAAAGACTGTTTTTTTAATAAACAGCATTGTTTGGGAGAAATCTCTCCCCACAATCTCATTTACTAAAAATTACTCTTTCAGAAAGATGTGGCTTGTTGAATTATCTACCGAATGCTTTGATAAACTTTATCCTTGTCATGCAGCCTGGTGTGTGCGTATCATGGTGTCTCAGTATTGCTTCCAACAGGCACTTGTACACAAGATGTCTAAAAGGTCTAACAGATGCCTTCTGTCTAAACAGAAGCCAAAAGACAAATATCAGGGTCCCTTAAAGGCAATCTATTTGCCTAATGTCATAAAAAGTGATGGCTAGTCAGGAGTAAGAATATATTAAAATATAACTCTTGCTAATCAAACAAGCTTGGGGGAGACAATAATCATCAGCGATTTGGTTGCATCAACCTCTTATTGGACAAAAACCTTTCACCATTTCTGGGTCTTAGCTCCTCCAAGGAGATTTCACCACCCTACTGTACCACAACACACTACTAACTGTGTCATAAAGATACTGCTCATAGAAGCTGGGATGCAACAGCTAGAGGACTGAGCCATGCAGCAGCCAAAATACGCTTTATTAAGAAAGCCTCCCTGGGGTGCCTGGCTGGTTCAGTCAGTAGCGCATATGACTCTTGACCTTGGAGTTGGAGCCCAACATTGGGTGTAGAGATTACTTTAAAAATAAAATCTTAAAAAAAAAAATCCTCCCCATCCAGGTGTTCTATGTCTCTATGCAACCAACAGCTGAAACTACCAGCTTGAAAGCGAAAGAGTCGAATTCTACAGGTTTTTCATGGGATACCTAAAACCACACCTATATATCATGGATGAAATCCAAAGTGGGGCTGATTTCCAGATTAGCTGGCTATTCTGTGAAAGAGACAATGAAATCAGAAAATGGTAGAAGGCCATGTCCATTAAAGAAATAGTTTTCTGGCAAAGACACTAGGAGAATGGGTCCTTCAGCTGAACTTTTGTCTTCAAACTACCACCAGCTAGTGTTACTAACCTCTCAGATTGATCCTTAAAATAAAAAGATTCCCAGCTATTTCAAAAGGCTGATGGTGAAAAAAACAGCTAAAAAGTGTTTTGTGTTCCTTAAAAGTGTTATATAAGTTCAAAATATATGACAATCTCCACATTCATTAGTATCGATAAGCATTCAAATACTCCATTAAAAAAGGTCATGTTGCTCAAGATTTTAAATCTTGAATTTTTAGAGAGATTTCTGTGTATGACAAAAAGGATTTACTTCACTGCTTACAAATATATCAACTAATTCTCATCTTCAGAACTGTAGATTTTACCATATCAATATACTAAAAACACACAACTATTAGGGAAAAAAAACATACCTGCAAAGTCTATCTTGTAGCTGAATTTGGAAGTAGTAAAAGAAATGGAGCCACAAGGGTTTGTTTTGAAGCTTTTTTCGATATCTTCACTGCTAACTGAACACTGAATGTTGGTATCCGGCTTTAAGACAAACCAGAAAGTTTCATTTACCAGCTGTTCACATCAATGGCTTGGCCACAGAGGTGGTTCTGTGGTCACAGAGACAGAGAATGGAGCGACAAGGGGAAGTAACTGATCACCTGTTCTAGTCCCCACACACAGGGAGAATCACAGCTAAGCCAGCACGTGCAAAACAGTGTCAGGATTTCCAGCAAAGACACTCCAACAACTGCTTCGAATTCCTCTTTCCAAGTTGTTACAACTTTTGCAAATTATTATAATAATTACAACTTCCTCAATGGCTCAAATGAAATCTTTAAGTAGGCTTGGAAGTAAAAAAGGACCACAAGCTTTTGAGTTTGGGTTCAGATTCACTAGCTGCATGTGACTCGGGATGGATTCTGTGACCTTTCCTGAGTTTCGGTCTCTTTGACTGTGAGACAGGGCTTTGGAGCTGTTGGGAGGCTAAAGGAGAAAAGGTACCTGTGGTGTCTAACATAATACCTGGCGGATGCAAGGTGCTTAACACGGGCTTGCTCTCTTCCCCTTCTTGCCCACCAAATGGAACTTGGAGTTGCTCGGCTGTAATGACACTACCCAACTCAGTCACACTGGCCCTCTGTACCTGCAGTGATCGCGCACTGCTTCTTCTAAATACATGACTGACAAAAACCTGGGGAAACGAAAAGGAAAAGGACTAGACGGACTTCTCATTTTTCTTTTAGTCAAGCTATCTGATGTCCTTAAGGCTGGATGTCCTTCAGGGTCTACACTGGCACACTGTGCAGCAGCAAGGTGGTGCTAAGTGGACTGGAAACCCTTCTGGTAGGTTCTAGAAAGGAGGTACCTGAAACATGTGCCACTTCCCACACTCCGCCAGGTAAAACCAGCCCCACTGGGTATCCGATGTATCCATCTCGTCCATCTCACTATCCGTCCGCTTGGGTAAGAATTCTTCCGCTTTGTGAAACATCTCCTGAAAAGCCAGAAAGCAGAAGAAATACTTTTCTTAATAACCAATGTATTTTTTAGACATCATTTTTCTTCCTACAAAGTACTGTATTCCAAGTGTCCTTCCCACAGTGACCCTTTGAAAATACCATTCTCTCTGGCATATTGACTCTGAAGATAAACATTTATGAAGGCTGAATATAATATCACTGCTTTACAAATAAGACAAATAATACTCTCAGGTATGATATATTGATGCCCATTCAACCACTTAAATAAGCTGTGTCAATATCTATAAGCACTCCAGACTTTCAATATAGTGCCAAGAAATTTCTGTCTTATCATATGTCCACACATTCGATCAAAAGAATCCCTGCTATCACAGCGAGTTAAGACCAAATACACCTGAGATTTGTTTTAAACATTCATTATTCCATGGCATGGAAAGATGTTTATAACCTATAGTGTTGAATACAAAAAAAAGGTTACAATAAATAGAAATGGTATGATCCAATTTTCATAACAAATTCACACATACAGGAACGCATGTGTATGTACATGCCTATATGTGTATATATACACACATACAGATAAAAGGTCTGGATGCATATACAACAGTTTATCATCGTTCTTTCTGAGTGTCAGGATAACAACAATGATCGTAGCAGCACTTACCTGCCTCTTACAATGTGCCAGGCACTAAGTGCTGTACAGATAATAACTCATTTAGGACTCAAGACAACCCAGTAAGATAGGTATTATTATCCCAAATGTATAAATGAGGAAACTGGAGCACAGAGAGATCATACAATAGGGAAGCCAGGACCCAAATACAGGCAGTCTGGATTGAGTCTGTGCATGTAACTGCCATAGTATACTGCTTTATGCTTCATTATCAACAATCCTACAATCTTCCCTATATCATGTAACTCATGTCCACACTATCTTTGAAAATAAACATTCTTGAGTAGAGATTGTGATGAAGAGAGGGTCACCAGAATAGGGGTGATGAGGTTAGTCAGGGATGATTAACTTTATCTGGAATGTGTCCTCATTCCTTCAGGGCTTTTAAATAAATTAAATTTGCACAACTGATATATGAAAACGGTCCCTGTGCAAAAAGTCAAAACATTCTAGATAAATGTAAACACGTTTTTGACCATCCCTTCCTTTCTGGTATCTTCTCACTTTCCTTCTCCAGGGTTAACCAACACTATCACTTATTCTTCATCTATACACACACACACAGTTATTGGTGATTTTTTAAAAATTTTATTTCTTACATCTTCTTTCCTTTTACAAAGAATGTACACTATTTAGGTAATTTAGAAAATAATTGCTTTAAATTTCATTACTTAAAATGGTCCATCCTATTTCCAGAAGCTGTGTAACCTAGCATAAGTTCCTAATTACCATATCTAGGACACAGTTTCCTCTTCACAAAATAGAGACTAGAGACTCCTTCCTCATTGGGCCATTGTTAGAAATGAGTGAGATAATGCAGTAAAGTGCTAAGTACAGTACCTGAGCTCAATGAAGGGGGCTTGTTATATTTTATTCATGTTTGGAAACTTCTCCAAGGAAGGCTTTATGATTATTTTCTGGACTTTTCCTTCATGTTTTAAAGTTGATTGGCTGCTAAGAAATGAAAAATAGAACACTCTAGGATCAAGAGCTTCAGGTATAGGACCCACTATTTGCCTTATACTTTTTAATCAGAAAATAAAGGCAGTAATTTGAAATTTAAGATCAGGTGTCCAGGTTAACTGTTCACAACTCCAGCTCTTCCTTCTATTATTGTTCACATTGTTGGGCCATTGTACTGTGAGAAAGAAAGAAAGCAAGAAAAACCTTAGTTTATTTTTTCTTCTGAAAATAACTCCCCAAATGTGGAAGGTTGAGTTTAAAGGTAATAGTTAAGATAAACATTTGGCTTATGAGTTCTATCTTTTCTCTACCAGAAAAGGGAAATGAAAACAAGAAATAGGAAATAGAAAATACCCTTTATACAGTATGCACATATCATGTGTACTTTGCTATGTCACACTGTCCCTAAGATCACAATTTAAGCCAGGTCACAAGTATAAGTGTTTTACCAAAGTCCTTCCAGAACTTCCTGTCATAAATAGCTTTGGATTGGACCTAGGACAGACTCATATTTATCACTATTTTGGAGAAGGTAGTACTATAGAAAGGTGCCCCATATAGAACATTTCTAAAACCACTTCAAATTCTATAAAACTTTTTGTCTTCCATATCCCAATGTGCAGAAGTCATTATCCTCCAGTTAAAGTTAGGGGGAAAATGAAGCAGAAAAAATGCAATTATTTCATCTACAATCATAGAGTCAGCCAGTGAGTTAAAATGGCAGAGTAGTAGAAGGACCCTAGGTTTGCCTCCTCCCTTGAACACAGCTAGATAAATATCAAATCATTTTGAACACCCAAGAAATCAATCTGAGAACTGACAGAACAAACTGCATACTGTAGGGAGAGAAGAGGACACACTGTGGAGGGTAAGAAGTGTGGAGACATAATCTGGGGGAGAAACAGATCATGGGTGCTGCAGTGGGGAGAGAGCCCTAGTCACAGAGAGAGGTGAGAGAGAGAGCACACAGGGAACTGCACAAGGAAAACACTTCCCCAAAACAACTGACTGGGAAAATGAGAGAACTGATTATTTTGAGTTTTTACAACTGGCAGGGCCCAAAGACTGGAGGTTTAGAAGTTCTCGCCATGGACAGCATGGAACCCAGCAGGTACTGCGGTACTCCTGTGGAGGAGGGTAGAGGCCTGAGAGCAAACATGATCTGAGGATCCCCTGGGATGCACTGGAAGAGATGGTTCCCCCTTCTTGGAGTGAATCTGGGAGAGGTGACATTACCCTGCAGGGGACAAAAGAGCTGGCAGGCACCATTGCACTGTCCTGTTCATTAGCATAGGGGCACAGACACCTGCTGAGGGCAGCTAATCTGGACCCTGGCTTTTTGCTGCACTTTACTCTAAACTCCAAGCTCCTGAGCATTCATGCAACTGCCCTTCTGGGACAAACCAGCACCAGCGACAGTGTGGCAAGACCCTCCCCCAGAGGACCAACATAGGTCTGTGTCACACCAGATCCCTAAAGTTTGGAGTTTTAAAACTCAGCTGGAGTCCCTAAGATACAGAGAGGTGCACTGTGCAGCCACGTAGGCAGATGGACCGGACACAACAGGGTGAAGGCAGGGATGTGAGGGACACCTGGGACACAGGAGGAGAGACTGTAGGCTCTTCTGGGAGGGCTTTCCAGACAGCTGCAGGCACAAATTCCCCTCTCCCGGGGCAAGGGAAGGGACTGGCACAACTTCCCTTCCCCACACCTAAACATAAACTAACCTTGGTAAGCAGAACAGCACCAACAGTGACAGCCTAAACTGCCTACACCAAGCCCTGCTCCCCTGCACTCTGCAGGTGCTTCTTTACTAGGGCAAGTGTGCTTGCGAGCCAGAGCAATGGGCCCCTCCCCAGGAAGACCAGCAGAAACTCCCACAGCCACCAAGTCTCCTGACCACTGAGCACTGCAAAGCTCCAGCTCTGGAAGAAATAGGATCTGGCCTCTTTTAACGAGCAGACCAGAGCATGCCTAGTTAAAACTTGCCACACTCTGACAAGGTCCAAACACTGCCCACTGCAGGCAAGGAGAGCTTTGCAGACAACTGGCCTGAAGGATAGAGTAGCCAAAATACAGCAGCAGAGTGCACGCAGCACACACCAGACACTCCCTGAAGCACCAGACCCTGGACACTATACGATTTCTTCTCCATAAAGCTATTACTCTCAGGAACAGGAAGCATTAACAGGCTTTCCGGACACACAGAAGAAGACAGAGACCTAGACAAAATGCCAAGATGGAGGAACTCATCTCAAAAGAAAGAACATGGCCAGTCATGGTCAGTGATCTAATTGAAACAGATATAAGTAATATGCCTGATCCAGAATTTAAAACAACAATCATAAGGATACTAGCTAGGCTTGAGAAAAGCACAGAAGACACCAGGGAGTCCCTTACTGCAGAGATAAAATACCTAAAAACTAGTAAGGCCAAAATTAAAAAAAAAAAAAATGCTACAACTGAGATGAGAAACTGACTGGATGTAATGACCACAAGGATGGAAGAAGCAGAGGGAAGTGATATAGAAGATAAAACTATGGAAAATAATGAAGCTGAAAAGAAGAGGGAAAATAAATATTGGATCACAAATGTAGACTTCGGGAACTCAATGATTCTATAAAGCATAGTAACATTTGTATTAGAGGACTCATAGAAGAAGGGAGAGAAAAGGGGACAGAAGTTTTATTTGAGCAAATTATAGCCAAAAACTTCCCTAATCTGGGAAGAAAATGGACATATAAATCCAGGAGGCACAGAGAATTCTCATCAAAATCAACAAAAGCAGGCCAACACCAAGACATACCGTAAAACTTGCAAAATATAGAAATAAGGAAAAAAATCCTAAAACCATCAAGAGAAAAGAAATCTCTAACTTATAAGGGTAAACAAATGAAGTTAGCTACAGACCTCTCCACACTTGGAAGGACATAAAAGAGTGGCATGACATATTCAACGTGCTGAATGGGAAAAATATACTCTATCCAGCAAGGCTGTCATTCAGAAAAGGAGAGATAGAGTTTCTCAGACAAACAAAAACTAAAGGAATCTGTGACCACTAAACCAGCCCTGCAAGAAATATTAAAGGGCACTCTTTGAAGTGGGGGGGGGGGGGGGACCAAAAGCAACAGACTAGAAAGAAACAGAGAACAACACCAGAAACAACTTTATAGGTAACACAATGGTACTAAATTCATAACTTTCAATAATCACTCTGAAAGTAAATGGACTGCTCCAATAAAAAGAAATAGGGTTGGCACCTGGGTAGCTCAGTCGTTAAGCATCTGCCTTTGGCTCAAGTCAAGATCCCAGGGTTCTGGGATCGAGCCCCACATGGGGCTCCCAGCTCAGCGGGAGGCCTGTTTCTCCCTCTCCCACTCCCTCTGCTTATGTTCCCTCTCTCACCATCTCTCTCTCTGTGTCAAATAAATAAATAAAAATTTTTAAAAATATTTTTTATTTATTTATTTGACAGACAGAGGTCACAAGTAGGCAGAAAGGCAGGCAGAGAGAGATGGGGGAAGCAGGTTCCCTGCTAAGCAGAGAGGGGCTTGATCCCAGGACCCTGGGATCATGACCTGAGCTGAAGGCAGAGGCTTTAACCCACTGAGCCACCCAGGTACCCCAATATAATCTTTAAAAAAAAGACACAGGGATTTGGAATGGATAAAAAAACAAGACCAATCTATATGCTGCCTACAAGAGACTCATTTTAGACCTAAAGACACCTGTAGATTGAAAGTGAGGGGATGGAGAACCATTTATCATGCTAATGCACATGAAAAGAAAGCCAGAGTAGCCATTCTTATATAAGACACTAGATTTTAAAGCAAAGACTGTAACAAGAGATGAAGAAGGGCACTATATCATATCAAAGGGGTTCATCCAACAAGAAAATCTAACAATTATAAACATTTATGTCCCCAACTTGGGAACCCCCCAAATACATAAAACAATAACAAAGGAACTCATTAGTAATAATACAATAATAACAGGGGACTTTAACACCCCACTTACAGCAGTGGACAGATCATCTAAGCAGAAATCAATAAGGAAACAATGGCTTCGAATGACACACTGGACCAGATGGACTTCATTCCATCCTAAAGCAGCAGCATACACATTCTTTTCAAGTGCACATGGGATATTCTCCAGAACAGATCACATACGGGTCACAAATCAGGCCTTAACAAGTACAAAAAGATTGAGATCAGGGGCCCCTGGGTGGCTCAGTGGGTTAAGCCTCTGCCTTCAGCTCAGGTCATGATCTCAGGGTCCTGGGATTGAGTTAATACCTATTCTTCTCAAACTGTTCCAAAAAAAAAAGAAATGGAAGGGAAACTTCCAAACTCAGTCTATGAGGCCAGCATTACCTTGATTCCAAAACCAGATGAAGACATAGGGTTTTGGAATGGAACTAAAAAAAGAGAATTACAGGCCAATATCCTTGATGACCATGAATGTAAAGTTCTCAATACAATACTAATAAATCAAATCCAACAGTATATTAAAAGAATTATTCACCATAATCAAGTAGGACTTATTCCTGGGCCACAAGTATGGTTCAATATCCACAAATCAGTCAATGTGACACACCACTTAATAAAATAAATGATAGGAACATTATGATCCTTTCGATAGATGCAGATAAAGCATCTGACAAAGTACAGCATCCATTCTCGATAAAAACCCTCAACAAAGCAGGGATAGAGGGAACATACTTCGATATCATAAAGGCCATATACGAAAGACCCACAGCTAATATCATCAATGGGGAAAAACTGAGAACTTTTTCTCTATGGTCAGAAATAAGACAGGGATGTTCACTCTCAACACTGTTAGCTTAACATGGTACTAGAAGTCCTAGCCTCAGCAATCAGACAACAAAAAGAAATAAAAGGCATCCAAATCAGCAAGGAAGAAGTCAAATTTTCACTATTCACAGATGACATGATACTCTATGTAGAAAACCCAAAAGATCCCACCAAAAAGTTGCTAGAACTGATACATGAATTCGGTAAAGTTTCAGGACACAAAATCAATGTAAAGAAATCTGTTATATTTTTATACATCAATAATGAAGCAGCAGAAAAAGGAATCAAGGAATTAATCCCATTTACTGCACCAAATACCATAAGATACCTAGGAATAAATCAAACCAAATGGGTGAAAGATCTGTACTGTGAAAACTATAGAATGCTTATAAAAGGCATTGAAGATAACACAAAGAAATGGAAGAACATTCCATGCTCATGGACGGGAAGAACAAATAGAGTGCTAAAATGTTTATACTACTCAAAGCAATCTACACATTTAATGCAATCCCTATCAAAATACCACCAGTAGTTTTCACAGAGCCAGAACAAACAATTCTAAAACTTGCATGGAACCACAAAGACTCTGAATAGCCATAGCTATCTTGAGAAAGCAAAAGCAAACCTGGAGGCATTACAATTCTGGACTTCAAGTTATATTACAAAACTGTAGTCATCAAAGATATGTATGGTACTGGCACAAAAACAGACACATAGATCAATGGAACAGAATAGAAAACCCAGAAACAGACCTTCAACTCTATGGTCAACTAATGTTTGACAAAGCAAGAAAGAGTATCTAATGGAAAAAAATACAAAGTCTCTTCAACAAATGTTTTTGGAAAACTTGACAGCCACATGCAGAAGAATGAAAGTGGACCACTTTCTTACACCATACACATAAATAAATTCAATTAGACATGTTCTCAGAGGCAAGGGAAACAAAAGAAAAAATGAACCATTGGGACTTCATCAAGGTAAACATCTTCCGTACAGCAAAAGAAACAATCAACAAAACTAAAAGGCAACCTGTGGAATGGGAAAAGATAATACTTGATACAGGGTTAGTACCCAAAATCTATAAAGAAGTTATCAAACTCAACACCCCAAAAAACAAATAATCCAGTTAAGAAATGGCAGAAGACATGAATAGACATTTTCCCAAAGACATTCAGATGGCTAACAGACACATGAAAATATGCTCCACATCACTCATCATCAGGGAAATACAAATCAAAACCATGAACGTCAGAATAGCTAAAATTAACAATACAGGAAACATAGACGTTGGTGAGGATGTGAAGAAAGGGGAAACCTTTCACACCACTGGTGGGAATGCAAACAGGTACAGCCACTCTGAAGAACAGTATGGAGGTTCCTTAAAAAGTTAAAAATAATACACATACACACACACACACACACATACACACACACATATATAATATGCACAATGGAATATTATTCAGCCATAAAAAGAATGAAATCTTGCCATTTGTAATGATGAGGATGGAGGTAGAGTGAACTATGCTAAGCAAAATATTTCAGTCAGAGACAGACAAATACCATGTCATTTCACTCAGATGTGGAATTTAAGAAACAAAATAGATGCACATGGGGGAAAAAAGAGAGAGAGGCAAACCATAGAACACACTCTTAACTATAGAGAACAAACAGAGGGTTGCTGGAGGGGAGGTGGGTAGGGGGATGGGCTAAATGGATGATGGGTATTAAGGAAGGCACTTGCTGCGATGAGCACTGGGTATTAGATGTAAGTGATGAATCACTAAATTTTACTCTAAATCACTAAATTTACACTATATGTTAACTAACTAGAATTTAAATAAAAACTTGAAACCAAACAAAACAAAAAACAGGATCATAGAGTTAGCAGTACAAAGAAGATTAAAGAAATACCCAAGGTAATTATGAATCAAGGATTCTTGAGTGTCACTTCTTCATTAAACTGCCAACCCCCATGGCCTCATTTTCATATACAGACAGTTGCACCTTCTCTCCTGTTGCCAAAGCTTACTTTGGTTGTTTTGCTTCATATATACTATGGCTCTTTCCAAAGACAGTTCATAAGACTAAGTCTTATGGTTTTGTACACTAAGTTTCCCCTCCAAAGGAAGGGCTATTCTGTATAATAAGACTCAAAGAGTAAGTCAATTTAAATTAGTAACTTTAAAATGCAATGCATCTAGATTAGAACACATTCATAGGCAGTAAGAGGAATGTGTGCAAGTTGTCTATCATAGAGTAGCTAATACATGCTAGCTGAATTAGTGTAGCCACCATGCCAATTTTCAGTTTTTAATTGGCAGAACTGATACTTCCTGCACACCAGGTTATGAGGAAAAAAGGTAGTATAAAGTGAAAAAGCATTTTGTAAATTTTCAAGTGCAGTGGGTATGCTGGTGGAATCTACCTATAATGCCGCCTATTCCAAAGACTATTTATGGGGCCTGGGAACAGTCAACCTGGATCATCAAATAGAAAGGCTATGTGGAAAATAAGTTTAAAGTAAAAATCCCAGTGTATAGAAGAAAAATGTCACCTTCCAGACTGTTTAAAAGCTTTCTGATAAGTTTATTATAGTTAACAAAATACGTTAGCATAAACTAATATCTTGAGAAAAATAATATTTGGTAAGGAAAACTTCCTTATCTCTATAGAAAGAAGATCCAAAGCCTGCTATTAAAATATTAAAAACGGGGAGGAACTTTTGGAATGATAGAGTAAGGAGCTCAGTGGACCTTCTCCCCACCAAAACCACATTCTAATTGGTGAACATTATTTTTCAAAAACATCATCAAAATCATCATCAATTATCATTAAAAAACAACCACATAGTCTCTAGAAATTGTCCTAAGGGCATACAGCAAATGAACATACATTTAATCAAGAAAATCTACTAAATCTCAGAACCAGCAAGAGTCTGTGGCATTTGACTAAGATATAGTCCATTACCCCTATTCCACCAATGCTATGTTACAGAAGATCTATCTCAGTCATGTGTAGACAGAGGCTCCCTTTCCCTCCAGCTCCTAGTCCTGGGCTAGTTTCATCCTGGAAGGGGCAGGTTGCTAGTGTTTCTCATTTTCTTCAGCCTAGAGGTATAGGTCTATTCTGAGCAGGCAACAGAGGACAGTGACCTCTTGGCTCCTCCACCTGGTCCCAGTTCATTTGGTGGAAATTCTACTCCAGGCCCAGTAGGTTAAGAATGCTGAGTCCTGATTGCTATCAACCTAATTTGTTCATAAGATAGAAGTTCCATGCCAAGAGGAGGAATTCAAGAAGATCAGGGATGCCAATGACCCTTCTATCCAAAATCCAGGTATCCCTGGGGGAAAAGTCAGCTCCCACCCCCAACCTCAGGTGTAGCAGTACAAGGATTCTACTGAGGGAAAAGGCTTACCGTAAGGACAAAGAGCTCCACATCTCTGTCTTAAGGGACTGACTTTATTTGGAACAGAAAGTAGAGAACCTCATACCTAAGAACACTATTGGAAAAAAAAAAATGGAAATCTCAAGGAAAAACAACTAAGAAGCCCAAAGCCCTAATAGAAGCCAAATGGTAGAGAATACAGAAATTTAATACAGAGAACCAGGAATAACCAAGAAAAGCCCTCCTGGAATTACAATGAACCATGAAAGTTAGGAAGGCTGTGTACAAGCAATGGGTTGTATCCACACAGGAATGATCAGAGCAGGTCATGGGACAGAGTTGGCAACATTTCCTAAACTGCACATGGATGGATCATCACAGGATGGAAGCCTCACTGGCACAAAGTGTTTAAACAACCTCTGAACTCATTGGGTAACTGTCCTTTCTCCACTAAACCTTACTTTCATTAAAAAAAAAAAAAATCAGTTACCTATATGTTTGTGGGTCTATTCCTGGACTCCGTTCTGTTGTGATAATCATTTTCTCTATCTTGCTGCCAATCCTACACTGTTTTGATGACTGGAGTTTCACACTGAATCTTTAAATCAAGTTAGTGCTACAAATTTGTTCTTTTTCAGAACTGCCTGGTTATTTGGTCCTTTCGATTTTTATTGGGATGGCATGGTGATCTAGATCATTGCCATCTCAACAATATTGAGTATTCCAATCCATGAATGAGGCATATCTCCTGACTTATTTAGGTCTTAACATTTAACTTATTTAGGTCTTAACATAAAAAATAACAATTTTTCAGTAATATTTTATAGTTTTCAATGTATAGATTTTGCACATCATTTATATAAGATTCATGCCCAAGTAGTCCATATTTCTGATATTATTGTAAATGGAACTGCATTTAAATTTCAATTTCTGATTGAATGTTGCTTATATTTAGAGATACATTATTTTTTGAACATGTATCCTGTATTTGGCAACCTTACTAAACTCTCTTGTATGTTCTAGATTTTTGGACACTCCATCAAATTTTTTAAGTAGGCATTTTATATATAGATAAATACAGACTCACTCTAGCATATAGATGCCTGTTATTTCTTTTTCATGCCTTCTTTTTCTTGCCTTATTGCACTGATTATCATTTCAAGTACAATGTCAAATAAAGGATGGGCATGATTTGTTCCTGATCTTAGTGAGAAAGTATTCAGTCTTTCACTCTCAAGTTTGATATTAGATATAGGTATTCTGTAGATGTCCCTTCTGTCAGGGGTCCACACAATCACCCTTGGGCTCACAGAGAAAGATTCACAGGACTCAGAAATTGTTCTACTCACAGTTTCAGTTTATTATAGTAAAAATATACACAATGAAATAAGCAAAGGGGAAAAAGCGCATACAGTGACATCCAGAGGAAACCATGTATAAGCTTCCAAGCATTCCCTCCCAGTGGAGTCACACAGGAAACAATTCTCCTAGCAACCATATGTGACCAGTTCAAAATGTTGCCAAGCAGGGATGCTCACCTGAGCCTAGGTGTCCAGGGTTTTCACTAGGAGTTAGTCATATAAGTATATGACAGTCACCCTACATGACTGACCTGACTGACCTCAGCTGCTGACATTCCAGACTCCAGAGAGAAAGCAGGTGTTAACCATAAATCACACTGCCGGTGTAAATTATCTGGGTAAACTGGTATAGCATAGCTCAAGATCTCAGGCATGCAAATACATTCATTAGACAAACTATTCTAAGAGCTCAGTTCTCTGGAGCTAGGGAAAGGACAGTCATTGAAAAAGGCCTTTCTTGGGAATGCACATGATTTGAGTACCCTAGGTCTACTGAGTTTGCTATTTTCTGCATACCCCTTATCAGGTTGAGTAAGTTTCCTTCTATTCCTAGGTTGCTGAGAGTTTTTATCAGGGATACTGAATTTTGCCAAATGCTTTCCTGCATACATTGAAATTATCATAGGGTTTTTTCATTTTAGTTTGTTTATATGGTGACTTACATTGATTGCTGTTCAAATATTAAACCAACCTTGCATTTTTAGGATAAACATCATCTGGTAATTATGAACTAATCTTCTTGTATGTTAGACTCAATTTGCTAAAACTTTGCTTAAAATGTGTGTATCTATGGGGCACCTGGGTGGCTTAGTGGGTTAAGCTTCTGCCTTCAGTTCAAGTCATGATCTCAGGGTCCTGGAGTCGAGCCCTGCATCGGGCTCTCTGCTCAGTGGGGAGCCTGCTTCCCCCTCTCTCCCTGCCTGCCTCTCTGCCTACTTGTGATCTCTGTTAAATAAATGAATAAAATCTTTTTAAAAAATATGTGTATCTATGTTCATTAGGAAATGAATATTGGTCTATTGTTTCTTGTAATGTCTTTTGACTGGTTTTGGTATCAGGGTAATGATGGCTTCATAGTATGAGTTGTAAAGTATAAACTTCTCTTCAATTTTCTGAAAGCTTGTGCAGAACTAGTATTGTTTCTTCCTTAAATATTTGTTAGAATTTACAGGGAAATCATCTACACCTGGAGTTTTCTTTGTGGGTACCCTTTTCCATATACGTAAACTCTTCAATAGAGTTGGGATTATTCGTGTTGTTTCTTCTTGAGGGAACTTTGGTAGTCTGTGTCTTAGAATATGCCCATTTCATCGAAGTGGTGGTACTGACTGACATTAAATTGTTTATAACATTCTCTTATTACCCTTTAATATCTGTAGTGATATTACTTCTCTCATTGTCAATATTGATTATTTCTATTCTTTTTCTCCTGATCTGTCCGGTTAGAGGTTTATCTATGGATGTTCAAAAAAAAAAAAAAAAAGTAAAGAAAGAAAGGAAAAGAAAAACAGCTTCTGCTTTGATCAGTTTTTTGGTTTTCATTTCAGTGATTTCCACTTTAAATTTTATTTCCTTGCCCCTGCTTGAATTTAATTTGTTCTTCTTTTTCTAGTTTCTTAAGGAGGAAGCTATAATCACTAATTTGTGACATTTCGTTTCTAATATAGGGATCAAAGTAGCCCTGATATATATATATTATATATATATATATATATATATTATATATATATATATATATATAATATAGAGTATATATAAATATATACTCTAAATACTGTTATAGCAGCATACCACAAATTTGATACATTGTCTTCACATTTTCTATCTCTTTGACTAATGGGTTAAAGTGGTACTTGCTTACCAAATACTTGCAGTTTTTACAGGCCTTTCTTTTACTGAATTCTAATTTAATTCCATTTTGATCAGATAACATACTGTATATGACTTGAATTCTTTTAAATGTACTAAGACTTGTTTTACAGCCTAGAATATGGTCTATCATGTGAAATGTCCCCCATGTAGTCGGGGAAAAAAAGTGTATTCACCTGTTGTTAAGTGTAATGTTCTGTAAGTGTGAATTAGGTCGAGTTGGTTGCTAGTATTGTTTGAGTCCTCTGTATTCTTGCTCATGTGTACCTACTTGTTCTAGCAATTACTGAGAGGAGTATTAAAATCTCCAACCATAATGGGATTTGTCTATTTCCCCTTACAGTTCCATTAGTTTTGCTTCATGTATTTTGAAGCTCTATTATAATCATGTATATAAATGTTTAGGATTGTTACTGATTAACTGAACTCTTTATCATAGGAAATGACATTCTTTATCCCTGATAATATCATTATTTCTGAAATCTAATATACCACTCAAGCTTTCTCTTGACTGGTGTCAGTGCCATAGCTCCCCTTCCATTTAGTTTTATCCTATTTGTGTCTTTATATTCAAAGTATGTTTCTTGTAGGCAACTTAGAGTCAGGTCTTTTTACTCTAATCTCACAATCTGTGTTCCAACTGACACGTTTGCAGCATTTACTTTGGTATGATTACTGATATGGTTAGGTTTAAGTTTATCATCTTCTTACTTGCTTTTTTCCCATCTGTTCTTTGTTACCCTTTTCATCTTTTTCAATCTTTTAGATCAAATACTTTTAGGATTCCATTTTATCTCCGTTGGTGGATCAACTATAACTCTCTCTATACTCAATTTTCCTTGCCTTACTTTGCATTCACTCTAAAACCCACCCTAATTTACTTTTTCTAGCTTCTGACCCAATATCTTCTACCACCATCACAAAAACAAGCAAACAAACAAGAAACAGCACTTGCTAGGACTTCCAATGAGCTTCCATGTTGCTAAATCCTATGCTCTTTTATCAGTCCTCATCTTACTTGACTGCTCAGTAACATTCCACAGTTTACCCTCTGTCCTATATTACTCTTTTCTTGATTTCCATGAAATGATACTCTCTAGGTTGTCTTGGATTTTTTGGCCACAAGTTCTTGATCTCCTTTGTACTTTAATGTCTATGCAGCCTGTAACTTTTCATTTCTGTGGGCTCATTTCTGGCCCCTTTTCTTGTCTTTTTCAGATTCTTCGAAACATGGTCCTCAAGAATTATGATGTAGAGTTCACAGGTATTTTCGAGGAGAAATTAAAGAAATTTGTTCAGATACATCTTGTAAAGTTGAAATGTAAGAGAAATAATGATTTTTATGAAAACTTTAATTTCTTTAAAGTTACCAACTCACTGTCATTATGTTCAGTCTGTGTCGATCAGTTCATATCAGCTAGTGTTCAGCAAATATGGCGGTGTAAAACCAAGAAAACTTTCATATCATTTTCAAACAAAGCTTCAAATCAATTGCTTTGTTGATTAGTAACTAAAGAGGCATTCCTCAGCTAAAACAGGTAAAGATCTTGATATCACTGAGAAACTTGTCAGTCCAAATTTAACGTCCAACTTAATTGTAAAAAAAAAAAAAAAAAAGCAAGCTACTGACAAAATTTCTTTATTAAATGACTCAACTGGAAGTCACATACTATCAATGGCACATTATGAGAAAATTATCACATGAGTGTTTCAGCATTTACTTTGTTTTAAAATTTAACAAACTACTTGTAGAGAAACATAAATCAGTTTTTAAAGCATATATACTCTGTAATGAGGCAGAAGTACTCAACAAATTTTTCTGCATATCAGTGAAAACTCACACCACAAGGGAAGACAGTTTTCATTTAGATGATGATGCTTCTGTGAGCTGTGACATGGGCTGAAAAAGGGGCAACCCACTCAAAACTGACAGACCACAAGCTACACAAACAGCAAGAAAAGGTGTTGCTGTATCATCAAAAGGTGTTTTAAACACCTGGAACAATTACAAGTAAACAGTATGTCTCCTGATTGTAACTGAATGTTGAAGGAAATAATGAAAATTAAGTATCAGCAAATCTCAACAACTCAGTATGTGCTCTCAAATGTGTGGAAAGAAATGGCAGTGTTTGCAAAATCACCCATCGTCTACTTGAGTGTCAAGGAAAAAAAGTGCTGACAAAGAGTTTCCAAAAGGACAGATCGGATTAAAAATATTTCTTTATGATGCTGATAACACTAATAGCCATTCTTGATTTCCAGAGGCCTGCTTAAGTATATAGCTAAAATATACTCAGCATCTGAAATAACCTAAATCTACTATTTCAAGGCCAAAATTCCCAATTTTTAATGAGGAGGAGAACAAGATAACCAGATTTTTCAGTCACGAAACTATGCTACAAATGGTTCGATTGCTAGGGTGTGATTCCTTCTCAGAATCTGATGGCTTTCTTCACTCATCAGAGAGTGAGACTGATTTTATTATTGTGGATATATAAAGAACCCATCCAAATGTTACAACAAAACATGAACAGATACTTTCCAGAGACTGAAGTAATCAAAGAATGACTAAGAATACATTTGCTCCTGTCTTCCAAATGTTCAGGCTGGTTGAAACATTTGCTCCTACAGTTACTTAATCTTTTAAGTGTGTCAATTTGGCAACTGATTGAACACTAGGAATAGTCTTCAGGGAGAAATCTTCTCATGCTTTCTCAGTATGTGTTTGATCTTGGCATTCTAAAACATCTGACAGAGCCAGCAAACACCAGTTGCAAATCTTGACAATCTATAATTATAACATGGAGTTTCCTAATTCAGTAGAAATACAGGGTGAAAAAAAATCAGGGATGCCTGGGTGGCACAGTGGGTTAAGCATCTGCCTTCAGCTCAGGTCATGATCCCAGGGTCTTGGGATTTAGCCCCACATCAAGCTCCTTGCTTAGTGGGGAGCTTGCTTCTCCCTCTTCTTCTGCCTGCCGCTCCCCCTGCTTGTGCATGTGTGCGCACGCTCTCTCTCTCTCTGTTAAATAAATAAATATGTAACCTTTAAAAAAAAAATTAGTGTCTGGATCCAACCTACAGCTCAAGCTATCTGTCAACAAGTTAAATACATACTTTGTATGAGGCTGCAAAAATATCCTTTTCAATAATGAAAACATTAATTTTTTAAATACTACTTTCTTGTTTAAGATTGGTGATTTGCATGGGTGCTGAAAAGTTTGAGAAACACCATCCTGGGGTGTCATTTACTGCATGATTTTAAAAGCCATCCACACAGACTAAGGCCAAAACTCCCACTTCTAGCCCAGTCTCCAGACCCACATACCCAATTGCCTCATTGACTTTATTGCTTGAATGCTTCATAGGCACATTAAACCCATAGCAGGCCCAAAGCCAAATCCTGATCTCGGCCATCTGCCCCTTTCCCAATCTCCCCATCTCAGTGAAAATACTTCATTTCTCCCAGAAGCCCATGCCAGAAACCTAGCACCCTTTACCCAAAGTGCTGCCTGAACTCATCCACCTTGGAGTCTCTCTCCCTGTCAACACCGATTTAGTCCAGATCACCTTCATCTTCACCAGGGGCTACACTGCAGCTCCCTAAGTGGTCTTACAACAGCCTTTCCGATGGTCCTTTAGTTTTCAATCGCTGCTGGAACAAATTACCACAAACTTAGAGGCTTAAAACACCACAAATGTATTATCTTACCTCTCTGTTGGAGTCTGACATGGAACTCACTAGGCTAAAATCACCATGGGCTTGATTCCCTTCTAGATGATGTTAAGGGGGAGTGTTTTGTTGGCCTTTCCCGGTTTTAAAAGCTACCCACATTTCTTGCCTTGTGGCCCTCTCACTTAATCTCCAAAGCCAGCACTGCTGACTATTCTTCCATTAACAACATCTTTCTCTGACTCACTTCTTTTGTCTCCTTCTTCCGCTTTTAAGGATGCTTGTGATTACACTGGACCCACCTAGAAAATCCAAAGTAATCAATCTCCTAATCACAACATCAGCCGATTAGTATAATTCTCCTTTGCTATGTAACCTAACATAGTCACAGTTTCTGGGGCTTACAATGTGGGTATCTTTAGGAGGCCATTATTCCGCACTTCCTAATACATAACTCATTTTCTGCGCAGCAGCCAGAATGATCTTTTTTAAAAAACAAAGATATGTTCCTTCCCCTTCCTATATAAAATCTTCCAATGGCTTCCCACACTTCTGAGGATGAAGTTCAAAATCCTAAACATGTGTGACAGAGCCATGCTCAGCTAGTTCCTGCCTACCTCCTGGCCTCCTCTCCTGGTTCCCTGGGTTCCAGCCACCCGTGGCTTCTCTCTGCCTCAAACACCAAGCTCCTTTCTGCCTCGGGGTCTCTGCTCATGCTGTTTCTGCTGTCTAAATAGCCCTCCTCGACTCCCATCCAACATTTATCTGGCTAACTCTTGCTCAGTTCTTCAGATCGCTGTAAAAGTGGCTTGAATTCAGAGAGCAGACACACCTGATATCCCTGTCTAATATTAACTCCCCCTATTATACATTGTCATTGTTCTCTTTTTCTTTCAGAGGTTTTGCTGCAAGTGCAGTAAAATATTATTTGTGTAATTACTGGCTTAATGTCTGCCTCCCTGCACTAGACTGCAGTCCCTAAGGGCTGGGAGCTGGTCTGTTTCATTCACCACTGTAAACGCTGAGGCTTAGAACTGACCCGCTTATGGTAAGTGCTAAATAAATAGCCGGGTGCTATCAGATACTATCTCAAAAGCAGATCCAACTCTTAGAAGGTGAGTTGTATAAGCCACAGACCTCAATACTCTGCGTATTTTAGACTAGGCGGGTCATACTCAGCGTTTCACTCACTCCATCCTTCAAACCTGTTATGAAAGTCTGCTTCCAGCCTGTATCACAAACTCTGAAACCCCAGAATCCATTAGACTCGTTGCCTTGGCCTTGGGCTGCATCTGCCCTGCCCATTCCAGGGAGGCCACATCATTTCCCTACTGCTACTTGTGCACTGCACCACTAGGAAAAGTTCTAAAAACATGGAAGCTGGTGTCACAAAAAAGTCGTGATTTTCTACAGCTCAAGCATCCTTCTTTTCCTCTGACTCCCTGTGTCTTTCCCCACAGGCCCTTCTCTACCCACTTAAGTCCTAATATCCTAAGTCAGACTGGAGAGAGTATGTGCTCTGGAGCCCGAAAGCTCTAGATTTAAAACCCAGTTCTCTCCTTATTCAGAAAGGTCACCAAACTTTCATTTAGCATCCTCCTTGAAAAAGGGAGGATAATAATTTATTAATTCCTACCCCACACAGGTATCAGATAACCTCAGTGTGGGCATGCTTTGCTGAGCGCCACCTCAGCCACCAGACAGTGGCACATCACACTACTCATAAGCTGAACTCAATCCACTACTGGGACAATTAGAAAGAACGCCAAGACACAGGTGTCAGAATATGAACCCATGACTATACGTGGATCTAAGAACACAGCTTCATAGACACTATGCCTGCTGTAGAACTTTAATTTCCAGGAACAAATTCTACCTCCACTCTCCCCCAAGCCCAAGGGATGCTGCCTGACTCAGAAGAGATATTACACAGATCTTAGTTACCACCACCCAAAAGCCCTCCATCCTCATTCTCTGAAAATGCCCATAATGACATTTGAGATTCATCAGATATGCCCTTTTTCCATTTCGTTCCTTCATCCAAACTGTACTTGCCATTCTCTTTCACCTTTGGGGTCTGTGGTCATTTTGCTCCTTTGCCCTTCCCTAAGGACCACTTCTATAACTCCAACACCTAGCTCAAATGTAACTTAGGTTAGTAAACCTTCCTAGTCCCCCAAGATCCTCTGGTATCACTTCCACTCCCCCAACTATGCTTCAAGGCCCCTAAGGGGCAGACTCTGACTTGATCCATATTTGTAATGCCCCTCCCTAGTGTCTAGAATGTTTTATATGTGACAGATACTTAAATACTTGTTGAGTGGGAAAAATGAATCAGTGATTGGTTTTTCTGGTAGTGCAGTTTTGACATGCCAACTGTAAACTGTCAGAGAGACAACCAGTAGAGGTGTCCATCAGCGGGCTCAGGAATAGGACTGGAAAGATACATATGGCAGGCATATTCACTACAGTAATACCTGAAGCCTTGGAGCTCACCAAAAAAAAAAAAAAGTCTGAGAAAAAAAGGTTAACAGTAGAATATTTCAGGGATAAAAATTAGTGCAATTAATATTATGATTCAAAGATAAATCATAAAAAGAAGAAATCCAAAGCAGTACAGTTCCGGGGGGAGTGGGGGGGGAGGTCCTGAGGAACCCTTCGAGTGCATTCATGTTGAAGAAAGAAGAGGCTGGAGGCATGAATGTCACTACCGATGTGTTGATTCAAAAGTTCTCGTTGACCTCCTAGCAAGTAAAGGTGTTAGGGGCAGAGGTGGGGCTGGAGGATAGAGGTATGAATAAGAATGACAAAAAGTGTAAGACTATTCTTTCAAGAAGCTTGACAGAAAAAGGAGAGGTAAGAATCATAGTGCCAAGTGAGTCTGGAAGCAGCCGTGAATATAAAAATCACAAAGACAAAGATGGCTCAGCAGGCAAAGCACCGCAGCAGTACACACACATTATCACCGCTGTCACCCAGCAACAGCACGCAGTAAAACGGGACACAGGCACTCATGTAATTATGCTGCATACTCACCTGCGTGATCCGGAGAAAATCGTTCTCCCCTCCCTCAGCTAACTCCTCAGATTCTTTTAATAATATGAGCTCACATGTGGCAAGGAAGTATGGAAGAGTTCATCATTGAAAGTAAGGTCTTAATACTGTAATACATGGGCTTGTAATCGTACAGATGTTTGTCATTTTTTCAGTTTCCTTCATCAGTGCGGGAAAAGGAAACTGAAACTCCCTCTTACGTAATAGTTATTATTTACTCCAATCGCAGCAAAGAAGAATAAGATGATGACACAAGAGGGCAGAGAGAGGCAGGATGAAGGCACGGTACATACAGTCAAAGCAGTTATCACTGCTTTGATGACTTTCACACCCTTCGATTCCTTTCTCCAGACTTTGCCACTTTTCTAAGCTGGGGGACATTAGTCAAGGGCTACCTCCCCCAGGTGGATGGCAAACTGCCAAGAGCTCATATCAGAACTGAGTGTGCCTGCTGCTTCTGTCAATCAGATCTGCCTTGGCAGGGACATTGTGCTTTATTTACCTCAAGCTGCCCGGTCAGTGAAAAGCTTGAGTAGATATCACTGACTTCATGACTGTGTGGAAAGATAAAATAAAACTTTGTACTGAGACAAAGTTTATAACTCCTTGGTTATCCTGTTTTAGGTTTTTTCCCCCAAGGAAATGTTGCAAGCTCAGTGCTCATTTTCCACACTCAAACCATGTCATGGAGACTTTTCACTTGGAAGGTAATTCTGAGAATTATCATGGCCAGCATCAGTGTAACATTTTCTCAAAGCCACTTGTGAGAAGAATACAGTATCCTACAGAAGGTATATTCGCAATAGGAGGTCTATCTGCAGCTCATGGGTAGTACATTAAGGCCACAGACACTATCAGAAATATACAGGGAGAACCTAGGCAGAAGTCCTCAATCAGAGCAGTTCACAGTGGTCTTGCTTCACAAAGTAGTATTTATTATTATCTCATTCAATGGTAAGAAATGGCAAATAGTAATTTCAATTGATGGGTAATGCAAAAGTCATCTGCATTTATCTTTAGGATACGTTGTAGTTTTGTTTTGTTTTTAATTCCCAATATATTTGGTTTACAGTAACATTAAAATTAATTCTCATTCCATGAGCACAGCTGGACAAACTGTCCAGATGCCATTTCTATTAATATAAACTAACAGATTACTAGAGAAACACACACACAGAATGTTGACTGTATTTTTAAAAACTAAACTGCCCTTTTTGACGGAATTAATATCAATAAGGATATTAGACAGAAACCAGTATCAGTAAGAAAACACGGTCGCATTAAGACGTAGTAGGGTGGCACAACAGGGTCGAAAGAAGAATGTGGGATTATATGTGGAAGGTTTGTCTATTAACAAAGGTCAGTGTGCTCTAGTGAAATCCAGCAAAATCGTTAGGGTGACGTCAGAAGAAACAGCATTCCTCACAAAGAAATGAGATAATGCTATATAACAAACCAAATTTATAAGACATTCACTAATGTCTTTATAATCCTACCAACATACAAATGATCCAACAGCGATTGCTAATGTCTATGTGATGGAAGGAGGGCTAATGAACAGCAGGAGCAAAGGACTCCCTCTAGTACTAATCCAGTCCCTTCTGCTAATTCAACGAATATTTACTGAGTGCCTACGAAGTGCCAAAATAAGGCACCAAAATAAACAAAATGGACAAAAATCCCTGCCCACAGGGAGCTTACAATATAGTGAAGAATTTGAAACATGCGACTTTGAGCAAGACATACTTAGGCGACTAAAAAATTTGTTATGGAGAAACCAAGACGAGAGGGAGTGTTAATAAAAATTGAAGACACACAGGCCAGATGCGCGCGCGCTCGCACACACATGTACATGTACAATGATAGAAAATGAAGACTGATGACAGCGAAAGTAAATACCAAAGCACATTCTCATTAATGCCGCACTATTTCTGCTAAAATCAAATACCAGCGATTACTTTCCTGTGATGCGGCCTGATACTGCAGGGTTATTGTATGTATGAACCAAAAAGAAAAAAATTCTTAGAGGAGGACCAGTTTTTACAGGAAGGACTAGGATGCGACCACAATGTGCAGGCAACGAGTGCAGACCAAAAGACTAGTTTCCACCGGGCAAAAACTTAAAAACATAGCAGAATTAACTGATGAACACTCCAACTCATCTGGAAACAGAGTCCAGAAATGGGGGGGGGGATAAGTATTGATTACAGCAAAAGCGCACTGCGAATATGGAAACCGGGTTGTGAGTGAACCTGGGCAGTGATCTCGGCACACGGGGTGGCTTCACACATTCAGTCCGACAATGTCGCTGAAACGGGATTCTGCCGTTTCCCAAGTCAACTCCTAAGGCGTACATCTGCCATGTTACTAGGCGATTTCAACTCTAACAAGAGATGGATGGAATACTCTGGGCAAACGGATTCCACTCTTTCGAGAGCTGCACATTGAAGAAACGCATAAAAAACAAAGCAGGCAAAAACACATGCAGACACAGTGCCAACACGGGAGTCAAACAAGGAGGAGGGAGACAAGACTTGCAGTTGAAAAGTTCCAGGTCATCAGTTCCGTCCACTGGAAAAAAAAAAAATCTGAGAACTTCACCCTCTAGAGGCTTAGAACATACACTCGGTCCCCCCACGTCGGAGACGGCCGTCCCCCAAGAAGGGGAAGGGAGCACGGACGGCTCCTCTTAGGCCCACTCGAGACACGGGGGGCGAATCCCCTCGCTTTAGGTGGATGGGACTGGCAGGTACACCTGGGGCACGGGCAGAGGAACCGGTCCCAAGCCCCGGAACTCCGATGAGGAAGCAAAACACAAAGTTTAAAAAGACGGTGAACGGGGGCGGGGGGCCGAGGCGGAGAAACCACAGCAAGTCAAATAAATAACTAACAGAAAGCGATACTGCGTTGGAGAACCCACGGAGCCATCTCCACCGCTCAAAAGCCAGAGACTACAGAAGCCGCAAGGGCCAGGATCTTCGGGGCCCCGGAACTCAACACCCAGCCTGAAGCGGGTGAGGGGGAGCAGTTCCCGGGAACCCCCTCCCGCCCCTCTCCCCTCAACCCCGCCCATTGGGTCCGCCCCGTCCCGCCCGGCTACTCACCGGATTCGCTTCCCACATAACGGTGGCGAAATCGAGCGGAGAGAGCCTGGGGGAAGGGGCTAGCCGCGGGGCCGGGGTGTTGGGTTTTTTCCGAGGGTCCCCGGGAGCGAAGGGATGGAGAGGCAACCTATAGGTAGGCCTTCCTTCTACCCCGCCCTGTCACAAGCCAGCGTCTTCGGACCACCGACCCTCCCGACTTCCGCCCGGAGCTGGCCAACCAGCGCTGGCCCCGCCCCGCCCCGGAAGCTCGTCCCGCCCCAGTCGCTCCCTTCCGGGCTGGTGGGCGGGTCCTAGTGGGCGGGGCTTGTGGGTATCTTGATTGTAAGGGAGTTTAAAGGGCTTCTCCTCCGCTCTACCCCCCCTCCATTGCTCGGTCCCCACCGCAGCGTCCCCGGCAACTGATCCTCAAGCCGCGGCTGGTTGTATTTCGTCCGGTGTTTATTGATCACTGGGTAGTGGCCAAGAGTCAGGCCTGGGAATTAATTCCAGCGGGGCCAGTGGCTTTTGGGACAAACTTGACTATTTTTCAATTTCCTCATCTTAAGAAAGGAGGGAATAATAGCACCTACCTAAGGGTGTACTGAGATCATTTAAAATACCAACCACAGTATTTGGCATGCAGTAAGGCCGCAATAAGCGACACTTATTTCCCAGACACCGTGGTAGGCTCTGGAACGCTAGACCCATACGCAGTCCAGGCCCTCACGGAGCTTAGAGTCCAGGGGAAAAACAAAAAACTAAAAATCGGTAATTTGATAAATAAAGAAGTGCAGTATGGTTTGTAGGTAGTATGGAAAGTACAGGGCTCAATGAGAGCATGCTTACCTAGGCGAGGGTGTCTGCTTTCCCGCCGCCCCCTACAGAGCCTAAGCTAAGACCTCAAGGGTGTACTAATGGACTTACCTGGATAAAGAGCTCTAAGAAATGGGGAGACTCTTCTAGGGAAAAAAAAAAAAATCCTTCTGGGCTTTTCCATAGCTCCACACATTTAAAAACAAAAAAAACAAAACATAACAAAAAGTTAAAGAAAACCTACAGATTTAAAACATGATTCTTGGGGCACGTGGGTGGCTCAGATGGTTAAGTGTCTGCCTTTTGCTGGGGTCATGATCCCAGGGTGGTGGGAATGAGCCCTCCATAGGGCTCTCTGCCTGCTTGGTGGGGGAGCCTGCTTCTCCCTCTCCTACTGCTCCCCGTGCTGTGCTCTCTCGCTCTCTGTCAAATAAATAAACAAAATATTTTTTAAAATAAAAATAAAACAATAAAACATGATTCTTTCACTTACTATCATGTGGATAGCCTTCACTCCAATATATGTAAATCTATTTCATCATTTTGAAGTACACTCATCAGAGTCCAAGGTTTGTATGTATATCTTGCACACACACTTGAAATAATCCATTGTGACAGACATTTAAGTGGTTTTCAAGTTTTTACTACCCTAGAAAGTGCAGCAAAAAACTTTCTTGTATAGACGTTTCTGTGCATTTCTCCATTTACCTCATTGGAATTAGTTCTTATAAATGGAATTGTTTAGAAGCGCCTGGGTGGCTCAGTTGGGTAAACTTCTGGCTCCTGGTTTCAGTGCAGGTCATGGTCTCAGCGTCCTGAGATCAAGCCCCACTTGCGGCTTGTCCCCCTACCTTCCCCTCTTGCTCATGCACATACTCACATTCTCTCTCTGTCTTAATAAATAAATGAATAGATAAATAGGAATCATTTAATAGGAGATTATAGAAATCTCAAATTTTGGTATATTTTGCCAAACTGTATACTCAAGAAGAATGTGTACATTTGAAATCTCTAATTTTTTCTTGTAAATGGATTGAGAGGTTTCTTCATCTTTTTTTTTCCCACTTTACTTTTTGTAAATGGTTAACCAGTTGCCCAATATCACCTATTCTGTTCTTTCCCAACTACTCTGAAATGGCACCATTAATCACAAACTAAACATATGTGTGTGTGTATATCTGTTTCTGAAAACTCTGGTCTCTTCTATCAGCTATCTGCTTATTTCTGTGCTTATTTTTTTAAATTTATTATGTTCAGTTAGCCATCATATAGAACATTATTAGTTTTTTATGTAGTGTTCAACGATTCATTAGTTGCATGTAACACCCAGTGCACATCACCACATGTGCCCTCCTTAATACCCATCACCTGGCTACCCACTCCCCCCCCCCCCCCCCCCCCCCCCCCCCCCCCCCCCCCCCCCCCCCCCCCCCCCCCCCCCCCCCCACCGACTCCTTCCCTCTGAAACCCTTAGTTTGTTTCCCGGAGTCTATAGTCTCTCATGGTTTGTGCTATGTCACACTTATATCATTGTAGCTTCGTAATATATTTGCTGTTTCATAAAGCAAGTTCTCTCCTAATTCTCTTCTTCCAAATTTTCAAATTCATGAGTCTGCCCATTCAGGAATACATCTCTTCATGTATTTAGGTATTTTAAATTTCAAAGACATAAAAATCTCTTTGCAAAGATTTGCACAATTTTTGTGAAGTTTGTTCTTAGATATTTATGGTTTTTTTGCTATTATTGCAAATGAGATATTTTCATTACTGTATATTAGGAAAACTTCATTTTTATTTATTATTTATTTATCTTGTATCTTAACACACTGAAAATGTCTTATTAGTTCTAGTAATTTGCCAGCTGATCTCTCTGAATTTCTATGTCAACAATCATATCACCTATAATGCAGTTTTCTCTCTTCCTGTTGGATTGGCCAAAACCTCAGAAAACTTTTGAAAAATATAGGACAAGATAATGGACATTCAGTCTATAATGTAGCAAGGCAAGCATTTGCCCCTAGTTGATTCTTGATATCCTTTAAATACGCTATTATTTTGGGGTGCCTGGCTGGCTCAGTTGGTGGAGCATGTGACTCTTGATCTCAGGGTTATGGGTTTGAGCCCCACATTGGGTATAGATTACTTAAAAATAAAATCTTAAAAAAACACACTGTCATCTTTTCTATTACTAACTTACCATACAATTTTAATTAGGAAAAGAGGTCAAATTTTATTAACTGTCTCTTAAAGTCTATTACCATATTCACTTTTTACTTTGACTTACTAATATAATGAACTATAGTAGATTTCCTAATGTCCAATCCGCCCTTACATTCTTGAAATAAACTCAGCTTTATCATATATTCATTATTCTTTGAATACACTGCCAGATTCAATTTGTTAATCTTTTATTTAGGATTAAATAAAATTTGTCCATGGTTACTGGGGTTTTTCTGTGTTTGCGTTTAATGAGTTTTGTTAAGTGAATAGCAGCAGGTTAAATTATTTAGTTCTTCTTCAAAGGTGGGGATTTTTACAAAGCAAGTTTAACCGGAAAGATTAGGACCAAGTCCTCAAATTTTCAGGGGGTGGGACTATCCATCATTTTCTTGAAGTCTTGGGGTTGCCTGGGCTAGTGGTCAGAGAATGGAATGGAGAAAACACAACTGGTTTGAATATACATCAGCTCTTAAAATATAAACTGCTATATCTCAAGGTAATATGAAGGGGACATATTTAGTAAACTGAAAATAGCTGTGCAAATTTTAGTATTAATTTTTTCCTTATCATGCCTGAGTTATGACCACTGAGAGAGCAAGATTGGGAAGGAAACTTGATGATCATTTAGTCCTGGGGTCCTAAACTCATATCTAAAGCACACACAAGAGTATGAAATTGTTTCGGTAAGTGGCCGCCATCTTCAAAACTGGGAAATTTCATGTGAAATACTGTGGCTCTTCAGCTCCCCTTAGTCACGGTATTTTAACCTATGCCAACAACTGGCCAAAGTCTCGTTGACCCCTTCCCACTAGGAATGGCCTCTCAGGGTTGCCTCAGTGGCCAAGCCAGTATCTCTCATCCTTAAATTGCCTCCTGGGGCCCTCTGGGTATTAGGAATTGTACTGATAATCCACTTCTGATTTTGCTGAGGAAACCCAATGGATCTGGGACTTTATAAAATATCCTCATAGAAAACTGGACTGTACTCTCCCATACCTCTCTCAAGGGTGGGCTCAGCCTCTCATAGTGGGCTCAGCCTCTCATAGTCTTTCAGCAGATTACTCTCTGCCTGAAATTTTCCCTGTCATACCAAGTCCAGCACTGGGAATGCTCCCTTCTGCATCAGAGCTCTGGGCACAGAGCCACGGCAGTAGAAACTATGCACACTGACCACGGTCACCGGTTTTCTCAGGAAGACCAAACAAACGGAAGACAATTTACTTTATCTTCTGTGTTTTCTCTGTGTGTTCTGGGTGGAGCTGTCTAGAGCCAGGCTAACCCCAGCCCAAGGATTCTGAGCGATTGCAGCCCCCCTTCCACCTGGTTGAGTTTATTAGCTCTTTGAATGCCAGGAGAGGAGGGAGGAAATGCCTGAGGGGAAAGGAGCGAGGAGAAGAAAAGGAGCAGTGGAGACCTATCACTGGAAAGCACGAAAATAGTGAAAATAATCGGAAAACCAGTAGCTGAGCGGCCAAGCAAATTTGTGCAAACCAGATCAATCTTACCTACAGACAATAGGAAGAGAAAGGAGAACCGAGCAAGTGGTGAGATGCAAGATATGGCATCGCTTATCATTTTAATGTAATTTTCTCTAGCTGTTTTTATTATTAAAAGCCGCATTTAGGGCCAGAAATAGGGGAGCCTTAGAAATGCATATGGAAGGCAGGCTTGGATTTGACAGAAAGGAGGAGCCTGAGACCGGAAGAAGGCGCAAAAGGAGAGCCGAGGGGCCACAAGAGGGTACCGGGAGTGAAGGAGAAAAAAGCTGCATTTGTGCCCATCAGCCTTGAATATAAAGACCCAGCCTTGGTCTGAAAAAGAGCCAACAATGAGGCAGCCCCAGAATCAGCCCTGCTGTTGAAGTCTGACGCGTTAACAACCCCAGCAGGAATTAAGAGGTAAAATAAGCAGATGAAACATTTGTTGAAGCCGAGATAAGCATTCCTGGGAAGGAATTTTTCAAAAAATCAAAATGAATCCTGTAAATCTTCCTAATTAGGAAACATGACCAGAAATTAAATTCAACCGAAAAAAAAAAATGAAGTGCTAAAGAACTCACCCACTAAATGGCCAGGCTCTATTGAAAATACCACTGATTATTAGTTTTAGCTGCTCAGGGAAATTATCTAAGGCACAATGATGGGCATCAACATGCAGATCACAGCAGCAGTCAAAAGCAGCAGCTGAGACGTGTGGCCATCCTAATTAGAGGATGGAGAGACTGAAAAGGCTCTGGAGCTGTGACATTCCTGGCTGGGGCTTTCCTTCCAGGAATGCCACATTAGGGGTTTGGTCATCGCATTGTAAAGAAGGACTTAATAGGACTGATCCGGAAAGGGGCAACAGAAATGACTTAGAAAACGAGTGTGAGAAGCTTTGAGGTTAAAAGCAGAAAGCAGGAAAATACTTCCATAAGAAATAATTTTTTAAAAATCAGGAGAGAGGGAGGCAAGGAAAAGCCTTCGGTGGTAGAAAGAGCAGGCTGGAGGGTGTCCTGCCCGCATGAGGTCATTCCAGGCATGTGGGGCTGACGCCTGTTCCTAATGAGCAGGGAGGTCAAGAAATTACAACAGATTATCTAATATGAATTGCTCTTCAATTCTTCATTCAACAAATATTTACCAACCTCCCTCCACGTCCCAGGCACTGTCTCTAGCCTTTTAAGATACGCCAGTGAGTGAAATAGAGAAAAATCCCTGCCCATGTGGAATTTACATGCGGGGGGTGGGGAGGGGGCGGTGGTGGATAGGGACAGGCAGAGCTCAGCCTGGGGCTGTGAGGAAACCCATAATGTAATGTAATTAGTAAGTACATTATATGGTATGATATAGGGTGATGAGAACCACAGAAAAAAGGAACCTGGATCAAGGTAAGGGATATTGAGGGTCATCAGAACGATCCTCCTTGAGAAAGTAACATTTGAGGACAAGTCTGGAAGAGGGAAGGGAGTAAGTGTGATAAGGGATATCTGGGCAATGAGTATACAGAGGGAACAGGTTGCAAGATTCCTAAGGAGTGTCTGTGAGTGTGTGTGGGTGAGTGGGGAGCAGAGAAGATGTGCAGATTGAACAGGGCCTGGTATAAAAATTAGCAAATACTTACACGGCGCAAAGTATGTGTCTGACATTGTTATAAGATCTTCATGTATATTAAAAATAGAATGCTTGCAACAAACCTATAAAGTAGGTTACCCCTTTTTATATGTAAGGGAACTGAGGCTCAGAGAGATCAGTTACCTTGGCCCAAGACCAAACATTCAAACCTAGGTAGGTGCCTGGCTTCAGAACCTGCATCCCTTATCCCACTACTCTATGCCATTTCTCAGTGTGGTTTCGACCCATCTACGTCTCTATACCAGTCCCAATTACCTAATTGCAGTTGGAATTCAAGTACTCTCCCAGGATACGTTTATGTTCTTCTTTATTAAAAAAAAAAAAAAGCAGCATAATTCCTTCCTTGATCGCCTATATCCCTTTCCCTGACCCTTGCTCCCTTCCCCCACCAACTCAAGGACTGCTCTTTTCTGCAAATTCACCACAAAGTCCATGGCTTTTGCCCAGCAAATCAGGTCTATGGATAGAGCTTTGGTTCAGTGTGGGATGGGGAACTAGGGAACTTAAGAGGGGTGTTTCTGTAAATTAATAATGCTCTACAGATCCCTAGGAGGCAGGACAGCACACACACTGCATTTAAAAATGAGATATTGCCTTTCCTTCCACTTCAAAAGGCACTGTGTGGGGCAGGTATGTTTGTAACATACTGATCACTAGCTCTTCTTAGGCTTTCTCTCACGATACAGCGACTTTATACTAAGAACCATTGAATTATGCACTTTATTTTTTTAAGATTTTATTTACTTATTTGAGAGAGCACGAGAGAGAGGGCAAGCAGATAGACAGGGAGAAGCAGAGGGAGAAGGCTCCCCAGAGTAGGGCTCGATCCCAGGACTCCAGGATCATGACCCAAGCCAAAAGCAGAGGCTTAACAGGCTGAGCCACCCAGGCGCCCTGAATTATGCACTTTAAATGGAGGCATTGTATGGTATGTGAACTAGGTCTCAAAAAAGCTGTTAAAACATTCATTATTTAAAAATATAGGATCTCAGCTTTCACATACTTTGTGAACCCTCCTCTGTCCCCCTTCACATAGCTTCAGGGGGCCCAGAACCACATTCAGAAAGATGTCCACCATTCCTAAACCCCAAGCACTCAACCCAAAGTCACAGCTTAGTTTGACTCCAAGGAATAAAGGGCTTTTTCCAATTATGCCTTCAGTATCTATTTTCCTTATTAGAAAAAAATAATTTTAACATGTGTATGTTGAAACAGACACATATTATGGAGTAGAAGGCAAAATTCGCATACATCAGAAGACAATTTCCACACACTCTTTTTTTTTTTTAAGATTTTATTTATTTATTTGACAGAGATCACAAATAGGCAGAGAAGCAGGCAGAGAAAGAGGGGGAAGCAGGCTCTCTGCCGGCAGAGAGCCTGATGTGGGGCTCAATCCCAGGACCCTGGGATCATGACCTGAGCCGAAGACAGAGGCTTTAACCCACTGAGCCACCCAGTCGCCCCTCCAAAAATCTTTAAAGCGGTTTCTTGCTTGTGGCTGACTGTCTCCAGCTGAGATGGGTAGGCACATGCACGCACCCCGCCCCCACCCTCATTATGGGAGAGAAGCTCAAAATGCCATGTTAAAGTCCAGAAGAGTCAGGAGACTCAGGGGCTCATCCAAACTCTGGTCCTAATGAGTTGGGGGATACTAAACAAGTCACATCCCATTTGGGGGCCTCAATTTCACATCTAAAACATGAGATAATTGGACCAGGTGATCTCCAGTGTTGCTGCCAGATCTCACAGTCCATGATTTGGTGTCATGGTGAGACAAATCAGATGCTGGGCTAAGGGATGTCAGCACCATGATGCCCAGACACACAGGAAGCAAAAGATCAAATCTCTGCCTTTGGGGGACTTTTTATTTACTGGAAGAAACTAAAAAGAGAGCCAGATATAAGACTTGATAAAGATATAAAGTAAATGCACAAACTATCCAAAGAATGCAAGGGACAGGAAGCAGCTGAGAATGACGATCGGCTCTCTGGTCCAGATCAGCTTGCTTTGAATCACCTGTGCCACTGAAGAAACAAGAAGGCTCTTACTCTGCCCAACCGTGGGCCCTCTGGGACAGGTAACCCTGGCGCAAAGGCATTCCTTGTAGATCTTGAGGATGACCTCACCTCTCCAAGAAGGAGAAACTCGCAGAGTAGAAAAGGAATCTTAGCAAACACCTAATCCAAATACCTCCATCAATATTTAGCATTTGGGATGATGCTTGTCTTGTGCTTATATTTTTAATTGATAGAATATTCTAACAGGGGCACTTGGGTGGCTCAGTGTGTTAAAGCCTCTGTCTTCAGCTCAGGTCATGATCTCAGGGTCCTGGGACTGAGCCCCGAATCCGAATCCGAATCCGAATCCGAATCCGAATCTCTGCTCAGCAGGGAGCCTGCTCCCCCCCCTCTCTCTGCCTACCTCTCTGCCTGCTTGTGATCTCTGTCTGTCAAATAAATAAATAAAATCTTAAAAAAAAAAAGAATATTCCTAACATTACCCACAATCCTGGATGATCACAAAACTGGAGCAGGAGTGCATATGACATCCTTTTCTTCAAAGTCCGGTGAGTTAAACATGGAAGGGTTTTAAGGCAAGGCTTATTATTGCCATAGAGCTGAACAAAATTTGCCTGACACTTCTGGAAAATCACTGTCCTGAGGGACATTACGTTCTTCCCCTCTATTGTAGGATGCTTGTGCATTGTCGTATCTCATGCTTTCATTTCAGATCCGTTCCCGCTCCCTGAAGCTATTCTGAGAATTTCCATAGGTTTCCAGTCATATGCCTTTGCATGTCTTCACCTGCAATGAGTTCTTTAAAAAAAAATAAAATGTAGGGGGGAACCTAAAAAGGAAATAGAAAAGAATCACCAAGGTCTCTACCATTCAGTTCGCTCATTTTCATTTGCCCGTGGAGGATTTCTTTCAGCCGGGGCCCTCCTGGATGAATGCTTACTCTGCGAATAGACTAAAAATCAATATCTCTGGGTAGGATCTTGGGGAAGAGCTGCCTGGATAATACAAGAATATTAAATATTTGGTTCCTGGATATTTCTTCCAATCCAAATATTCCGAGGTGCAGAAAGGAATGGTGGTCCCTCATAGATTGTCTGAAACTGGGTTTTTGCTCCCTGGTTGAAAATGTGCTCACTTCACCATCTCATCACTAGATGGCGCCGGCACACAGGCAAGGAGGGCTCTGATTAAAAAAAAAAAAAAAAAAAAAAGCGGGCACAAACTTTCTAATAAGCCAGAGAATTCCTTTGTTTCTGGGTGGGCAAGATCAGCTTTTGTCAAGCACATTTCAGAATAGCTGTCTGGAGTAGCAATAATCTAATTGTACTGCTTTACCCTAAATCAACCAAATGGTCAAGACTGAATGAAAGCAGTATAATGTGTACTTAGGAGTAAAGGCATTTATACAGAACTATAGATCTCTTGACTACATAGTGTCAAAAGAGGTAGGTGGTCAGGAGGCTTAACTGTGCACTATAATCAAAAGTGAGAGGTTTTCGATTCTTGTTCTGATATGGATGGGGCTTTGCCAGTTAAATAATGCTGATATAAATTCAGGTAGCTACAAATTAAATTGGGAATTAAAGTAGAAACTCTCCTATTTCCCAACAAACTATCATTTTAACATATTTGGACCTGTTTCAGCATTAGTTGGTGGATCATTTGATAAACTATTCACCATTTGAATTATAACCACTAACCAAGTTCTGATAAGATAAGATCTGAGTCTTAGAATTTTAGATTTGGAAAGGAGCTCATATGGCCTCTGTCTTCCTCCCAGCTCCTACACTAATCTCTTCCACACTGACAAGGACTTGTTTAAACTCTTAAAGTAATACCAAACTGACCACTCAGAGAAGTGGCCTGTTATATTTCCAGAGAATTCCAATAGAGAGTCCTTTAGGTTGAGCCCAAGTGTGGCTCTTTATAACTTCTATCCATAGGTCTCCATTCTTCCTTTTACAGGAATGCAGAATAAAATGCCTTTTTTCTATAACTTCCTTTAAAATATGTAATGGTTTAGGCCTTCTAAGCCTTAAAATAATACCCATTTCTTCAGCCATTTTTTATATGACATGGTTTCTGGATCGATTTTCGTTGCCTTTTTCTGAGTTATCTTACTTAACACGTGTTCTGATCACATAGCCAACAGAACTGTCAGCTGCCTTGGTTCAGACACTGTGTTTCTATGAAGGGGACCCACATTTGGTGAACTCTCTGTCCACTGTTTTCTTTTTAAAGCCTGTGTCCAGCTCCCAGGGCACTCACATGTTTGTGGTGGGTCAGACCAGCCCAATCCTTGTCTATGAAACTCATTTCTTAAAAAATATAACTCAGGGTACCTGGGTGCCTCAGTCGTTAAGCCTCTGCCTTTGGCTCGAGTCATGATCCCAGCCACGGTCCTGGGATGGAGCCCTGCATCAAATTCCCTGCTCAGCCAGAAGTCTGCTTCTCCCTTTCCCATTAAAAAAAAATACACACACACATACACACACACACACACACGTATGTGTATGTGTATAAAATATAATATATAATTTATATATGCTATATTTAATATAATATATATTTATATAATGTAAATATATAAAATATATATATAAATAAAGTTCAGGGGTTCAGCTCTGTGATATAGCCTAGATTTCGACTCATGGCTATAGTCTGTCAAAATTACACAGACTCATTTAATTCAGACTCTGGGGCCCGGCATACCAGGATTCAAAATTTTGTTCCCCTGCTCATGAACTGTGTCATCTGAGGCTAATGACTCGAATCTCTTAAAACATCAGTTTTTTAATCTCTGAAATGGAGATGTAATATTACCATCTGCCTCAGAGCATGGTGCACTTTAAACGTAATAATTTTGCGGAAGAAGTCTATTTCACACAATTCACGGAACGCAGCACACGTTCTGTGCTTGCTATTATAATTCATAATAGAGACCTCTCTTGCCTCACATTAGCTCTCCCTCCTTGTTCGTGTCGTATGAAAATCTGATGGGCATCTCCTCTAAGACACGAGACAAAAATCCTGTCAGGGACGTGTAAAAGAGAGACCTCCAGGCTCGCCGCTGTGGCTTCCCGGAGGGCTGACGTATGCACTAATCAGCAGTCTTTAGGTATAATTCTTGCACCAGCCGTGGTTGTACCCATTGGCTATCGGCCAGGTCATGTCTTATCCACAAGGTGATTATGATAGATTTTGTCAAATGCCATGCTGAAAGCAAGTATGGTTTTGATGCCTCTTCTTTCTACCAGTCTAATATCCCTATCAAAAAAGGAATAAATGAAGACATGTTTTGTTTTCTGAGATTTCGGGTTGGCTCTGAGTGATCTCTGCTTTTCTAAAGACTTACAAAGAGTCTACTTAATAATCTGTTCAGTTGATGGGTTAAAGTGGTGAAATTGTGGGTTATTTCCCCCTTCGTTTCTATTATTATAATAATGTTTGTGGAGTAAATAGCTTTTTAAAATTCTGTTCTAGAATTCTGCCAGGGATAATTGTCAAGCTGACTGGCTTATAGTTTTTATAATATGCCCCCTTCCCCCTTTTTGAGAATCGGGACAACTTTGTTCTTCTCTTGTCTGTTAACAGTTCTCCTATTCTCCATGCTTTTTCAAAGATTATTGTTCTTTGAGCAACCTGGGATGCGATTTGTCGAAGTCTGGAGATTTGAATTTATTAAGGGGGGTGAAAAGAACACCACACTAGTTTCTAGCTCTGGCTTTGCCCTTCGCTAGCTGAGTGAGCGTGGGCAGGTTTTGATTTTATTTCAGCTGAAATGTCCCCATCTGTGAAATAAGGCATTTGGACCAGATGAAGTGGAAGGGCCCTTCAAGGTCTGATCGTCTCTGTTCTATGTCGCAAATCATCGGACATTTTCTTACTAACTGTTCTCCTTTATCTTGGCTTTCAGTTTTCTCTCAGTAAAATGTGTTCTACCCTGTCCCCTGCTTTTAGTTTTAGTTTTTGTTTTTGTTTTTAATTTCAGAACTATATTTTGGTTCAGAATCCAAATTCTTTCCTGTGGTGCTCAGAGACCACCATGTCTGGCTCCAGCATTTCATTCCAGCTGTGTCTCTTCCTCCTCCCAGGTGCAAGCCTTCTCTCCATTCAGATGGACCCTGTCACCCTTCCAGGTGCCCCCCCCCCACCATTCCCTAAGGTGAAATGTGATCCCCAGCCATCTCTCCATCAGCTTCCACTCCCCACCCCTTTAAAGCCCAGGATAGTTACCGATTCTCCTGGCAAGTGTTTCCTACCCATCCCTAGGCGCACGCAGTGCTTGAAATCTCTGATGCATTCAGTGCGGATCCTCTGACACTTAACTGTGATCATCCCTGGGGCATTTGGTATAGGCGTGTTGTTGGATTGTATTGTTACCGATCCTCCTCGTGTATGGCCCACTCCCTCCTGCCCTCTTTCCCTCTCCCTTTTGAGCGCTACCCAGGGGATACTCCAAAGAGTTTGGTGGGGTATTGAATGTATTCCAAGCCATTATCAGTTTTCCCAAATTAGAATGTTTAGGTAAGCATCTACTACACAGAAATTTCTTTTTGATCTTAGGAGTCACAGAAAGGTGAGCTCAGGTCGTCTCATATTAAAACACATTTCATTTTAAGACAAGAAAAGAACTTTAGTATAATTTGATAAGGAAGCCCAAACGAGCTCACTTTCCTCCCTGTGCTACCACAGGTAAAGGATTCGAGAAAAGTTGTCTGATGGACAAGTAACTGGTTCAGGACCAAATCTGCCCCAGTGATGCCCATCCTATTCTAACCGAGCCTTTCCTCTATTAGCCAATAGCCTAAAGCTTTCAGGTCAGGTGTGCATGTCATCACACAAATGGCAGAGCTACCTTTCTGAACGATGGAGAAACTACTTTTGTGTGTCCTCCATAATTTCAGATGGGAATCCCAGCAAACGTGGATTGTGTAATTATGTCAGCACGTGGAAAGGGAGGACTGGCTTCTCCCCTCAACACTTGTGAAATAGTCTTTGTAGTAAATTATAAGTTGTCATGGATAATCTTAACAGAACATTCAGAATCATACACCACGGCCACAGAAGTACAGTTGACCTTTGAACAACTCGAGAGTTAGGGGTGCCAAACTCTTGCACAAGAAAAAAATCCATGTATAACTTTTGGTTCCCCCAAACCTGAGCTACTCCTCATCTGCTGTTGACTGGGAGCCTTGTTGATAACGTAATTGATTTATACACATTTTCTATGTTATATGTATTACATGCATGTCTTCTTACAATAAGGGAAGTAAGAGAAAAAAAATATTAAGAAAACCACAAGAAAGAGAATACAGGAATGTATTCTAAAAAGTCTACCCGTATCTGGAACTATGCAGTTCAAACCCATATTGTTCCAGGGTCAACTGTGCTATAGTCGTGGGGAAAGACTTGTGATGAGATTGTGACAGAGGGAAGATAAAGTCTTTCCAGGATACCTGCATGGCTCAGTGGGTTAAGCGTTTGCCTTCGGCTCAGGTCATGCTCCCAGGGTCCTGGGATCGAGCCCCGAATCGGGCTCCTTGCTCAGCCAGGAGTCTGCTTCTCCCTCTGCCTGCCACTCTCCCTGCTTGTGCTCTCTCTCTCTGTCTGACAAATAAATACATAAAATCTTTTTGAAAAAGAAAGTCCTTCCAAAAATGAGCTGCTCACAAAGCATGTCAGAAACAGAGCTGAGAAAAGAAGTCATTCCTTTGCTCAACACACACCGAGCATCTACTCTGTACCAGACCCTGTGGGGACATCGATGTTAGGGACGAGGAGATAGAGGAAAGACATCTAGATCTTGCTCATGAGAGCTTCACAGTCTTGGGGGAGAGACCACTAAAGAAACAGATAAGGACTGTGTGATATGAGAAGCACTATGACAGTGATTTGTGAGTTTCCTGGGGCCGGGAGCCTGCCCAGAAAGTAAAAGGAAGCAAACATCTTTGTTCCTTCAGCCCATACCCCATGCAGCACTCACAGATCCCCACAACCTCCCCACACACCTGAGAGGATGCTCACTCACTGGCAGTCACAACCTCCGCCTTAGAGATAATCTTCCAACACAGGGTGAGAGATCGGGAACTAGGGGCTGAACCATGTCCTATTATAGTGAGGGCTGCATACTAACCCGTCAGTCCAAGGCTCAGAAAGCAGTTGTTTGTACAGCTCACTCATTGCCCGGCTTGGGGGTGATAAGCATGAATTTCCCAGGCAAATACAAGTAAAGCCGATGCTTAGTTAGCTTGTAATAAATGGGAGTGTTTATAACTGTTAAACATAATGATAGCGCTGGAACTCTTTACAGGAAAGGAAAGTAAAAGTGTGTGAAGAAACAGCCCAGCCACATGCATTGCTGGATGCATCATCAGGCGTGGGAACATAAACTCCTGCTCCCCAGGAACAGTCATCCAGAAATTACACCACCTAAGCCACACCTCCTCCTTCCCTTTAAGGGCACTGTCAAGAGCACTTGTCACTTCAAATAAAGGAAAGTAAGTACTTTCCCTGGCAAATCCCATCCCTGTGAAACCAACCTTATCTCTCACATGCTTGAACCCCTGACCCCATCCCCCCAGCCTTCACCGGGTTGCAAATTCCAAGCCAGCCCATTGCCTGGACCACGGTGTCCCCACATTATCTCCTCTCTTCCAGCTTGGTCTCCCTGACTTGGGCAGGGCTCCTTCCCCACCCCCTCCCAACCTCCTGCTCCCCACTGTACCTCCCCAGAGAGGAAGGTGAGATCACTTCCTCTTTTCACCTGACAAAACGAAGGCCCAGGGAGTCTCATCACATGTCTAAGGTTACATTTCTAGAAGGGCCCTCCCCCAACCCTCCTCGGGCTCCCAGGCCAACTGTGTGCAGAAGTGTGACCCGGCCTGCCTGGTGAGCCGTTGAGCTGTTTGCACATCCTGCCCTCCACCAGCAGGGGGCTCCCTTTGTGCCTCAGTTTCCTTCTACCCACAGAGGTTCTCAGTGTGGCTGAGGAATGCCAAGGTCTTCCAAGCTTTGGGAATTGCGGCATCATAAGGAAGAGGGATGGATGGGATTTCTCAGATGTCTTCCTCCTACAGGGAAACCCCTCATCACCACGGCTGTGAAGGCAAGGCAGCCATGTGAAAAAAATGCTCACTGAGTTCCATCAGGGGATTCCAATGGTGTAGACACATGTTCAGTGGAACAGACTGGGACTCTGCCATTTGCCAGCTCTAGGTCTTGGACCCATGAATGTCTCTGAGGCTCCCGTTCAGCATCTATAAAATAGGGCCAGTAAATACCTACCTCATCAACTTTTTTGAAGGTTAAATCTGGTAACACATGTCAAGCACAGGGCCCGGTGACTGTCACATTTCAAATCTTAGCAGTATCTGTTTCAGTTCATGAAAATGAATTTGCCTTAAATGGAGAGATGATTTCTTAAACTTCATTTTCTGCACCTTAATGTATTTATTAAGAAATTTACTGATGAGTAAATAAATAAATACATGGATCTTTAAAATATAAGAAAAACACAAGTTCTTCCCAAAAGGAAAAATTTTCACTGATGCTTCAGCCCTAAAGTCTTAGTCCTTTGGTAAGAGGATAAGGGAGCAAACAGGAGGAGAGGGGGCATGTTTTATTCTACTGCGGCTGAAATTTTTGGTTCTCAGTGTCCATGAAGGCCTTCCTAAGAAGGTACTAGCAGGATGTTTTAGGACCCAAGGCACAATATTTGTTATTCCCCAAATGTTGTAGGGTCGTCCCCAAGAATATACTCTTGGGCTTCTCATCTTGACTAGAAGCCTGTTAGGACAACCCTCTGAGACACACATTTGCAGCCAGACTTAGAGGCATGTAGGGAAAGTATTTAAGAAAGCAGAGAAGGAAAGCAATGTAAGATTCAGTATCTACATGGTTTGGTTCACGTTGTCTTCTTCAAACCATGAAAGACAGATGTGGGGGATTTTAGGACACAGGACACTTTGCTTTCCCATTTCCTTGTTGTGTACAGTCTTGCCAAGAGGCCACATCCTTCCACCTGCCCTGTGACGCCTCTGGGTAAGCTCCAAGGAAGGCCTAGCCAGAAACACTCAGGACCATGGCCGCACTCCATCACCTCCCATGTCCTCATGCCCTGTCCGTGGGTCCTTTTCCCGATGTCATCCTAGATTTCCCATAAAGTGTTTTGCTTGGTTTTTAGAGACATTATATGACTTTTTATATATGTTTGTTCATTTCATGTGTACACTGTTTCAACATGTATAACCTTACACCCACCTACTGTTTCTACTTCTTTCTTAATCACATCTGAAGGCCCTGAGTCTGGGCATCTGTCCCAGCTTCCTCCATGGTACCCTTGAGAGCCAGTGAACTTCTTTTTCACAAATCTGGTGACTTTCCTAAGCCACATTCCCTACCTCCTTCCTCAGTCCCGGGGCCTCCCTGAGGCTGGTCGCCCAGCAGAAGACTCCTTCAGGAAATACTCTTCATTCCACCCTCTCTGCCATGCTCAGTTGTCTTCACTCCCTTGGGCAAGAAAGTAGGTGTGAACTGACAAAGCCATCAATGCTCTTTTTCTGTCTTCGCTGCCTTTCTCACCCCAAAACACGCACCCACGTGCACACACGGCTCCCTAAATGCAGGTGTCCTGCAAGGCTCACTCCCTGGCCCGTGCTCTTCCCTCTTCTCTCTGTCTGGGTGAGTTCATCCCATCTCGTGGCCATCAGCTCGGATAGCAGTGCCCACAGTCTTCATGTCTAACGTGACCCTCAGGCGTACTCTGTCTCATGGTTTAGAGGGAGCCCCCACTCAGTGTCTTCTGAGATTTAGTTCCTGGAATTAAACACATCTATCCCTTATCAACCTTTCCGTGGGCCTTTGGGCCTGGCTTTCTGAGTTCTTCCCTTCCTGCGCATTTTCAGCCTGGTGACGAGACCAGCTATAGCCACATGCTTCTGTCATTCCACGTACCAACCCATTTGCATCTTGCCTTTATACCACTGCCATGGATGGGCTGGCCCTTCTCCTTGCAAAGGCCACCATCTCCATATACACACTAGATCCCATTCAGCACATTTACTCAGACATTGTCCTAGAAATTCTCCCCTGTGTCCCAAAGCATCATGTCTCTGCTCTCTACTGGGTCTGTCCCATGAGCATTCAGACATGGCCCCATCTTAAAAACAACCTCCCCCCCCACACACAGGAAAACTCCCCTAACCCCACTTCCTCCTCCAGCTGCCATCCCGTTTCTCTCCTTTACACAGCAAAGCTCCTTTCAATAGACTCATAGTCTCTAATCTTCTCCCGTATTCTCCATTGAACTCAGTCTCATTGGGAGTTCACAGCACCCCTACCCTCCCACACCCTCCCACGCAGGCTGTCACGGCCAAAATTGTTCCTATGGAAATCACCACCATAATTGCCTCACCACTGCAATCTGTGGTCATCCCAAATCCTCATCGTGCCAGACCCCCAGCAGAATTTGCTTGAATTGATCACTCCATCCTTCTTTAATATACTCTCTTCCATTGGCTTCTGGGAAGCCACCCTCTTTGGATTTTCCTTCTTCCCTGTTGGATACTCCTTTTCAGTCTCCTTGGTTGATTCCACCTTACTCTCCCCCCTTCTTACTGTTTAAATGCCCAGGGCCCAGTCCCTGGACCTCTTTCTAATTACTCTCTCCCCCTTAATGATCTCATCCAGTCTATGGTTTTAAATATAACCAACACCTTACGATGCCCATGTTTATAATTGTGCATACTCATGTTGAATTGCCCATTCACAGTCTCTGTTTGAATGTATAATAAGCATCCCAAGGCATCCAAAACTGAACTCCTGGTCTTGATACCCAAACCTGCCCTTCTCACAGCCTCCCCCATTGCAGTTAATGGCATCCTCTGGTTGCTGAGACTTAAAATCTTCTAATTCAATCTCCCTCCTCCACATGCACCCCCTCTTTCTTCTCTCAGATTCTATTTTGGTCCTTCTGCAAATCCTGCTCTCTTCACCGTCGACACAATGTGCATCATACAACCACAGCCCACCACTTCCGAGGTACCTCCTCAGTCTAGCCTCTGTGGAATGGCCTCCTAACTCCCTGCTTCTGTCCTGGTGCGTACATGCTATTCTCAACAGAGTTCTCAGAGTCATCTTAAGTGTAAGCCGAGCATGTCACCTCCGTGCCTTCCATGATGATCTGAACAAAAATCAGAGTATCCACAGTGGCCAGCAAGTGTCTCCACTGTCTGAAGCCATGACCTGTTGCATCCCATTTCCAGTTGTTCTCCTCCTTGCCTTCTCCACCTGAGCGATGCTGACCTCTGCTCCATCTCAGACATGCAAGGCATGGTCCCACCTCGGGTTCTGCACTTGCTCTCCCCTCTCTGCGAATGCTCTCCTCCAAACATCTCTGTGGCTCACTTTCTTACTTCCTTCAGGTTTGTATTCCAATATCACCTTCCCACTGGAGAAGTTCCACCTACTCTATTTGAGTTGTCCCCTTCCCAGCCTCAAAGCTCCCTAACTCCCTTACTCTGCTTGGATTTTTTCACATCCTTATCACCAACTGTCATTATATATTATATATATTTCCTTGTTTTTATCTTCTCTTGTAATGGTCTGTCTCTCCCTATTAAAATGTAAACTCTCTGATGGCAGGAATTTTTATCTGTCTTGTTCAGTTCTGAACCCTCATTGCCTAAAATGTGTCTGACATTTGGTGGATGTGTAGTAAAGCAAATATGTATTAAATACTTTAATGAATAGACAGACTTCTTCCTTCAGGATGATTTTCAGATGTCCTCCCATACTCTTCATTCTTGCTACCAGCCCTAGTTTAGCTACTAGCCCTAGTTTGTTTCCTTAGGTCTGTATTATTATAATACTTGACACACTGGTATCCTCCTAGTAACAGAACCAAGACTATGAAATAAGTTTCCTGATTCCCAGCTTTAGTTACCCCCACTGCCTGGTCATTCTAACCTATACATTTATATTTTAGGATTGTATTTATTTATTGGAGAGAGAGAGAACAAGTTCAGGGAGAGGGGCAGAGGAAGAGGGGCAGAGGGCAAGGGAGAAGCAGCAGACTCCCCGCCAAGCAGGGAGCCTGATGTGGGGTTGGATCCCAGGACCCTGAGATCCCGACCTGAGCTGAAGGCAGACGCTTAACTGAACGAGCCACCAGGTGGATATTAATGTTCTGTTAGTGTCCAACCATGATGGCAGGTTTAGCCAGAGACTCGTGGAGAGCATAGGCTTTGATTAGGCCTGAGAGCTCTGTTTAGGCAGTCATAGGAACAACTCTTTTCCCCATTCTTAGAGGTTCTAAGGTCTTACATTACATCCTTGCTAGACTTCATGGTTTAAAAACCATGTGGTTAAAAACCACAGGACAGAAAGTGGGGACATTATTGGGAAAGGAGGAGCCTGGAACAAGCTGAGTAAGACAAGCATGTTCTTTTTGGAACTTCTTGAGTTTCTGGTCCTCTTCCAGGGGGATAATAAGGCTGAATTGAGTGTAGGACACAGGGCTGTGATTTTCATCACAGAAAGCTTTGCTCTCTTCTTTTCCATGTGGCAGAAGGCTTTTTCTCTGAAACTAGGAAAAACAATGGAGCAGCACATGGCCCTGAGCACTGCAAACTCAAATACCTAGCAGGACCAAGGAGAGAATATAAATAAGGGAAGAAGTAGAGATCATGGAGATCTGGAGAGGACATGATCTCTCAAAAGGGACCACCCATGTTCAACTTGGCCAATGGTTGCCATGGGGAAAAATAAGGGTCCATAAATTTTCAAAAGAAGCTTGAACTCTGGAATTCAATGACCTAAAATCTCTTAAATTGTAAATGTTGGCAATATATTCAAATTTCAGAAAATGTCGTGTGGCCCACAAAACACGTCTCTGGGCTAAATCGTCCTGTGAGCTGCTTTACCTACCACCTCTAACGCAGGGAAGAGAGATTGAACAGTAGAATCATAGAGATTGAGTTCAACTCTTGGCTCTACCTATTGGATCCCAAACAATGTTATTTTAAGTTACTTAACCTAAGCTTCATTTTTTTTCCATCTCCAAAATCAGGACAGTGTTTACAGGATTGATATGAAAATTACATGAAATAGTGTCATTGGCATTCAAAGTTAATGTCCCTTCTTCCTCTATTCTCTGCCCTCTCCCCTCTTTCTCGTTGCACAATCAACTGGAAAGAACAGCTCCTCCACATGCTCATTTGAAGCAAGTTAAGCAACATTTTTTATCATTTGTCATACATTTTTCTAGGAAAATCGAACATGGTGAGCCTAAATGTGCAATACCAGTTACTTAAAAAAACGTCATTTGCACCTGTGACAGGAAGCAAACCTGAAGAGGTATTTTTGGGGGGAGGGGGAGGGGTTGCTATTTGGTTTTATTTTATTTTGTTGTGTTTTGTTTTTTAAAGGATAAGAGACAGAAGACGTATTAAAGAAACATTCTCCGGCCAATGAAATTCGGACAATACAATCTCCCGTGATCCTGACTATGCAGCAAAGGGAAATCCCTGAGCCAGGACTGGGAGCTCTCCAGCACTCCTCAGGTTTTCAAAGAGACTTTACAAAAGTGGGAAGGAGAGGCACAGAACCAGAACAGAAAAGCAAAGAGTATCAGAGGCTTTTAGCCTTCATGTTAACAAGTCCAGGGCTCAGAATGAGCTAAGACTTACAAAAAAATTCTCAGGGACAGTAGAAAGGACTTTGTGCACTTATGCTCTGAGCAGGGGAAATAGGGAAGGGCAGGTCCAGTGCTTGGGGCAGATGGTGTAATCCCAGCAGATGAGAGATACAAAGCAGAATTACTCAACTCCTACTTAGCTTCCATCTTCTCTATCTCCAAGAAGGATCTTTAAACTGGAAAGAGTAGTATAAACACGGTGAAGAGGAAATTGCAGCCCTAGGTGTGAAGCTTCTTAAAAAATAAATACGTGACCTCTCTAAGCTCCAGTCTCCAGGTCCTGAAACATTATGTCCCTAGGGACTGAAAGAACTTGTAGATTTAATCACAGAGCCATTGTCAGTAATCTTTCACGAATCTCTGGAGTGATACCAAAGAAATAGTGATGGGCAACTGTCCTAGTCGTCAAAAGGGAGAACATGTAGGTTCTGGAAAGTTTGTACTGTAGTGTTTAATTCTGATCCCAGCAAACTCTAACCCGGGTTAATAAAGAGTTAGATTGTAATCATTTTAAAAAGGAAGTGGTACTCTCAAGAAGCCAGCACAAGTTCATGCAGAATAAGCCACGTCATACTAACATCATTTCATACTTTAAAATTTTTTTTGAAGGGTTACCAAAACTCCCCAGATTGTCCCAGAGGGAGTGAATCTTTCAACAGTTCTTTTGACAAAGTTTCTCATGGTATGATGAATAGATAAGGACTAGATACTCTAGAGTTGGGGGAGGGCACATTGGGGAAAACCACTGTATGCAGAAAGCACTGAACGATTGAGCCAAGTCACCCAAGCACAGGTACATAGAACAAGGTGCCTCTGGTCCCTGTCTGGGACCAGTTCTGTTAAAAATCCTTCAGTGACATGCACAATATGCCAATGTATAAGTGAGGGCTGACACCAAATGAAGTAGAAATAATATACTGCATGACAGAAACAGGATATGGTCTGCCTGAACAAGGAGCCAAAATAAACACAATGGAATTTAACGGGGGAAAAATGACAGTTTTTCATTTTGATTTGGAAAAAAAAAACTCAGTTATTCAGACTATTAACAAGAGTTAATGTGAAGAAGTCTTGAGGATTTTTAGTTCAAAAAGCTCAATGTGAGGCAAAAGTTCTGACATGGCTACAAAGACTAAAGTTCAGAGGGAAGTGTAGTGCCCCCCTCCCACCACGCCCCACCAACGAGTGGTGGGGGTGCCATTGCCCCACTTGCATCCGGGCATCAGGGTTTGCTCTGGACTTTCCTTCCTAGTAAGCTTTGTGGGTCTTTCTAATTTTTAAAAAGATTTTATTTATTAATTTCTGAGAGAGAGAGAGCATGAGCAGGGCAGAGAGGTAGAGGGAGAGGGAGAAGCAGACTCCCCACTGAGCAGGGAGCCCAAATCAGGGCTCAATTCCAGGACCCTGGGACCAAGACCTGAGTGGAAGGCAGACGCTTAACCCACTGAGCCACCCAGGCACCCCTCTTTGTAATTTTTTTTAGTTATAAAATCAAAACATAATCACTGTAGAAACTTAGAAGTGTAGAAAGGTGAAAAAGAAGAACACAAAAGGGATCTAGCTCTCATTTAGGGACCACTACTGATTTCATTTTGTTATGCGTCCTTTTCAGTGTAAGAAGGAGGACTATGGAGGAGAGTTTTTAAAATATGGCTTATGCAGAGTTTTAGATGTTTTTAAAAATTAACATTGCATCTTGAATTATTTCCCCAACTCATTATATATTCTTTAAAAACACAGTTTTAATAATTACACAATCCATTATCATATGGCTACGCCTTTTTTTGTTTACCTTGACTCATTCCTGGGCATTGGGTTGTTTCCATTTGGAGCGGTGGCCGGGAGATGGCACCAGATTTTAAAGAGGGTACTGACAAAGCAGAGAGCAACCCAGGGAGGCCAGCCAGTGGAGTGAAGGCTCTTGGAAATCAGGTCAAGAAAGCAGCAGTTAGAAAAAACTGCGAATGTTTCTCCCAAGGAAGGTGGACGGAGAGAGCCCTGACAGTTGTCTTCAAACCCTTGAAGAGTTGTCAGAGGGGAAAGAGAAGAAATTACAAAGGGGAAAAAGGTTGGAGGGAGTCTGATCACAGCTCTACTTATAAGGATTCCTGCTGCCTACGGACCGGTGCACTGGGAAGCTTTGTGAGAGAGGAACACTGCCTCTGGGGGAAGTGCTCAAGCAGAGGCAGGATGGCCACCTGGGGCCGGACTCTGCAGACAGGATTCCTCCATCAAGTGGGAGGCTGAAATAATAACTTCAAATCAAAGGCTCCTTCCAACTGGAAGGTTTGGCCTTGCTTTCTAAGTTACAAAACTGCCCTTCTGTGACCTTGCTCCCATGAAGAATTTATGGCAGGTAAGGAGCAAAGACATCGATGTCATTAATTTTACTGCTAGAGTAAGCATTGTAGCTCAGAGATAACAATATACATCTTTGTGCTCTGTGCTGGCTCCCATCTAGCCAGCATTTTACAGTCCACAACGCATTTTTCACATAGACCTTCTAATTTCATTCTTGTAAGAGCTTTGTGAAGTAGGTCTTGCCATTATCCTACTTTTAAAGGTGAGAAAAGGGAGGTTTGAAGTCCTGAAGTGACAAAGCCCAATCTTCCAGATCTAGTCTCCTGGCACTTTCCATGATAAGATACCCGTCCTCTGGTGTGAGTCCCTGGGTATGCCACTCTATGGGCTGCCACAGGAAGGTCGTTAGTCTTTACCCTGTGTGTATTTCGTATCTCTGCTGCTAGATTTTAAAAAGCTATTCGGGCAGGATTATATGTTATTTTCCTTCTATATTCTATCCTCCAGCTACTCAACGATGTCTCCAGAATGCAGATCTGACCACGTCAGCCCATGTTTTGATTTCTTTAGCTTCCCATTGCCTCCCACAATGACTCTTAACCCAGCTGGGAGGAGACTTGGGAAAAGAGAGTGGTGCACATTTCAGAATCTTAGGAGGAAATGAAGCACGGTTCAAAGCATCAGACATTATTTGAAAAGAAAAATTAAAGCACTTGGCTCATAAATATAGTTCCTGCTTGGTAGTGATATATAGGGAATACTGTAATTCTCAACCCTTTGGGGAGAGCATATTATTTTGAGAGGGCAGAGGAGTGCATGGGATTTTAATTTTTATCAAAGGGAGCCATAGATTTTGCTGTTGCTGTTTGAGAAACATGGGTGTAAGGGATGGAATAATGCCTCCTCTGTCATGTATCAAGTTTTTAAGTACATACAGGCTTGTGTCTGGGCTCTCTGTCTTCTGTTGGTCTAGGTTTCTGTGCTAAAGCAATTTCATCTTAGTTATTATGACCTGATAGGATGTTTTGATCTCCAGGAGGACATGTGCCCCAGTGTTTGTTCCTCCAAAATTGTCCTAGCTATCCTTGGCCCTTTGTTCTTCCATATTAATTTTGGTATGAGCTTTTTAGGTCCCTCGGAAAAAACCCTCTTTTTCATTTTGATTGTAATTGCACTGGATTCACAGATTTAAATTGGGAGGAGAGCTGACAGCTCTCTCAAGGAATGGAATCCTTCCATCCACTTATTCAGGTGTGGAAGAACTTGAGATAGAGGTTGCAGATACGAGATAATTTCTCAGTCTCCCTTTCTGGTAGGAGTGGCCTCATGACTTCATCCTGGGCAGGGGGAAAGAAGGCATAGTTTTTTGAGAAAGGTTGGATAACAATGGATGTGTAAAGAGATAGATCTACTTCCTTCAGAACAGGGTTGTGTGATGAGGACTTTGCACATAGACTGGAGCTAAGACATCTAACCCGCAACTGTGAGAAGACAAATCTCAGGATAAAAGCCCTGTTGGAGATGATGCCGCAGAAAGATGGAAAGAACCTGAGTGTTCAGTGACATCTTTGAGTTGTAGAGTTAACCAACCCTGAACCTGCTTATGCTGGACCTCTTGTTATGCAAAATAATAAAAATTCTCTGATTTAAGACATTTTTGGTTGGGTATCTGTTACTTGTATATGAAAGCATCTTGATGAATGTACCAGGCGTTTTTTGTTTGTTTGTTTGTTTTTCTTCAGTACTATTTCCTCATTTTTGTCACAGGCATTTTATACATCTTTATGAATAGGACATTTTAAAAATTATATTCCTTGTTATCTGTTACTGATGATTAGGTAGACTTCTGATTTGTTTTTTGGTCTTATATCCAGGTTAGTGATCACGCTTATCAATTCCAAAAGTTTATCTAGAAAATCTCCTACAGACTATCATACCTGCATATAAGGACAGTTTTCCTTTTGCTTTTAAATTCTTGTGTCTATTACTTATTTTCTTTTTTTTTTTAAGATTTTATTTATTTATTTTACAGAGAGATCACAAGTAGGCAGAGAGGCAGGCAGAGAGAGAGGGGGAAGCAGGCTCCCCGCTGAGCAGAGAGCCTGATGCGGGGCTCGATCCCAGGACCCTGAGATCATGACCTGAGCTGAAGGCAGAGGCTTTAACCCACTGAGCCACCCAGGCGCCCCACTTATTTTCTTTATCTTATTGTATTATTTAGGCTTTCAGTACAGTATTGAAAAGAAGCAGTCACGGTATGCAGTTCTATCTCCTCCTGACTCTGATAGGAATCCTTAGGAAATTTCACCTTTTAGGACTCAGCGTGGCATAACTCCAGGGTACTCCATCATATTGCTATATTATCATATTACATATGATTTTGTGATATATTTTTTATAAATATTCCTCATTTGGTTAGGGTATTCTTTTTTTGTATCATTTCACCTTAGGTTTGGCTGCAAGTAACATGAAAAGTCTAAAGAAGTTTAAGTAGCAGTGGATTACACATGATAGAAATGTATTTTTCATGTTCAACTTATCCAGAGATAATCAGTTCAGCACAGAGATAGGGCACCACAGTCTGAGAGGTTCAGGTTCCTGGATTCACATTCCACTATCTTCACAGGAAAAGTGGAAGAGGTAAGCTTTCCCCAGTGGATGAAGAAAAAGCATTTGGAAGAGTTTATCACTGACTTGTGATTTTTTTTTAAAACTTGACTAACTAGGACTAGAACATATGGCCGAGATTGTTGATTTCATCCCAGTATTTATTCCCTCCTTATCCCATTGTAAAAGTAAACTCCAATCTTTTCTTCTGAATTTTTAAATTTATTTGCATACATTTACCGCTTTTCTCTTGCGGTTTGCTTAATCTCTATTCTAATGTGGTGTGGTTCTATTCTTTTCTTTTGTTGTTCTTAATATTGTTTATGCCTTTTTTTTTTGTTAGCTTTGCTAGATGATTTTCTTTTATTCAAAAAATCTGATCTACTCTTTTTTTTTAAAGATTTTATTTATTTGACAGAGAGAGATCACAAGTAGGCAGAGAGGCAGACAGAGAGAGAGAGAGGGAAGCAGGCTCTCTGCTGAGCAGCGAGCCCTATGTGGGACTCGATACCAGGACCCCGAGATCATGACTTGAGCCGAAGGCAGAGGTTTAACCCACTGAGCCAATCTGATTTACTCTTATTGATCTATTTTACAGTTTGTTTTCTAATTTATTGATTTCTGCCTTTCACTTGATTATTTCCTTCATTCCATTGTTTTTAGGCTCTTTCTGAATTTTTCTTCCCTTGCTTCTTGAATTGATTATGTACTCATTGACCTTTTATCTTTCCTCCTTCTTATAAATTAATTATAGGATCTAATTGTACCTTTTATTTTATTTTTAATTAATTCATTTTTTTACATAGCACTGATGAAAAGTTCAGAATCAAAATAGGGAATATCATATAAAACAAATCATGAAAATACAAATCCATAAATGATTATGAAAATAGGATATAGGGAATGGGTTTGAGGGGACTGAATATGTATTAATATGTAGATCTATGTACCATTACACCCTTTAATTTCTCTCTAGCTGCATCATATGTTTATGTATGACTCTGTTATTTCATTTAGTTTAAACTATTTTGGACTGTCAATTGTGATATCCTCTTGAACCCCAAAATTACTTAGGATGCATTTTAAGTTTCCAAACATGTTTGTTTGTTTTTATCTTTAAAAAAAAAAACTCTCCCCCTTGGCTTGCTCATGTCTAATTTAATTGAACAGTCAGAAAGTAAGTATAATATAAATTCTTTGAAAATTGTTAAAATCTGCTTTGCTATATAGTCATGTCCACAAAGCTCCATGTTAATGTGAAAATAAATTATGATTTTTTATGGTGTGCAGAGTTCTACATATAGCTATCAGAGAAACTGATAGATTTTTTTCCCTTCAAATATTCTATAGTCCTACAGAGTCACTTTTTTGTCCATTTGACCCATTATTTTCTATTAGAAAAATGTTACAGATCTCCTAGTGTACATATATAATGACCAGTTTCCCTCCTATGCATAATGTGAATCCTGTTGTTCAGCATACACGAGGTCATGATGAGCTACGTCATCTTAGAGGATGATTCTGATCATTATTATATAGTTTCTCTCTTTTTCCCTATTGTTCTTTTTTGCCATAAATTCCATCTGTGTCATATCAACATTGCTGCTCAATATTATTTTGTGATTTGAATGATCTTCCCCCCCCCAGTTTTTTATTTTCAACCTTTTGGATTGGTGTTGTTTTAGGTATATCTCTCTTATTGGTCCTATATGGTCCTAAGTGTCTCTCTCTTTTATTCATTTAGATAATCTCTCTCAGTTGGCGTTAATCCATTTGTAAGAACTGTCAGTTATTATAATCTTTTTTTGTCTTTATTTAACTTTGCTTTTTTTATTGATTCTTTTTTCTGTTTTTCTATGTGCTTTTAGGGTGATAAAGTTTTTATCACTCTTTTTCTCTGACTGGATCGAATCTATACTGTGTATTTCTATCCTTTAAGTGACTAAATTATATTTATCCTTAAATATTCAACAGTCATATACTTTTAAAAAAAAATTAATAAATCTAGGGGTGCCTGGGTGGCTCAGTCAGTTAAGTGTCTGACTCTTGATTTTGGCTCATGTCATGATCTCAGGGTCCTGAGATAGAGGCTTTCCTTGGGCTCCATGCTCAGCAGGGAGTCTGCTTGATTCTCTCTCTCCTTCTCCCTCTGCCTCTTCCCCCCCTCTCTCTCTCTAAAAAAAAAAAAAAAAAAAAAAAAAAAAAAGAACAGACCTAAACTTTTTCAATATTTTTATTCTTTTTCTGGTCATACATAAAATTTGTCTATAAAATTCCTTCCTCCTCCATTTTGTTATTCTCTTAAATCTTACTTTCACTGATTTAAAAACAACAAAAAGGTATTACTACCATTGTCAATAGTTCACTACATTTACATTAACATATTTCATTAATTACTGTATACTCCATTATTTTTTTCCTTATTTTTTGGTCAAAATATAACTTATAATGAGTTCTGCTAGTGAGGGTTACTTGGTGGCAACATTGTCAGCCTCTTCATTTCTGAAATGTTTTCATTTTATACCACGTTTTGATTGAGAGTGAGCTTAACAAATTCCCTTAGCACTTTGAAGATACGACTCCAATATTTCTTGGTTTCTATTGCTACTGATGAAAGCTTAAGGTGAAACTTCAGCCTAATTGTTACTAATAGATTACTTCATAAGTAATCAATTTTTCTTCTCCGGTAGCTTTAAAGATTTTTCTTTTACTGATGATGTTATGCAATTTCACTGGTATATAGATATACCTTTATCCTACCAGGTACTCAAAGTGCACTTTTGCTCAGAATTCTCATGTTTTCCTTTAATTCCGGAAAATCCCAAGCTACCATATTAAAAAAAAAAAAAAAAGGTTTCTCCATCACTCCTTTGAGCCTTCTTTTTACTGGTACTCAAATTAGAGATGCATTGGAACTTCTGATAATACTGCATGTCTTGAACTATTTTTTTTAATTTTATATTTCTTTGTCCCTTTGCACTAAATCTGGGTGGATTTAGTACAGCCTCATTTTGTACCTGAGGCTTCCTGTTTTGTTTGTTTTGCTCTCTCTTGCACCCACTTGAGAAGTTTTGTGGATGTCTTTACCCAGGACACTGTACCCTTAGTTCATCACAGGGTTTATGATGGTGTTAAGGGGCTCCTGCCCTACAGTGTTAATGAGACTATTACAGAGTCAATGACAGAACCTGGATCAGTTCCTAGTTAGGAGGCTGGGTCTTAGATCTTCTAGGCAGTCAGACTCTGGCTTCAGGGCATTTGCCTGCCTCTACCGTTTTATGCATGGACACTTTGCCTCTGTTACCCCACAGAAGCTAGGCTCCTTTCTGCTGCTGCCTGATTTGGGCCCAGAGCCTCGCAAGTCCAGTGGCTTCATCCCCACTCACTGCTTTGCTGTGATCCATAAAGATATTTTTTTCTTGTTTTTGAGTTTGGCTATGTCTTATATTTGTTTTTCTTTTTCTACTTTGTCCTTTATTGCTTTGTACTTAGAGAACAGGGAATACGTAGAAATAATAAAATTAAGGAAAGCCAAACTGACAGGAAATCCATTTCATATAATTTTTCCCCTAAAAATTAAAATATAAACTCCTTAACACTCTCATTCAACATCTTTTGCAATTCAGGTGCACGCCATTTCCACCGTCGGGCATCCTGTACTCCATTTGCATGGAGTCTCCTACTGTTCCCTAAACATGGCACACAATTTCACTCTCCTGCGACCTTACACATCTGTCCCTTCTGCCACATAGTCTTTCTGCCACACCTTTACTTTAGGACCCGATCAAAACTCATTTCAGGGTGCCTGGGTGGCTCAATGGGTCAATCGAGGGAGTCTTGGTTTCAACTCAGGTCATGATCTCGGGTTGCAGGGCTCCGTGCTCAGTGGGGAGCCTGCTTGGGATACTCTCCCTCTCCCTTTGCCTCTCCCCTTACTCTCTTGTGTGTAGGCATGCTTTGGGCAGAATGGGGGAAAGGGCAGAAGGAGAAAATCCTCAAGTCCACTCCCTGTGGAGCATGGATTTCCCCACCATAGGGCTGGATCCCATGACCCATGAGATTATGACCTGAGCCAAAACCAAGACTTGGAAGCTCAAGCAACTGAACCATCCAGGTGCCCCATACATAAATCTTTAAAAAAAAAAGAAAACAAAACTCATTTCAGCTGTGAAGCTGGCTCCAGATCCTACAGGCTAAGTTACTTATTTCTTCTTTACATAATGCACTCAACACATGCAAACTGAGCAAATGAACGAATGAATGAATGAATCATACCACAGGCAAGACTGAGGACGGTGGCTTACTGCCATATTGTCACCTCCGTGGCCAACCGTTTATCGAAGTGTCTTCTCTGAACAACTGTAATGTATTGTATTTACCCAGTGTATTTAGAAATAAGGGGAAAGCAGTGGACACAGTTTTTCCATGAAGTGTGTCCTATATAACGGTCACGGAGTTAACTGTGCATGAAGCCAGTTAAGATAACCCGATATACCATTTGTGAAAGTGTGGCTTTTACAACTATTAAGGCAAGACGATTAGGGACAAATTGTCTCATTTCCTTCCTCAATTTCACAGCATTCTTTTAAAAAGAGAAGAGATGTTAGCATGAGCTCTATTTTTGTTTCTTTTTAGGAAAGTTAAAAATATGATGGAATAAAGCTTAATTACTTCAAGGTCTAGTATGTTTAAATGCTTTAACATGTATAAAAGCCCAATTGTATCTTTCTATTCATTATGATTCTATCTCAGGAGAAGGGTTATATTTTCTTGGTCCCTATTTGACAAGGAGACGATAATTTATCAAGGAAAATGGTACCAAATGGCATGTTTTTTGAGCAAAAATATTTACTTAATTGTCCAGCTTTACTGGAATCCTTCAGGATACTATTTCTTCCTAAGGAACAGAATGAAGGCTCTGTGACACCGAAGAAACAAAAAAGGGTTTCAGTCTGGGACAGGATACTTGTGCTTTCTTTTCCTTCAGCTCAGTAGCATGGCTATGGCAAAAACAGAAATTCAACTGAGTAGCATTTTTGTTCTAAAAACATCTAAAATTCATCTCAAATCTGTATCTCTTCTGGGGAGAGAAACTAAATCCATTCTAACAAGTAATTAAGCAAACAAACAAAAAATCCCCTAAAACCACAGTCTCTGGTGCTCCTGTACACTTGCTTCCTGCCTGCGCCCCCGCCTACGCCCCTGCCCACGGAGGCCCTGTCAGTGCAACTAGGCGTCACCTCTCACCTGGGCCAGCCATCACAGAGGGCTGCTCTCTGACACAGGGCTGTGTTGGGCCAGAGCTGCATGGAGGACCCGTGGATGGGAGAGCTGAGAAGCCAGTGAGAAGTGATCCTTCCATTTAACTTCACAATTTGACTCCCAATTCCATTAGGCCTCACAGCCTTCTGAAAACTTGAAGCTTATGGGAGATTAAATCTTCCTGATGATTCGGGGTAGCTTAATTTATTTTTTTAATAAATTTAAAATTTATTATAAATTTTTAAAAAATTAAAAATATATATATAAAATTTATTATAAATTATAAGATTTGGAGATAAATTTAAAATTTATCTCCAAATCTCAATTTCCCACCAAATTCCCAATTCAAGCTCAAAACTTAATTCACTTAAATTCATTTATTCAGTTAAAGTCTTTAACTACTTTCTCTGGTCACAGCTGTATCCCCTGTAGAAAAACACTTTGAATCTTCAGTAGGCCTTCAGAAAGGATTTAGAGTTTAGACAACTTAAATTTTTTTTTCAAGAGCTTATTTAAAAAGAAAATTTTTTTTTTTAAATTTACTTATTTGTCAGAGAGAGAGGGATAGAGAGAGAGCAAGCACAGGCAGGCAGAGTGGCAGGCAGAGGCAGAGGGAGAAGCAGGCTCCCTGCCGAGCAAGGAGCCCGATGTGGGACTCCATCCCAGGACGCTGGGATCATGACCTGAGCCGAAGGCAGCCGCTTAACCAACTGAGCCACTCAGGCGTCCCAAGAGCTTATTTTTAAGTAATCTCTATACCCAACCTGGAGCTGGAACCCTCAACCCTGAGATGAAGGGTCACGTGCTCCACTGACTGAGCCAGCCAGGAGCCCCAAGACAATTTAGAATTCTGAATCAATTTCAACATCTACAGAAAGGACCCAGAGTTGATAAATTGTCTTTTCTCCTTGTATGGCCAACAATTTCATTGTACTTGAGAGATTGTGGTACATCCCAGAGAAGGGGATAAAGAAGAGGGACATGGGGATTTTTTTATTTACAAAAAAGATATCTGGGAGTATCTTTTGGCTTATTGCCTTAATTGTTTATGTTAGACAACTATGAATTTTTGCAGAGGGGAACAAAATTCATAATAGGGGTAAGTTGAACCATTATACTGTACACCTGAAACTTACCCAGTGATGTATGTCAGTTATATGTCAATAGAACTGGGGGGGATAAAAAGAACAAAAAATAAAGAGAAAGAAGTATTGCCTAAAGAAAATGTATCAGTCACAGTTCTCAGACAGGTAATTGTGGTATATTTAGTTTCGTCTCTTTTCAAGTCACATTTATGAGCCTCTGCTAGGTGTTAGGCCCCGTGTTAAGTTCAAGGGTAGTGCTGCCCAATAGAAAGAGAATGCAAGCCATCTACGTAACTTTGAAGCTGCTGGTAACCACATTAAACCATTAAAAGGAAATAGGTGAACGTGGTCTGGTCCTGCTGACCTTCAGCCCCACCCTAGCACTCCCACCCTCTTCCCCTCAACTAGAGCCTCAGGGCCCACTCAGGTCCTCCTAGGAGCCCATCTGTTCCTGGTTAGCCCTTCCACTGGCTCAGGTCTCTGCTGACTATTCCTTGTCGTCGGGGAGAGTGATGCAGTGCTGGCTGATAGGGGCCTGATGTGTAGTCAGTATATGGGGGTGCCCAGCTTTGGTGAAGAAGGAATGCTTTCATCTGGTCATAAAGAATGGAATCCAAATGGTGGGATTTGGGACTTCTTGATAATAAGACTTTCATCTGTGATTGTGTAGATTGTTGTCACCATGGAACGTAAAGCAAAAGGGAGTGAGTGACACCAGAGACCCATTCTGCCCTTTATTCACCAAACCACGTGCTCTGGCACAGAGCTACATCTTCGTGAAGGGAAGAATGGCTTCTCGAAATTTTCACAAGGCCACCGTATTGGCCAGCGGCAGCTCTGTGCTGAAGGGCCCTTTGGAGTAGGAGAAGAGCCCTCGCCAGCCCCTCTTAAAATACATCTTGCAAAATACGTCTGGCTCCCTGCGTTGACTTTGTTGAAGTTCTGTGTAGTCTAGGATATTCATATTTATTTATTGTGATCATTCTTACATCTTGACTATGAGATTCTCACAAGGAGAAACAGAAAAAGAACAGAAATATCAGTTATTTCACTAAATCTTATTTTGGGCCCAACATGAATCATCTTTCCTCAAGACTCTGGTCTGGGCATTCAGATGGAGATTTCCATGACAGCAGGAGGCACGGGCTTCTGTCTCATACTCTCTCAGAAGTGACCCTTACTAAGTTAGGGGAGCACAGAGTCATGTCCAGATATTCAGAGAAAAGTCTGAGGACATGGCCATTGGAGATCACTATACCTGTGAAGCTCCTAAAATATCCCTTAACCTTCTCCCTTCCCTTCTTCCTCCTTCCCAGATACCACTCAGCAACCATGAAAAAAAAAATGTTCTTAGTGGATACTTAGTGCCTGCAGTGACAGAGACTAAGAGACCAGTCTCTGGTCACATAGAGCTTCACATCTGTTTGTTTTCCAAGTTGGCTTCTCCAAACAGAACATTTTAAGTCTGAGAGGGTCTCTGGGAATTTGATGTTCACGTCTCCAGAATCCCTGGTTCCCCCTTCATGTTCCGTAATGTGTTCCTATGTGCTGAAGGGCCTAAGGCATAAGTCACTGACTGTAGATCAAGGAGAAAAAAGTGCCTAGCCTTCCCCGCAAAAAACAAAGCTGTGTCTTCCCTGGACACTCTTATCACCTGGCAAGTAAGTTCAGATTTTCCAAACACCAAATCAAAGACACTGACCTCCAGGACAGGACCACACTCCACACTTAACAAACTTCCTCGCCTCTGGGGCCTCAGTAATTAAGCACACCTGTTAAGTTTTCTTAACTCACTTTCTCTCCTCAAAGTTTTCATGCTCTCTCTTTAAATACATACTCCTCATGTTTGTTTACCATCAAATATGTGCAGGGCACCTGCATTAATTTTGCAATGAGTTTCTATAAACACAGACAGTGATAAAATGTCATCCCTGCCATTCTTTTTTTTTTTTAAGATTTTATTTATTTATCTGACAGAGACAGCAAGAGAGCACTAGCAGGGGGGACAATGGAGAGAGAGAGGGGGAGAATAAGACTCCCCCACAGAGCAGGAGCCAGATCCGGGGCTCGATCGCAGGACCATGGGATCATGACCTGAGCCGAAGGCAGATGCCTAACCATCGGAACCACCCAAGCACCCCCCTGCCATTCTTGAACTCATGGGCCAGTGAGGAAAACTGAGAGTATGGAAACCTTTTCAGTTCAAGATGATAAGTCCATGATAAGTCCTATAGAATGACAGAAAACCTGGCCACTAACTTTAACTGATGAAACTGGGGAGGCTTTTGAACTGGACCTTGGAGAATGAATAGGAGTTAACCAGGTAACAAAATAAGGGGAGACAACTCTGGATAGAGAGAACAGAGTATGCAAAGTGCAAGGAAGGTGTACGATATTCTACAGAGAGATAGACATCCTTCCTCCAGCACAGCTCATCTCTACCTGAAAGCCTGAGAATTAAAGGGCCCAGATATCTGTACCCCTCCCACACACCCAGTGTTCAGTAGTGACCTAGGCATAGGATAGCTGCTCTAGACACTCCCGTTTGAAAAGAGGAAGAACAGGAGGCATACAGGGGACCCGGGTCTAAAGCAATTCTGAGATCCAGCAGGCCACACGTGGTCAGTCCCTTCATCGGGGATCAAGCCCTGGCAATTCTTCACCGTGGCTCTTAGTTCTACCCTCTGGACATTCTTCCTTTTCTGTAAAAGGGAGCCCATATTTGCAACCAAGTAGTTTTCTTGGCCTATGAAAGTTTGGAGATTTTTTTTTATATACTTTCTTTGTCCCTTTCATTCCAAACTGATGATAGTTCTATTTGTATGATTCTCTTAAAATCTTTGGGAGCCTCTTGTGAATCTTACTATGGTTCACGCAATTGGGACAAAAAAGGCTGGGTTCACAAAGGTCTTCACAATAAAACATCCAGCTTCTGTTGAAATTGCCAAGGATTCTTAAAAGTCCTGTGTTTTTGTGTGGTTGTTTTTTGACCCAACAGTTTTCTAAGGCGTTCCTTTATATCTTTCTGAGGTCTTAACAGAGGATTTTGTCATCACAATCTCAGTTTCGTCTTTATGGCATGTTGTTCTGACTATTCCCTGAATTTTATTTTTGTCCGGAAGCCACTCTTAATTTATGCTGCTTTTCACCTGGAGAGGCAGGGGGTTTTCAAACTGCGTGGATTCTGCCTGCTTTATATTTAACTTTTTTTTTTTTCTTGAGCTTATCCCCCTCCTGTCAAATTTTCATGTAAGCAATAAGAAGAAGCCAGGGTGACCTTTAAGCCTGCCTAGAACTCTCCTCAGCCAGGCCACCCAGTTCCTGAGGTACATTTTCTACTTTCCATACTCTTGCAGGCAAGAATGTTGCTAGACTTTCTGCCACCACATAATGAATTATCTTCTCTTTAGTTTCCGCTAACATTTTCCTCATTTGCCTTATTTTTTTTTTAAGATTTTATTTATTTATTTGACAGAGAGAGAGAGAGAGAAATCACAAGCAGGCAGAGAGGCAGGCAGAGAGAGAGGGGGAAGCAGGCTCCCGCCAAGCAGAGAGCCTGATGCGGGGCTCAATTCCAGACCCCAAGATCATGACCTGAGCCGAAGGCAGAGGTTTAACCCACTGAGCCACCCAGGTGCCCCATCATTTGCCTTTTTTTTTTTTTTTTAAGATTTTGTTTGAGAGAGAATGCATGCATGTGCAAGTGGAAGCAGGGGCAGAGGGAGAGAGAATGTGGAGCAGACCCCATGCCCAGGGCATAGCCAGATGCAGGCTCGATTCCAGGACCCTGGGATCATGACCTGAGCCAAGATCAAGAGTCGGACACTTAACTGACTGAGCCACCCAGGGGCCTCTCCTCATTTGTCTTTAATCTTTGACTGCTTTCTTGAGGGATCTCAGGCTGTTGCTAACAGTCTCCTTGAGATCCTTTAGATTTTCACCAGTTCTCTCCTCAAGGTCCTTCCAGCTTGTCTTCTACTGTCCCAAAGCCACTCTCATCATTTTTAGGGTTTTTTTTTTTATTACAGCAGCATTCAACGTGTCTCACCTTCTGCCCCCCTGCTTCGAACTCCCTTGCCTGTTTACACCTCCAGCCCCTGAGCATCAAGCCTGCTTCTGGTCCCCTGCCATGCAGGGGGCAGGCAATTTTCTCCCAGAGCATCTGCCCCTTGGGACAGTCCTGGGAAATAATTCCAACATATCCGCCCAGAGATCAGTTCCTCAGAGGAACTTTCTTGGGAAAGGTCTGGAAGATGAGGTTTCATGAAAGACGTTATTTGATGTTATCTTCAAAACCCAACCAACCAATCAACCAACAAAACCCTTTTCAGGATACCAAGTGTTTATCTGCGGAAAAATATCACAATTGTGTGGGAAACATTTTTAACTGCTTTGAGGCAAATTTCAGAGAGTGAGATCTATTTCTAACATTTTAGGAGAGAGAAAGGAAAAAAAGTGAGATTAAATGTACATTAGGCTAAAAGTACATGGGTTATGTTTGCTTTACTTTTATTTTTGAACAGAGTGAGCTTGCCAGTGGAAGGAGTGTGTGTCCTCATGTGAAAGGCTGCAGGCTGAGGCTTCCTGCCAACAGGGCAGAGTTTCTTAATCTCCACACGCCCCAGTGTCTCCCGGTCGAGGTGGAAGTATACTCACCTCGGAAGGCTGATGTCAGGGGTAGAGGAGACATATTGTGTGAGCGACAGCCAAACAGAATATCTAGCAGATGATCAATAAACCACTCAGGGCCCACCGATGTGGAAAACCACAGAAACGACTCCTTGCCCTTGCTCTGAAGCCTCCTCTTGTCTTTCATGAGGTGTCTCGCATCAGAATCCGGGCTCCCACTCCCCAGGGAGGAGCTGGGGAAGGGAAGCGCTCACTGTGGAATGAGGAAATCTCCAGGGACCACATTAAATCCTTTCCCAACAGACTATGTCAGGGAAGGAATAAAACCAATTTGCTTTTAGTTTTTTGTTTTGTTCTTTTCTGCCTCACATCCACCCTTGATCTCATCCCTCTGGGTCTGTCTCTTCTCCTGCCTGAATCTCCCTCATCCTGCTTCCCAGGAGAATCCCCCACCTGCCCCTGCCCTTCCCCAAACAGCCCCAGGGCAGGAAGCTGGAAGCCAGCAAGGAAAGGAGCCCCACGGTCCCACTGCAGCACCCAGGTGGGAAGAGCATGGAAGTGGAAAAAGCAGAGAATAAGGGGGTGAAATGAGATTTGAAGGAGAAGGAAAATGGGGGATTAGAGAGGTTGAATCACTGGGAACATGCCCATGAGGGGAAGGTTTGGGGGCAGCAAAAGTAAGGAGACATGGAAAGCTTTAGAGGCACCCTGCTAGGGAAGGGACTATGGAAGAATGGAGTTGGAAGAGGGGGTTAGTCACACTTGGTAGAATTCTGGGAAGCCTCCTCTCCTTGCCTTTCCCACACCTTCCTCTCTAGATGATTCTGCCTTTCTAGATGGTCTGTCTTCTTTGCCCTGTTCTGGCATAGCTCAGGCCAGGTGGTCCTTAGCTTCAGCGATGACAACATCTCCCAACCACCTGGTCCTCACCCCACACCCTGCCCTCCAGTCTACTCATCTCCCAACCGGAGTGGCCTCTCCTTCACCTGATCTTGTCCCCATCCCACCCCATAGTCAAGAACTTATCTTGGTACCAGTTTGTCTCTGACCCTGGGAAGAGGGCAGCTTTAGGACAGAAACCCTACGTTATCAGCATGGTGAACACATTGTATGGTTTCTGGAAGGTAGCATTATGGGGACTGAGGGAATGGATGGATGGATGGACACCTTTGGGTAAAAGAAACACATTTATTTTTGTTGGAGTAATAAATTCTATTTTGGAAGATTGCCACGCTAAAGCAGCGCATTGGGTTCTTTCCGCTGTGTCTGAAGGACAAATAGGGGTGGAAAGGGGGTGGGTCCCAGATCCTATAACCAGCCCCTCAGGAATCAGCTGCCTCCCCACCCAGGGCCTCACTCCCTGGGTCTACAGATGTCTAACTTCCTTCCTTGATACTGACTCTGTCCTTGTCACTCCTTTCACTGCCCTCATCACCGCCCCCCCACCGACCAGGGACAAGCTCCCCCAGATGTCTCTCTTGCTTCAGTGCCCCATTTTCTTCCTCCACTTCCATCCTGCCTTATTTCCCATGCTCACCGCCCCCCGCCTCCACCACCCAACTTCGTCCATTTTCCCATGTCCTAGGAGCTCTCATTATTCATCCATTTGTCCAAACCTCCACCAAAGGCAGGCTGCCTCCACTCTTCAGCTGCCTAATGCTCCCGAGGACTCCCAAGTTCTGTTAAAACAATCAGAATATTTATGGACAATCGGTTTTTAAAGCCTTCAAGGCACTAAATTGTATCGGCCCAAGATACCACTTGGACTAAACTTCTCTAACGTTGCAAGGCGTGCCCTGTAGCTGAAGATTCATGTGGCTGCTTGATGAGGTCATTTACTCAGAGGGATTTTATCAGGGCAAGCAGGGTGGAAAAGGGATGGAGAGCCAGACCCAGGGACCCAGTCCCCCCCCCCAGCTGCCTCTGATCCTCTCTCCTTTGGTGCTAACCCTGTCCACAGCGCCAGAACACCACGGTTTATTTTTATCTGTTTATTTTGCAATTAACAAAGAGAAGGAGCCTCTTTTTGATGGGCTGCTTCAGGGGTTCAGAGTGTCTAGCTACCTTGACCCCTTTACCAGCCTCCGACGTCGCAGTACGGCTGCCCAACTGGGAGAGATTTATACTTATTTTTATATAATGGAAAACTCATTGCTGGACATCGAGTTACTCACTTTGATTTGTTTTCTTTGGAAGAAGCGGCCGGCGGCGGCAGCGCCCCAAGCTGGGTCATTAATATGGCAGCAACAGCAACAAAGACCTTTACAGCCGCTGCCTGTAAACCGTGGATAAAGTTCAAGCATTTATTCTGTTTGAGGCCTCCCAGTGTCTATAAAAGCCCAGCACGATTATATGATCAGTGTCAAGACCCACTTTCCCCTCTTTGTGCTCTGGGATGCATTTCCTTGCCCTGTCCCTCCGTGTTGCCACTGCAGCTGCTCTGGCTTTAATAGCAACCCAAGGCACACACTATTGGAGTGTTCCTTGGGCTTTGTTTTAAACATGGTTTTTGCTTGTGTTAACTACCGCCTGGCTCTCTGACACCCGTGAATGGGGCTATGCGGGGCTGTCAATCAACAGCAATAATAATGCCATCTGGGTTTGAATAATACTAATGAGAAGAAGAAGAAGAGGGATACTGTGTATTAACATAGCACCTTTGTCCCAGAAGCTCAGAGGGCGTTCAGGATAATAATTCATTCATGCTCCGAGCACTGCTTGGCGGTAGATATTATGATCCCACTGCGGGGGACTGAGACACAGAGAGGGCAAGTGGCTGGCCCCAAGGTCACACAGTAAGTCAGAGATGGCATAAAACTTACTTGCTACAAGTCCCCTAAAGCATTGGACCCACGGGATCACACTGAACTTTAACTCTCATTACATCTGTTTTTGAAATATAGCGGTAAAAAGAACTATAGGACCTTGTTGTTCCATACGTTGTGGGACAAAAAAAAAAAAAAAAAAAGAAAGGAAGGAAAGAAGAGAGAAAGAAAGAAAGAAAGAAGAAAGAATGTTCTAGGATGGTGGAGAGGACCTCAAAGATCCTCAGTATTAAAGGGGAGCCTATCCATTCCAGGGGCAAAGGAAGAGAGGGTGATGAGATGCTGGTATTTCACTCCTAGAAGCATCTGGAATTTCTAAAGGGGCAAGAGGCTGGTGGATAGAGAAAGCACAATGAATACAGAAAAAGAGAGGTCTCCCCTGGACATGGGCAAGTAAGATAACCACAGAGCCAGAAAGCTCATGGAAGGCCAAATAAGGATCAGTAGCCATCCAGAAACACTACTGCTGAAGGCACCATGGATTTCTGTTTAGTCTGAAGTCCCATCCTGCACTTTGCTGGGACCCTAGCTCTCCCTTCTCAACCCCTGTGGTCCTCAGAGAGGTTCAAACCTGACTGTCACTTCAAATCAGTAATTTCTTACTTAACATCTCTGTGCCTCAGTGTCCACCTCTGTAAAACTGGTTAATAAGATTATCTCATTCGGTACTTAGCCCATTGCAATGTCTTCTGAACTGATTTCTCCAACTTTGGTCCCTCCTTGATATCTATCGCTGGGCTGTTAGGAAGATTAAATAAGCTAATATTTACAATGTTGAGCACGGTGCATGACCCATAGTGACCCCTCATAAGCATTAGCTATTTGGTAACATTAAGTAATAATGGGACTGTTATGTTGCCATTATCACTATCCTCTGGTTTGCTGGCCACCAGCCCCTTGACAGATAAGGAATAAAACGAGCACCGTGAAGGAAGTGTGGAATTCGGTCATATAAAAACACAGAATTAGGCCATCCAGGGCCTTGTCCCCTTCTCTGTGCTTGTGCTGCTTTTAGGACCTGCCCCCTGCAGCCTAGTGCTGTGTTATTCTCACTTGCTGCCTGTGTCGATTCTGTCTCCTCTAGTAGACTCCGAACAAATGCACAGTAGACCTCCAGATGGCCAACAGACACATGAGAAGATGCTCAACGTCACTGATCATCAGAGAAACACAAATCAAAACCACAATGAAATATCCCCCTCACACCAGTCAGAATGAGTAGTATCAAAGAGGCAAGAAAGTACAAGTGTTGGCGAGGATGTGGACCAGAGGGACCCTTGTGCCCTGCTAGTGCCACAGCAACTACTGTGAAAAAGAGTATGGAAGGTCCTCAAAACATTACAAATAGAAATATCATATGATCCAGTAATTCTGCTGCTCGGTATTTACCCAAAGGAAGTGAAAATGCTAACCCAAAAAGATATGTGCACCCCTTATGTTCATCGCAGTTATTTACAAGGGCAAAATAGGACAGCAACCTAAGTGCCCAATGATAAATGAATGGATAAAGAAGGTGTATACACACACACACACACATTAAATATTACTCAGTCACAAAAAAGAATCAGATCTTGCCATCTGTGACAATTTGGCTGGACCTAGAGGGTATTATGCTAAGTAAAATAAGTCAGAGAAAGACAAATACCACATGATTTCACTTATACGGAAATTAAAAAAAAAAAAGTACAAAGAAACAAACAATAAAACAGAAACAGACCCATAAATACAGAGAACTGGTGGGTGCCAAAGGATAGGTGGGTGGGGTGATGAGCAAAATGTGTGAAAGTGAGTGGGAGGTACGGGCTTCCAGTTATGCAATAAATAATTAAGTCGTCAAAGGGAAAAATACAATGACCAAATGCACGCTAACGCATCTAATTCTGCTCTAGTCCCCTCTGCACCCAGCACGCCACTCGACAAGTTACCTTTGAAGATGAATGTTACCTTTCCATGATTTCTAGAACACCTGCCATGTGCCAGCCTCTGAGTGGAGGGACTCTGAAATATACCAGGAAGGGCTCTTGCCTCTGGAGATACACTTCCTTGGGAGAAGAGATAAGCTATATGGCAACAATTTTCAAACCTTAGCATGCCTCAGAATCACCTGGAGGGCTCGTTAAAGCAGACTGCAACTAAAATGACTTTGAAGGCCCATCAGAATTTTATTTGTATGCTTTTTCAGTGGAACTATTGCATTTGCGAGAAGAGGAATAATGTGATCAACACATCGTCCCAGGAAATCGACCTTGCAGTACTGTACAGGGAGAGACCGAAGTTGGGGAAATCAATTTGGAAGAAGTTGTAACATGCCCGGGAAGAAAGAAATGTGCTGAACTCAATAATTAATTGATTTACTGGTTTTGAAGTTTTCCTGCACCTCTCACCCAATGATTATATCCCCGGTTCCCTCTTCCTTGAAGAGAGCCTCAAATACTTAAGCTGACACCTTCTGCCCTATAAGTTCGTTATTTATGGTATCATCTGTCCTTTGTCTTTGTCCCTGACCCAGTTTAGAGACACTCTATCACTGGGTCTGAAGCTGAGGCACTCTCCAGTTTCCAAGGCAAGCATTCTTTGGCAATAAACAAACAGATTCACAATTCTTCCCCAGAACTTCAAGACAGAAAGTCCCTGCTTTCCCATCTCTGCAGGCTGGAGGTAAACCTCCCTCCTCACCATCCCTTACCACGTGTAAAGATTTTGACCTTCCATATGATATTTAGGCTCATGCCTTCTGTTTTTCTATAGAGTTGGAGCTTTCTGAGGACAAAGCTCCCATCCGCCCCCGCCGCCCCCCCCCGCCCCCGCCACATTTCAGGCCCTTTTTGGGGAGGGCCTGACACAGTGAAGGTGCTTGCAAAGTCTTTACTGAAAAAAAAAATAAGGAAAAATGTAATTGAAAACATTTAACATTCTTCATGTATTCAAACACGTAATGCCCCATCACATGTAGATATCTTTTTAAAAAAGTTTTTGTTGATGTATTTAAGTAATTTCCAGGCCCGATGTGGAACTCGAACTCACGACCCTGAGATCAAGAGTGGCGTGCTCTTCGGCCTGAGCCAGCCCGGCGCCCCCACACAGAGATATCTTTGTGAAAGCACCCGGCTTACGGGGTTTCTCTTTCAGACAGAATTGATTACACCTACATTAGAAGGCAGTTTTTGCAAGATCTGCCTTCAAGAATAAGAAGTCACCTCATTAAACAGTAGTCTTCCAAAAGAATATATGCCTCCCTTCTTTCTTCTCTCCACCTGTCCTTCCTGTCCTCCCTCCCTCCCTCCTTCCTTCCAGCAGGCACGTGATGACTGAGTGTGAAACATTTACACCAGGCACTGTGGGAGATTGGTTCCAACCGTTGAGAAGTTTGAAATTCAGTGAAAGATCCACATCCCTGCATAATTTTATGTTATAAGTTGGATTTTATTTTAGGTTCAAATAAGGTACTTACTAACCCAGTGCCGGCATAGGGACATACGGAGGAGCAGGAGGCGGGATCATGGCTTGTGGGTGTAGAAGGAACAGTAGGTCAGTCAGCTCTGGGAGGCGGGCTGTATCTCCGATGGGGGGACAGGCTCTGCCGCAGCAGGAGCAGCTCCGGGGGGTGTGAGGAGCTCAGGGAAGAGGGAGCTCCCCAGGGAACGGAGAGCCACCCATGGGGAGTGAGAACAGGCGAATAGTGTGGCAGAGGAACACGGTAAGCTACAGGGAGGTAACCATGGATCTAAACAAGCCACCATGAGAACTTCAGACTCTACTCACAGGCAAGGACAGTGACAGAAGTGGAACAGGGACATGTTCCCCAAATCGAGTTTTGACGTAATAGTCCTGGCCCAGATGGCCAGCCAGCATCTGCCCTACGGCTTGAGGTTACTGGTACTCTGTGTGCACTTCTCCCCAGGGCTACAGGAGAAAGGAGAGCCCTTGTCAGACATGCTGGACTCTTCCCTCTATGGCTGGGTGCCTGGGGATTTTTATCTGGCTTAAGAGTGGATTTACTCGTCTTTGGAGAGGATTTTTTTTCTTTTCTTTTTCTTTTTCTTTTTCTTTTTCTGAGGGAGGGAGTCTTTCCTCAGTCCCCTCTCCTCACCCTGGGGATTGTCTCTACCTCTGGCCCGAGAGTGCGCTTTGAACCGTTATGTTGTCTCAAGTGCACGGACCACCACAATGGGTAGGGCCCCAGAACGCCTGCTCCTTCTCTGGCAGACAGAGCTGGCCCATTCCTCACCATGTCATGAATTTTCCTGGAGGGAAACAGCGGATGCCACATGGTCATGGCTTGAAAAGATTCCATGCTGTCTGCACAAACAGAGACTGGAGCCTCTGGGAACAGCCTCGCTCTCACCTCACCCCCAGAAAGCCTCCCGCCCCGGCCCGTGCACGCAGGCTGTAAATGGCGTTCTGACTTCCACACACTGATGTACTGTGGGACTGAGGTGTGGGGCTGTTGCCTTCAAAAAAGTAAATCTCTCCATCTTCTCTCTGCATTGGACATGCTTGTCTCTGGGGACCGTTCCTCTCCAGGCAGCCCTGCGCAGTACAGCGCAGACGAGAGGATTCCTGGGGCGGGCCTGACCCTACTGTAGGCACCCAGGCATCACCAGCGTAGTCTGAGAACAGAGGGAGCCAGCTCCCACCAACCCACACCCCACCGCGGCCAGACACATAATAAACTCTTTGCTTTGCACTTATTTCCGCATTCCAGCCCCTCTACCCAGAATGCCGCTTCTTTCCTGCTGTCTTGGGGAACTCCTATTCATTGTTCAATGCTTAGCTTTAAGGGTACTGGTGCTGTGAAGGCTTCCCCAGCTCTCAGGTGGAGAGATAACTGGTTTCTCCCTTGGCTGTATTCTGTGGCCGTGCATCAGTGCTAGTGCTGATGAGACAGAATTATGGCTGTTTGCTTGGATATCACTACCCCAAGTAGATTATAAGCTGCTTGGGGAAAGAATAATGAGGGATAGTAGTACAGATCGTGCACTGCTCAACCCTCTGGAGTGTCATTCACACTGTAGTCTAAATATACGCTGTACAATCCTAAGCAGCAGCTTTGGGGATAATTAGGTCTTATTTTTAATAGGGACTGACACACAATAAATAAAGTTCGTTTATCTAACCCTAGGTAAGGCCACTGCTCAGAATCTTGCTCCTCTAGCTCAGGTCCCATAAAAGAGGAAAGAAACACTAGCTAGCCCAACAGCCTTGTAATGAGAAAATGTCCAGCTCCTCTTGGAGATGGTACATTAGTTCTAGATCTAGGAGGGAGAAACCCAAGGCCCTCTTATTTTTTTTTAAGGATTTATTTATTTATTTGACAGACAGAGATCAAAAGTAGGCAGAGAGGCAGGCGGAGGGTGGGGGAAGCAGGCTCCACACTGAACAGAGAGCCCGATGTGGGGCTCGATCCCAGGACCCTGGGATCATGACCTGAGTTGAAGGCAGAGGCTTTAACCCACTGAGCCACCCAGGCACCCCAAGGCCCTCTTAGACCTCAAACAGCTAATGGCTGGTCGAGGGATGTCAAAGGGGTTTTATCTCATGGATCAAATAAGACTGAGAAGTAGTGACTACTTGAAGCACTGAACTGGGAAAGAGGTCTTCTGAGGCAGCATTCAAACTCAGTGGAGGAGAACATCCTATGAATGTTTGAAGTCTGTCCTGGAGCAGTAATGGGAGACAGAGGCCCATGTGTCACGTGGCTATCATCCGTTCCAGTTTGGAGCTGGACTAGTGACAGGGCTAGTGGGATTATATAATAGGAGCCCTTGTCTTGTCTTGCTCAGATGTTCTCAGGCTCTTATGAGTGATACACAAATTTTTGTCCCCATGCTTCAGTTTCTCATCTTTAGAATGAGAGATCTTTCTTTTGGGGTTTTGGAGAGGTGAAGCAAAAGGACAAAGTAAGGCTTGTATTCCCCCAACAGGAAAAGACTAGGGAGACAGAGATGCCCAGAACTGCTTTCAAATCATCCAACAACATCCTTCAATGGGATATCTACTTCTCTTCTGCCACCACCCCTATTCTGATATTCAGAAGAAGTGAGGATGGGAGGGTAGGAAAGGACTTCTAGAAGGCAGTTGTAACAACAAAAATTCTTGTTATTTGAAACTCAGTGGATAGGCATCAAGAGGGCAGGAAAAGAGTTCTGGTTTGTCCTATATCTCTGGAAGAAGACCCAGAGGGTTGTGATTGGGATCTGGGCTCTGGGACCATCCCATAGAGGCTCAACTCTCTGATAATCTTTAGCGTGGTGATCCTGTATAACCTGGTTGACTTGACTCTCTAGTTTCCTTTAGGTGACTCTCCAGTCTCTTAAAAGGGCCTAATAATCACACTTACTTCAGGGAATCATGAGGATTAAGTAAGTTCATAAATATAAAGTGTATAGAGCAGAGCCTGATCCGCAGGAAGTCTCCGTTGTCACCTGTGCCATCCTAGTTGCTGTTATTGTAGTGTGTTTTTCTTCCAGCTCGACGAGGAAGGGAACGTGGACTTAGATGACATAACAGAAATACTTGAGAACAGACCAAAGGCTACAGCAGACAAATATGACTCCCTTTCATTACATCAACCCCATCAACCCTCCTCTTGTTATGATTCTATCTTTCATGGAGTTAGCTAAAGCTTTCACAGCCTCCGCTGGAATCCCTTTTCTTGAGATGGTCTATGAATAAGTGAAAGTCAAAAGGCCCCCACATGCTGGGCTCTTTGCTAACAACTTTGACCTCACCATCAGTCTTAGATGCTGTCTTAGTCACCAAATGATTAATAAAAGATCCTATGGGTACTTATATCTCTAAGGTTTCCAAATCCCCTGGATATTTCTGTGAAGTGCTGTGCTATTTATGTGTTTATTCATTAATTTATTATTCTTTTAGCATATAATAAGTTGACTTTATGATCCGTAAGATCTTGGAGGAAATAAGAGGGGATGCTTGTCATCCCTCGTGTATTCATACCTACTGATCCCGGTGTCCAGAATGCCAGTTTCTCTCTTGTCTACCTGGAAAACCCTTATTCATCCTTCAAAGCCCACCACGACTGTAACCTTGTCCATGGAGCCATCTCCCAAACCCTAAGCAGTTAACAACTTTCAGGTGAATTCTTTTTGCCTCTATTTTATAATAGACTTTCCAATATTATACTTTAATTTCTTACTACACTATGAGCATCTTGAAGGCAAAGAAATCCTAAATTACCTCTGAAGGCCTAGAGCCTAACATACAGCCTAGCACACTAGGTGTTCATTAGTGTTTGTTGAGTGAGGCCCTTTCAGCCTATATATAGTACGTCCTTGGGGCTATGGTTTTAAGCAAGTTTGAGACCCACTTTCAGGTTGTAAATACCGGGCTGCCAGAGGGATTATAAGCAAATATGAGGAAAGACTTGTCGACAATTGCAGTCGTAAAACTCTAGAACAAGTAGAGATCCTGGAATCTTTTTCTTGGATAGGCTTTACCAATGAGAGAGGATGATTTGGTCATCACCCTGTTTAGAGATGGGGATAGAGCAGTTGGCCTTTTCAGCTCTAGGAATCTTTAGTAGACTTCTGGACATAAGTGGGATGCCTGTGGGTAAGAGAAAGTGGTTCATCCCACCTCTTCCCTCTTGCTTACCCTTTTACCCTGTTTGGACGCCCAGCTCTTGCCTTTCTGCTCAAGTTATACCCTCCCTCCCAATCAGCTTAAGTCCTACCTTTACTACAAAGCCTCTTCTGATTAGCTCTGTCCAAGGGGATCAACTCCTTCCTCTGGGTTCTGGGCAGTGTGACATTTACCAGGCCTCTAATTGATTCAGGAATATGTTACTTGACTTCACAATGGGAAATTCCTTTGAGACAAAAAAATATTTCTCTTAGGCCCCTTGTTCCCTCCCCAGTGCTGAGCGTGGTTTAGGAGACTAGCATGTGTGTGCATGTGTGTGTGTGTTGGCATGGCAACACAATATGTATAATCCAAGCCGGAGATCCTGGTGTCATACATCTGGAACAAAACAAACTCATTTATGACATCTTCCAGCATGTACACTGTCCCTGAAACACTGAGATCTCAAAGAAACAAAACAGCTCCAAAACAGGGTGGAGAGCCGACATTCTTTCCTCGCCTGCCGGCTTGCCCTTCCCCCCTGCCCACCTCCCCATATACAGAATGGAAACTTTCAGGGGAAAAGAATTCTGAACAGCTGTTGTGAGAGACCACACAGACTTCCCCACATCTGCTAGCATACAGCCGGTGAGCTCATTTCTCCGGGGGACGCAGTCTGAGTCTGTGGGGTCCACTTAAGTACACCTTAGGAGGGGCTGAGGAGGAAAGAGGAAGTGGCCCCAGGTGGAGGGAAACTTTCTCATGTCAGAAAATTCACTGGAGACAGGCTAAAGGTTGAGTGATTCCACGGACACCTTCCTTGACTAGGAGAGTTGGCTTTCCAGAAAGTTTCTCTGCCCATTATGATTAAAAAGAGCTAGTATCAAATTTACACTTGATTTTTAAAAAGGACCTTGATTCCACCAAGTCCTCCTCCCCTTCTCCAAAATGTCTAAGTCAAAAAGCAATTGCTGGTTGGAAAATATCCTCCAAAGCAATGCGGTCCTGGGCCATGACAACTTTCCCCAAGCTTTTTAGTGTTGGAATAATATTCTAAAGTATATAGTGCTGTATTGTCTACAAAGAGTGTTGCATTTGATCTCGCGAGAGGCCATCATGGAGGGGCATAGCAGACATTACGCACATGACTGTTAGTGGCAGAATCGGTTATCAGGAAGGATACTAACATTGGCATTATCCCTGATTTTCCAACTTTGAAGCTGAAGCTTGTGGAGGTTCCATGGATTGTCCAAGTTCACAAAACAGAACAGAGGATTCAGACTCTTGGGTTTGAGTTATAAACCCATGTACTTTTCCTTTTGCAAACCCATGAAGTCATCTCTCACAAAATAGCAGCTTCTTTGTAAAGCTAGCTTTTACTTCTCCCATTTCTTGGGGCCCCAGACTCAGAAATCCAACCAAGCCCTGGGATTCTTACGGGTATGACACAATCACTTCCTGAGCTGAGTGTTGGCTCTGTACCCCAGCAGAGCAGCACAGCGGAGGATTAGTGGGAATATCTAGCCCCTTTGGAAATTCCATTCTCATCCTCTGGATGCAGAGTTGTGGCAACCAGAATGAAACAGAGCTGGCAGTGGGACACCTGGGTGCTCCAGCATCCTGGTCTCCTGCTGAGACTGTATTCCCACACCTCTCCTGCATCTCTTTCACCTGCAGAGGGAGGGGGGCCAGGTAGTTTCTACAGACACTCCCAGCTCCAGCCTTCCATGGTTCGATGACAGACGGGGGACAGGGGTGGAGAATTTCCCTGGAGGGAACGCGTGCCTCGCACTCATCCTCTAGCCTCTGTGCCTGCTGTGAGCCTGGAGCTGGCCTGGCCCTGCTGGGTCTGGAGATGCCATTGTGCAGCATCAGTTGAAGGTTTGGGTGAGGGCGGGCTGAGGCCAGCAGGGGGGGACCCACTGGGGTATTTTTTTCAGATGCATATGTCCCCTCTCAGGCAGCCCTTTCAGAGCTCTGGACAATGTGCTCTTTTTGTCCCCAGCTCTTTCAGCCGCCTGTTCATTCTCTTTGCATCTGCTGTCACACAGGACATCCCGGCTGGCAGGCGACCACGGGGACACATTGTGCTCCCTTAATGAAGCAGGGGGCTGGTGATATGGGGGTGGTTGGGGGCCTACAGGGAATAGGGGTGAGCAGAGGGGCACCCCATCTTTCTACTCCAGGCTCCTCTTGAGGGAAAGGACAATTGGCTCCTTTTTTACCTCTCACAGTTCAAATGGATGTGCCTGCAAGAAAGGAACTAGTTCCACATCACAGACTTTGGAGACTGGGGTGCGAGAGGGTGACCTGGAAGACAGAGGGCTATTTTCTCTAGAGGAGTGACACCGCTGGGCAGGGGGCAGGAGGTCCTGGGCCAAGGAGTATAAGCCAGGAACACTTGGCCTCCATCCTCCTCGCAGAGAGATTCCCTACATCAGCCAACATAGGAGTGGGCAAGCAGGACCCTATGGGACACCCCTTCATTCTTTAAAAGCTTACTGCCTCATCACCCACCTAGGGTTAGTTTCTAAGGAGTAATTCTTAAGAGTCAGGAGCATCCGTGAAATGATCTCATAGAGTCTCCTCAGGCCCTAATTTGTCGTAGTTGGAGGCCTCCTCCATCCAGGAGAAGAAAACAAAGGATGGCGACACGAGTTCACCCAAAGTGGCCAAAGGCAAGTATGACATCCAAAAGCTCACAAATGAACAGCCCGGTTCGAAGGGGAGATTATGGATGAGTCTTCTTCTTGTCTCAAATGTTCTTTAAGAATGTCCTCTCGTCATGCCACCCCAAGCCCCAGCAGTAAAGAAAAAGGAAATGAATGGGATCCCGGGAGAGGAGAGGTTTTCTTGCACGGTGGCTTGTAGACTCATGTCTCTGATCCCTGCACCACAGGGTGATGCTACCAAAGGCTGATGACTATCTGCACTGAGGGTGTGGCTGGCAGGCACAGACGAGGCAACCCTGATGTTTTCAGACCCCCCTGGCCTGTGAAGCGTGGGCTCTGCCTGCCACCCTAAGGGCCACCAGAAGTCTTCTCCCCAAAAGACAACCCTTCACTCCCATGCCCCCTTCCTACTTGCTGAAGAGTTACCTTGTGGAAGCCAGGGTTCACAACAATGTTCTGGCATGTGCAGATGTCTTCCCAACTGTTCCTACAACTTAGAGTTTGTCTTTCTGGTATGTTTACTGCACCCCCCACCCCCACCCCATCCACGCCTCACTCCTCCTGGCCTGCTTACCCGCCCACCACCCTAAAGAAAAAAGCCTGGGCCTTGTCCAACACGGCCCCCTGTCCCCTTTAACAAGCAAAGTGTGCTGGCATTGCAATTGGTGGTCTTCTCCCCGAAGGTCGTTAATTAGTACAGAATGTAGACTTCAGTTGTCCTGCCAGCCCCGATGAAAACGCAGCTGGCAGGTGGCCGAGACGGAGGAATTTGTCATAGGTTAGATCAGCTCAGGCTCTGAGAACCAAGTGTACAGCTTATGCAAATAGTTTTGCTTAGCATGGATCCTGTGTTCTTATTCCCCCTCCCTCTCCCCACAACTTGTTTTTAAACTGAAGGGTGGGGAGGGAGTGGGGAAACAAGGGAAGGAGGGAGAACAAGCACTTACTTGCCAGATCTCATTCTAAATCAGAAAGGAGCAAATTGCTTTCCCTAAAAAAGAAAAAGCCAGGGGGAAAAAGAAGACAAAACACCCATCCTTTGGTCTAATGTACTGAGCGTTTGAAAGCTGAATTGCTCCATAAGAAAGGCTAGCAGTGAGTGTATTTGGAGAGAGACTATTATCCCCATCAAAACCCATTCATACTCTCTGGGAGGCCTGCAGAGCACCTGGGTGGGGACTTGGAACATTGGGTTCTATTCCTCTCTTGCCACTCACAGTGTCACTTCCTCAACCCTGCCTCAGTTTCCCAAACTTTGACAGACGCTGATGTTAACGGACCTCAGTTATCCAGAGCATCTGGGCACCCACAACTCCCAGCAGAAAGAAGGCAATGGTGGCTTCTCCCCACACATGCATTGGACTGACAAGCCAACTCTGAGCTGTATGATTTGGGCTGCAGCGGTTAACCTCTCTGAGCTTCAGCTTCCTCATCTGTAAAAACAGGGAAAACACTCCTTCCCTCCTGTGGAAGCAGTGCAGCTAGCCCTTAGTATTAAGGGCTCAATTAGTATTTAACAAAACCGAATGAAGCAAGATAACAAGAGAAAGCAATAAGCATGCTGCCTCGTCGTGGGTCGCTGATACTCAGTACAATGTTGGCTGAATCTTGACACCCTAATAATGGTGACAAGACCAAAATCTAATCAAGACCATCATTGAATTTCAAGGCATTTCGAGTTGGTTCAACACTGATTTTATTGAAGATGGAAGATGGGGTGGGAGTAGGGAACGAAAAGTTCAGGGTTAACCCAGGACAGGGTTTCTCAATCTCACTTCCTGACATTTGGGACTGGATAATTCTTTGTTGTGGGTGGGGGGCTGTCCTGTCCAATGAAGAATGGTTAGTAGCACCCTCCATCTGCTACTGTAGAGCAGCAACTTCCCCACTTGTAGCAACCAAAAATGTGACATTTCCAAATAGGCTCTGGAGGGCAAAATCTCTTTTGAATGAGAATTGCCACCGATCTAAGATAATTTCCTCCAGGCAAGCAGATGAGTAACCTGTTGATCTCCATGAATGGGTGGGTACCTGATATTTACATTTCAGCTGCTACTTGACACTCCAGCACAATAAGAAGAGCCCTTCCTTGCTTAAGGGCTACTATAAAGACCAAAAGAGAATGTGAGCCAGATCTTTGTGGTATCTCAGACTTCTGGTTTCTGATCTGGCGCATGAAGAGCTTGGAAGTCATTATTCCATCCCTAGTAAAGAGCTGAACAAACTAAAAACATACCTTCTTAGATCCATCAGAGAACTGAAGTCACAAGGCAAACCACCGCCCTCAAAATTGGAGGGGCGGACAGGCAAATACAGAAAATCACAACTTACTAGAGCCGAAACCTCCATGGGAGCTAGTACCAGAATTGGAGGACATAAACTAAACTGACAAATTGCTAGTGGCTCAGGATGGACACCTCTGAGAGATAAAAACTCAAAGGGAGCCCCCTCCCTTTTCTTAATTTTACTCTCCGGATCTTGACCAGGCACTCACAGTGATAATCAGATAAAAATCCTCCCAGGCTTCTGGCTTGGGGGTGGGTGGTTTGGAATCATTTTGAAATGCACAGAGAATTCTGTTCTTCTAGGCCTCTCCACAAGGAAAACTACTTTACCAGAGTATAATCTACTGGGATCTTTTTTTTTTTTAAATTTAATTTTGTGTGTGTGTGTTCCAAAATTCATTGTTTTTGCACCACACCCAGTGCTCCATGCAATACCTGTCCTCCTTAATACCCACCACCAGGCTCCCCCAAACCCCCACCCCTCTCCCCTTCAAAACTCTCAGTTTGTTTCTCAGAGTCCACAGTCTCTCATGGCTTGTCTTCCCCTCTGATTTTCCCCCACTCAATTCTCCTCCCATCTCTCAATGTCCTCTGTGTTATTTCTTATGCTCCACAAGTAAGTGAAACCATATGATAATTGACTTTCTCTGCTTGACTTATTTCACTCAGCATAATCTCCTCCACTCCCATCCAGCTCATGTTGATACAAAGATTGGGTATTCGTCCTTTCTAATGGAGGCATAATACTCCATTGTATATATGGACCATATCTTCTTTATCCATTTGCCTGTTGAAGGGCATCTTGGCTCTTTCCACAGTTTGGTGACTGTGACCATTGCTGCTATGAACATTGGGGTACATTGGCCCTTCTTTTCACTACATCTGTATCTTTGGGGTAAATACCCAGTATTGCAATTGCAGGGTTAGAAGGTAGCTCTATTTTTAGTTTCTTAAGGAATCTCTACACTGTTTTCCAAAGTGACTGCACCAAATTGCATTCCCACCAACAGTGTAAGATGGTTCCCCTTTCTCCACATCCTCTCCAACACCTACTGGGGTCTTATCAGAGGTCAGCCAAAAGGGAAGGGAAATACCTAACTGCAATCTGTTCTGGCCATCCATGTGGGGAAGGGGAATATCTACTTCCACCTACACTAACCTTCATCCTGGGGGAAGGAAAATACTAAACTCCAGCTACTCCAGGCATCCTGTCCCACCTAAGGCATGGGAGTTGGGGAGTGAAAGGCTCTTGTGAATTTCACAGTCCAGAGCACAGGCTCAAGAAAAGACAGACCTAATCATAGGACCCTAGAAGTCTTCCCCTTCCCTCATACCTCACCACTCACCACCACATTATTAAAAAACCCATTTACTACAGTTTCTTTTACCAAGAAAAAATTATAAGATGCACTAAAAGGTAAAAAACAAAGCTTAAAGAGATGGATAAAGCTCAGAAGCAGATGTACAGAGACTTTGGAATTATCAGACTGAGAATTTAAAACAACTATAATTAATATTCTAATGACTCTAATGAGTAAAGTAGAACAACAGTGTGTGCAGAGAAATGCAAATTTTAAGAAAGAAGAACAAAGAAAGGCTAGAGATTGAAAACACTTTAACAAATGAATAATGCCTTTGATGGGCTCATTAGTAGATTGGACACAGCTGAGGAAACAATCTCTGAGTTTGAGGATATCTCAATAGAAAAAATTTCCAAACAGAAAAGAGAAAAAAGAGTAAAAAAATAAAAAAGAATATCCAAGACCTATAAGACAACCAGAAAAGGTGTAATGTGTGTGTGATGGGAATACCAAAAGAGGGGGAAACATGGAAGAGAAGAAATATTTGAAGAAATTATGACTGAGAATTTCCCCAAATTAATATCAAACATCAAACCACAGATCCAGGAAGCTCAGAAACACCAAGCAGGATAAATGCCACAAAAACTACACCCAGGCATATATTCAAACTAAAGAAAAAAATATAAATATTTTTATATTCTTATATAAATATATAAATTTTAAAAACCCTTGCAAGTAGCCAGAGGGAGGAAAAAACTTTATCTCTAAAGAAATAAAGATAAGAATTGTATCCTAGAGGGGCACCTGGGTGGCTCAGTGGGTTAAAGCCTCTGCCTTCGGCTCGGGTCATGCTCCCGGGGTCCTGGGATCAAGCCCCGCATCGGGCTCTCTGCTCAGTGAGGAGCCTACTTCCTCCTCTCTCTCTGCCTGCCTCTCTGCCTACTTGTGATCTCCATCTGTCAAATAAATAAAATCTTTAAAAAAAAAAAAAAGAATTGTATCCTAGAAACCACACAAACAAGAAGAGAGTGGAGTAAAACATTTCAAGTGTTGAGAGAGAAAACTTCAACCTAGAATTCTGTATACTGCAAAATTTTCCTTCAAAAGTGAGGAAAAAAATCAAAACTTTCTCAGACAAATAGTAAGGGAATTCATTGCCAGTAGATCTACCTTGGAAGAAATCTTAAAAGTTCTTCAGAGAGAAGGAAAATTATGCAGATCAGAAACTTAGATCTTTATAAACATTTCTCTTTAAAAGAAAGAGCATTAGAGAAGGAATAAGTGAAGGTAAGATAAAGGCTTTTACTTTTCTTAAGCTTAATTCATCTAAGAGGTAACAGTTTGTTCAAAATAATAATAACAGCACTGTATTACGTACATCACTTATATCAAAGTAAAATGAGTGACAGGAATAAAAAAGGGAATGGGAGGTAGGAATTAGGATTATTTTGCTATTAAAGGTATTTGCACTACAGGTGAAAATAGACTTGGGTTAATTGTAAATGTATATTGCAAATGCTAGGAAAACCACTAAACAAGCAAAAAAACAAGTATTATTGATATGCTAAGAAAGGATAGCAAGTGGAATAACATAAAATATTCAATTTAAAACACAAAAGGGAATGAATATGATACCAAAAGCACAGGCAACAAAACAGAAATAGACAAGTGGGCTATATCAAACTAAAAAACTGTGCAGCAAAAGAAATAATTAACAGATTTAAAAGAGAATTTATGGAATGAGAGAAAATATTTGCAAACCATTTAAATGATAAGGTATTAATATCCAAAAGAACTCTTACAACTAAGTAGAAAACAATACAAAACAAAACAAAATAATCTAATTTTTAAAAGGGCATAAAACTTGACTAAACATTTATCCCAAGAAGGCATACATGTGATCATTAGGTATATGGAAAGAAACTCAGCATCACTACCAGAGAAATGCAAATCAGAACCACAATGATCTATTTCCTCATACCCATGAGGATGGCTAGGATAAAAAGAAAGAAATAAGTGTGACTGAGGATGTGGAGAAATTGGAAATCTCTTGCACTGTTGATGAGATTGTAAAATGATGTGACTGATATTGAAAACAGTCTGGAGGATCCTCAAAAAAATTAAAAATAGAACTCCTGTATGATCTAGGAGTTCTACTTCTGTGCATTTATCCAAAAGAATTGAAAGCAAAGTCTCAAGATATTTGCAGTGTTCATTACAGCATTATTCACAATAGACAGGAGATGGATGGATTTAAAAAAATGTTGTGTACACATACAATGTAATAAAAGTCAGCCTCATAGGGGCACCTGGGTGGCTCAGTGGGTTAAAGCCTCTGCCTTCAGCTCAGGTCATGATCCCAGGGTCCTGGGATCAAGCCCCACATTGGGGGTCTCTGCTCAACAGGGAGCCTGCTTCCTCCTCTCTCTCTGCCTGCCTCTCTGCCTACTTGTGATCTCTCTCTATCAAATAAATAAATAAATAAAATCTTTTAAAAAAAGTCAGCCTCATAAAAGAAAAAAGTCTTATCATATGGATGACATGGATGAATAGTACGATATTTGCTGAGTGAAATAAGCGAGTCACAGAAGAAAAACTGCTGAATGGTTCTACTTATATGAGGTATCTAAAGTAGTTAAAGCCATGGGAATGGTGGTTGCCAGGGTCTGGAGGAGACTGGAATAGGGCTTTTTAACTCAATGGGTCTATGCTTTTAATCTAGCAAAATGAAAAAGTTCTAGAAATCTTCTGTTCGACGATATGCATATAGTTAACACTATTGTACACTTGCAAACGTGTAAGAGGATACACTTCATGTTAGTGTCTTTTTTACCACAAAAAAAAAGGGCAGGAAAAAAGTGAACAAAGAACATAGACAATGTATGGAAAATAGTAGCATATGTGGTAAATATTAATCCAACTGTATCAATAATCATTTTAAACCTCAGTTTACTAAATGGATGGAGAAAGATACAACTTGCTAACACTAACCAAAAGAAAGCAGGAGTAGCTATATTAATTTCAGACAGAGCAAACTTCAGAGCAAGGAAAGTTGTCAGCAATAAAGAGGGGCATTACATAATGAAAAAAGGTTCAATTCTCTATGAATACATAACAGTTCTTAAAGTGTAAGCATCTTAAAGTTTAAGCATCTAACAACAGGCCATCAAAATTCATGAAGCCAGAACTGGTAGACTGCATGGAGAAATAGATAAATTCACCATCAGGGTTGGGAGACTTCAGCACGCCTTTCTTGGAAATGGACAGATCCAGAAGACAAAATCAGTAAGAACATAACTGAGTTCAACATTATCAGTTGGCTGAGTATAATGAACATCTGTAGACTACTTCACCCAATAACACAGAAAACACATTCTCAAGCTCACATGGAACATTTACCAAGATAGACCACATTCTTGGCCATAAAATACACCTTAAAAAATGTAAAAGAATAGAAATAACACAATGTCTGTTTATAATGTCTATTCTCAGATCACAATAGAATTAGACTAGAAATTGGTAACAGGTAGATGGAAAATCCCCAATACTTGGAGATCAAACAACACACTTCTAAATAATATAAGTGTCAAAGAAGAAATCTGAAGAGAAATTTTAAAAAATTTTTTATCTAAATAAAACTAGTCAAAATTTGGGGGGATGCTGCCAAAGCAGTGCCTAAAGGGAAATTTATAGCAGTGAATGCATGTATTAGACAAAGAAAATGAAGAAAATCTAAAATCAACAATCAAAGCTTCCCACCTTAGACAACTAGAAAAATACAAACAAATTAAACTCCAAGTAAACAGAAGTAAAGAAATAATATAAATCAGAGCAGAAATCATTGAAACTAAAACAGGAAGTCAATAAATCAAAAGCTTAAGTTCTTTGAAAAGATTAATAAAGTTGATCTTCTTAGGCTAACTCAGAAAAATAAGAAGACTCAAATTTCTGATATTAAAGTGAAAGAGAAGACATCACTATAGGCAGTATGGACTTTAACACAATATGGAAATACCATGAACCACTCTATGACCACAAATGTGATAACCAAGATGAAATGGGCTAATTCCCTGAAAGACACAATCTGCAAAAATTCACACAAGAAGATTAAGACAATCTGAATAGACCTACATCTATTAAAGAAATTAAATCAGTAATTAATAACCTTCCCAAACCAAAAACACCAGGCTCAGGTGGAGTCACTTACAAATTCTTCCAAATATCTAAGGAAGAAATTACACCAATTTTCCACAATCTCTTCAGAAGAAAGAAGCAGAGGGAATGCTTTTCAATTCATTCTATGAGACAAGCATTACTCTAACAGAAAAAACAGACAAACACATTATAAGAAAAGGAATCTATTGGTCAATCTATCTCATGAATACAGTTGTAAAAATGTCAACAAAATAATAGCAAATATAATCTAATATATTAAAAAAAATTACACACAATTACCAAATGGGATTTATCCCAGGTATGCAGGCTGGTTCAATATTAGAAAATCAACTAATGTAATCCTTCACATCAACAGGCTAAAGAAGAAAAATCAGTAGACTTTTCTGAGAGAAGCCTGCTTCTCCCTCTTCCACTCCGCCTGCTTGTGTTCCCTCTCTCACTGTGTCTTTCTATCCAATAAGTAAATAAAAACTTCAAAAAAAAAAAAGAACAAAAACAAAGCAAAACACTAGAGTTAACACCATATTTAATAGTGAGAAAGTGGAAGTTTTCCTCCTAAAATCAGGGAGAAGGCTAGAATGTCTCCTCTCATCACTCCTTTCAACAGCATAACGGAAATCCTAGCTAAAACAATAAGACAGGAAAAGGAAATAAAAGGTATACAGATTGGGAAGGAAGTAATAAAACTGTCTTCTTTTGCAAGTAATTAATTGGCTATGTAAGAAGTCTGAATGAATATACCAAAAACTCCTGGGGGAGGGGAGTGATTTTAGTAAGGTTGCGGGATGCAAGGTTAACATACAAAAGTCAATCGCTTTCCTATATACCAGCAATGAACAAGTGGAATTTGAAATTAAAAACACAATACCATTTATATCAGCACCCCAAAAAGAAAAGGTAGCATAATATACTTATTCCTATCAGAGAAATATCTTTTCTTTGTTCTTTGTTCTTTGTTTCTTTGCCCATTTTTTAATCAGGTTATTTGATTTTTTGCCTCTTTAGTTCTAAGAGTTCTTTATGTATTCTGGATATTAATTACTTATAAAATAGATAATTTGCAATTTTCTCCCATTCTATAGATTGCCTTTTCACTCTGTTGATTGTGTTCCTTGATGAAAAAAAAAAAAAAAGCTTTCAATTTGATGTAGTCTCATTTGTCTATTTTTGCTTTTCATGCCTATTGATTTTCCTCCCTTTCTTACAGCTTTTTGTCTCAGGGCAGGTCTCAGTCAGCACCTACACTGAGTGGCTAAAACTAGGATTAAAAGCCTGTAGTCTAACTAGCTTAAAGTACCAAAAGATAGACTCTGGGGAATCCATAGCATCTGGAAATTGAAGATGGAAATCCAGGAATGGAGAGAGCCACAAAGAAAGAGCCCCAAATTCTGTATATAAAAGCTGACTGGTCCCTGAATTACAAATCTATGTAGTAGACTCTAAGGAGTGCTGCTAAAGTTGAAATAATTTGTCAGTGGTTTTGGCTGTTATTCGGAGGACACAGATCATAAAGCATGAGTCCACCTAAATTAATTGCCCACTAAAACAAAACAATAAAGCTTCCTCAGAGGAATACAAAATCTCTACCATAAATCATTAATAATGCCCAGGGTATAATACAAAATAAATAGACATACAAATAAACATGAAAAAGTGACCCATATTCCCGAGAAAACACAATCAATGGAGACCAACCTCAAAATAAGGCTGTACTTGGTAGGTAAGAATTTTAAAGCCACTGTTATACCTATATTCAAATATATAAAGGAAAATATGCTAATAATTTAGCAAATAAGAAATCTCAGCAGAGAAGTGGAAATTATATAAAGCAACCAAGTTGAAATATATATTATATATATAGTACCTATATATATAAATAAATTCTTAAATTTACTAGATGAGGTTAATAACTCCCACCACTTACTTCTATTTAACATTGTAACAGAAGTCCTAATCAGAGCAATGAAATAAGAAAAGGAGATAAGGGCGCCTGGGTGGCTCAGTGGGTTAAAGCCTCTGCCTTCAGCTCAGGTCATGATCCCAGGGTCTTGGGATCGAGCCCCACATCGGGCTCTCTGCTCTGCAGGGAGCCTGCTTCCTTCTTTCTCTCTCTGCCTGCCTCTCTGCCTTTTTGTGATCTCTTTCTCTGTCGAATAAACAAATAAAATCTTAAAAAAAAAAAAAGAAAAGAAAAGAAAAGGAGATAAAGGGCATAAAGTTTGGCCAAAAAGAAAATTATTTGTCTTTGCAGAAGACATGTTTGTTTATAGAAAATCCCTTAAAATATAGAACAGTATAACACCAGATGCATGAAAAAAAAAGGTTAAGTTGGACTTCACTAAAGTTAAAATCTTCTGCTTTGTATAAGTCACAATTGAATCAAAAGACAAGTGACAGCACAGCATAAGGAATATAGTCAATGATACTGTATTAGGTAATGTATCAGGACAGATGTGGTGAGCATGGCATAATGTATAAACTTGTCTGATCACTATGTTGTACACCTGCAACTAATGTAATATTGTGTGTCAATTATACTCAAATTAAAAAACAAAAACAAAAACAGACAAGCCAGGGACTAGAAGGAATACATTTACAAAGCATATATCTGATAAAGAACTTAATGTGCAAAATATACAGATAATACTTAAAACTCAACAAAAGGAAAACAAGCTACCCCATTAAAAAGATGCAAAAGATTTGTATAGATAGCTCATTAAAGAATACATACTGATGGCAAATAAGCATACAAAAAATGCTAAATATTATTCATCATTAGAGAATTCCAGTTAAAAGAATAATGAGAAATCACTACATACCTACTGGGAGGCCTAAAACTGAACTCCCAAGAGCTGTTGCTGGTGAGGATGTGGAACGATAAGAACTCTCATTCATTGCTGGTGAGGATGTAAATGGTACAAACACTTTGGAAGACAGTTTGGCCGTTTCTTACAAAGCTAAATATTAATGCTACTATATAGTTACCCAACTCATACAAAGTTTATGTCCACGCCAAAATCACACACAAATATTTATAGCAGCTTTATTTATAATCACCAAAAACTGGAAGCACTAAGGTATCCTTTAATAGGTGAATGATTTAGACAAATCTGATATGCAAAGGAATGTTAATCAGTGACAAGAAAGAAATGAGACAAAAAATGGCAAAAACACATGGATGAACCTTAATGACGTGTGGATAAATGAAAGAAGCCAGTTTGAAAAGGCAAAACTATAGCGATGGTTAAAAAAAAAAAAAATCAGTGACTATCGAGGGTCTTGGGGGGAAAAGGAAGGCTTTATCTAGATAAAGCCCAGGTTGGGTTTGGTTTTGTTTAAGGCAGTATAGCTATTCCATATGATGCTGATTATGGATGCAGGACACTGTATATTTGTCAAATCCCATAGATCTTTATAGCACAAAGAATAAATCTGACTCTATGCAAATTTAAATAAATCATTTGAGAGGCTGGAGAATGCCAAAGGTATAAATACTATAATTATAGGGCGCCTGGGTGGCTCAGTGGGTTAAGCCTCTGCCTTTGGCTCAGGACATGATCTCAGGGTCCTGGGATCAAGAACCTGCTTCCCCCCTCTCTGTCTGCCTGCCTACTTGTGATTTCTCTCTCTCTGTCAAATAAATAAATAAAATCTTTAAAATAATAATAATAATAATAATAATATAGCTGTAACAAATGACTGGAACAACCTTACTGAAGAGAGTAGGTGACGTACTACCTCAAATAGCTTTGGAAATAGATGGTGACTATAAGACTAAAGGAAAAAGAAACTGTACATAACCACTGTACTCTGATTCTGCTCTACATGTGTCCCGGTAATGAACAACTAAATAAATGAAGAGTGAGTTGTGGGGCCAGGTTTTTACTGTTGGAGTGGGAGATTACAGATAAGCAAGAAGAGGAGACTAAAATAAGCCACATGGTAATGGATCAGAGTTGGAGACAGTATGAACTCATGTTTGCACGTGGTTATACATAAAAGTATTTATAGATAGGTATACATACATAAGCTAGTATATGCACATATATCTCCTTGGTCTGCCTAACATTAATGGCACTCCAATACCAATGGGTACATCTTGTACCCAGACCTTGGCTTCTAACACCATTCTCCAACAGAAAGAACCAGGCTTCTTAAAGAAATAGCTGACTTTTGCATTAGCTCAGGAAATACACAAAATGAGCCTGGTGCATCTTGTATTTCCAGAAAGTTAGGACATACACAGAAATTAAAGTGGGTGAAAATTGAAATGAGCTAATGTACTTGAAAGCAGTTTCTAAAGCATTATAGCTTATAAAACTTGTTCGTCAGTAAGAATAAATGGATCTGAGTAACATCCATGAGTTTTAGTGCATAGTCAGTATGATGTCTATTTTGACTGATCCGAAGTATTCCTGATTCTAGGCGGCAGAAGTTGTAGAGTAAGTAATTCTGAGTAGGAGACATACCAGTGTACTTAGAGAAGAGCTCTTGTTTTAGTAAATGTCTTACTTAGTACACAAATTGCCCCCTTTTTGATTCAGACAGAGCTGAATATGCATGTTTTGGATCATCAGAATTATGAAGCCTGGATCATAAACTCTTAAGAAGCCTATCCTGGAAGTTAAAGACAATACAAACCATTGGCAAATATCTGATAGCAGAGGCTTCCTGCATTCTAAATACCATGTCTTTTCTTTCTTGAAAATGAAGCCGATTCGTTGCCCTCAGTGTCCCTCATCTAATCTGCTCCACATAAAACTACATAAAAATGGACACTCATTTCATTCTCTCATCTCCCTATTTCAGTTTGCTTACAGTAAAAAATGGGGTGATAAAAGTCACATGACTGTTGTTAAGAATTAGTCTAGTTAGTATACTGAAAGCACTTAGATGGTGCCTAGTATTGGGAATTGCAAAATAAATATCAATCTCTATTAAATTTTTACATTAGCCTTTGGCACAGCCCTACAGAACTGCTTCATAGTCTCCAAACAAATGATGTTCTTCAGAGCATCTGTATTTTCCACATGTGTTTTCTTCTACCTAAATCCCCGTGTCCCCTCTCTTTCTTTTATTGCCTGGCAAACTCTTAGTCATCCTTCAAAACCCATCCCAAAAGTCTCCTTTGTGATGCTCTCCTACTTTTCAAAGCCAAAGATAATTTCTCATTGTCTCTGTTTTTATAGCACTCAACACAAACCTCTCTCATGGCGTTACCCCATAGTACTGAGAGTCTATTCAGCCCAACAATGAACTGTGCATCCACATAACCCTGAGTTCTTATACCTGGAAGTCATGCAAAAAAAATGCTTATTGGATAAAGAGATAGAAAGCAGAATGATCTGGTTGTACACTGGGAAAGGGTTAAATTTAGGCTTTATTGCAAAGAAATGCCCACAAGAAGGCAAGAGGTGCTTAAGAATGATAAAAGATATCTCATTTGGAAGGGCACAGTAAAAGTTTTAGCCCTGGAATTATGACTCAGTGGCAACTCAGCAAGGACTCCTCTCCCACCAGCCTATAAGGTCCACAGAAAAGCCATGAGATCAGTGGTTCTTGGCTTTACCGCATTCCCTCTTGGAAGTTGTCTCTCAGCTTTTCAGCATACACAAATACCCAATACCCGATAGCCACATTTCCTCTACCTGCTTAGTGATTCCTACCCTCTAGGTTTGCCATCCTCAATACTGCTCTCACTTCGAGCCTCCCCATCCTCTTACTTGTCTGATAGTCCTTCTGCTCAACATTTTAAAAAGATGTATCCATGGTTTTTTAACAACTTTATTGAGATATCATTGACACATAAGAATTATGTATATTTAAAGTGTACAACTTGACGTTTTAATATATACATACATATCTACAGAGAAGTTGAAGGAGACGGGGGCATTGGGGAGGTAGAGAGGACTGTCATCTTAAGTCCTACCTTAAGAATACAGGGTACTGGGTACCTTTAAGGGTTCAGGGTACTGCCATCTTCATCTCTTTGCTCTCAGAGTGGAGGGGCTTTGGACACCTATGTACTCTACTAGCCCATCCCATGGGAAATCCTATTTCAGCAAAGTTTAGAACAACTACTATGAAAATGGCTTCTAGGGGTGCCTGGGTGGCTCAGTCAGTTAAATTGCCTTTGGCTCAGGGCATGATCCCAGGGTCTTGGGATCGAGTCCTGCATCGGGCTCCCCGCTCATCAGGGAGACTGTTTCTCCCTCTGCCTGCTGCTCCCCCTGCTTGCGCTCGCTCTCTCTCTCTCTCTTGTTATCTCTCTCTCCATCAAATGAATAAATAAAATCTTTAAAAAAAGAAAAGAAAAGAAAAGACAAGACAGTGGCTTCTTCACGTTCCTGCTTCTAGGCAAAGATGTGACTAACCATTCAGATGTCGATCATCTTGTTGTTAGTTAGTTAGTTAGCTAGCTGTTAGTTGCCTTGTCCATGCAGGCTAGTCATAAATCTCTTACTTAAATGTCTATGGGTGGAATATCAAAATAATACTAGATTCCAGGACAGCAGTAAAATACATCAGTGATGATTGCTGGCTCATTCACATCCTTGAAGACTTCTTGATCGTCTCTTCTCTGAACTGAGTAATTCTGATGTCTTGCTTCCAGCAGCATCTCATGTTCTACATATTTGATCGTATTCTGGAACTTTCTTTTAGAGTTCTTGTAGGCCCTCATCCTGCATATAGTTGCAGTCCCTTCCATTGTCTTCTAAACAACCACTCCAAACCATTAGTCCACCACATTGCCCACTACTTCTCTGTTTCTGTACTGATAGCCCAGGAAAATCCTCAATCGATGTCTATTATACACCCTGTGACTATTTTTAAATTTTTATTTAATTTTAAAAATATTTTATTTATTTAAGTAATTTCTACACCCAGCGTGGGGCTGGAACGTACCATCCCAAGATCAAGAGTTGCAAACTCTTCTGACTCAGCCATCCAGGAGCCCCTATTTTTTTTTTTTTAGTAGCCCTGGTTGACTTCTTCTCTGAGACCGCAGGTCTTGTTCCTCTCCCTCACACCTACCAGTTGATCTGTGATTGGTGACAGAAAATAATTCTTCCACGACTCTAGGCAGCACGTGCATGCACACCGATAATCATTGACAACATGACACTTTATAAAAGTGATAGTGACAAAAACACCACCACCAGATGGTACTGCCTGCATTTCTTTTTTTATGAGGACGAGAGAAAAAGTAAACAGTTACTATCATGTGGTGTTTTAGACCAGACAGTCCTTTCATATCCATTTCAGTACAATGTTTCCGATTGGTTTATCATTGCATCGTCCATTTGCTCCAAAACTAAAACAATTTTACCCATTCCATTGCCTGAGAGAGGAGTGTGAGGCAGATAATTCAAGCTGACTGAGCCAGACACAAAGGTAATACTAGTACAGGCACTCCTTGGTTCCCCTTACACTATCTGTCTTCCTTAGAGGTGGAATGGACTGTAGCTGATACTAATTGTTATCCAGGAGAGGCTCAACGGAAGTGTCCCTTCCTCAACAAGGTCTCCTTCTTTTGGTTTGGTGAAGGAGACTCCTTTGTCTGCTGTTTTCCCCAGGCGCCTCACAGAAAGAACGTTGTAAGTGTGAAAGACAGTGGGACCCAGGGCTGACTGTGGTAAGTCTGTGGGTGTGAGAATATGGGGGGGGGGCAGTGAGGTGGGGGATGCAGTGGGGAAGCTGAGTTGAACTTCAGCATAGGACAAGTATACAACCATGGCATGAGCTGGTTTAGAGGAAAAGAAAGGCTCTTTGCCCCCAACCATCCCTTCTACCAGCCTGAAAGAATGACTGAAATGACCTCATTACTCATCCTGCTTCTTTAATACATTAAAAGCCTCTGATAAAATGTAAAACTTTAATCAAAAAGAAGTGTCATCTTAAGCTTAATTTAGCTCTGAGCCAAGCGTAAGGAAATGGGACACCAGACAGGTAGGTTCTGATTAGTGGGAGCAAGTCAGGGAGGGTGGTTGCAGGAGAGAAGTCTCATATAAGGAATTGCCAGAGCAATGGGTAGAATGTGAGAATAATATGAGCCCAAGTTGGGGGATATGAGGTTTGGGAGAGGTGGACGGACATCTAAGATAAGACTTACTTATTTCCATATTTTACTTCAGCCATCCCCAGTCAAACTGAATCTCACTTCACATGTCATTTACTCAGGGAAATCTTGAGCTGTGGGTCTGGGTCAGATTCTCCATGCTCTCTTCGATTCAGGGTACTTATCCCAGACTGCAGTCACACACTCAGTGGGAAAGTTGGCGGATTAATGTCTCTCTTGCCTGCTGGACTGTAGCCTCAGGAGAGCAGGGACAAGGTGGGGGAGTGTGGAGGGTGTCTGGTGTTGCTCCTCACTTTATTCTCAGCATCTGGCATGAGGATTCCTGCACTGTGATTAAATGTATGAATAGACAAACAAGCCAAAAAGAACACATTGCATAGCAAAGTAATTGCCAAGTGATAGAGCAAAGGCAAATAGCCTAGGAATCTGGAAAGGGTAAAAGATCTGGAACTCTGATACTGTCATGGAATCATGGAATCTCAGAGCTGAAAACACCTTGGAGATTGAATGTTTAGCTCCATTTAGCTAAGCACTGTATAATTTACTGCTTGCAATGGTAGATCTTTCCATTTTTGGAGAACTTTAATCTTTGGAACCATCCTTCCCACATTGAGCTAAAGATTGCCCTTAGTTATCTCTCCTTACAGTTTCTAGTTTGGCCTTCTGGAATTAGCAGTGCAATAACAACAACTAAAACGTACCAAAGACTATGTGCCAGGACCTGTATTAAGAATTTTGTGTGTGTTGTATCAGTTAGACCTTGAAATGATCCTATTGTTATTCACATTTTACAGGCGAGAAAACTGAGGCTCGGAGATATTAAGGACTATCTTCAAGTTCACGCAGCTAAGTAAATAGTAGAGCCAAGGATCCAAACCCAGGTCTGCCTAATTAAATCTAAGCTCTCATCTTTCACACTTCATTGTTCTACATGACATCCCAAATATGTGTCAGCAGTTGTGATGCCTGTCCTATGACAATTCTAACGATATTGTTGCTCAGTTGTTCACATGTCAAAATAATAACAACCACTGAAGTATTTAACCATGTGCCTTGCACTGTACTAAATTCTTTAATATTCTGTCTCACAACATCCTATAGAATTTGGAACAAATTGCCTAAGATGAGGCAGATGGTAAGTGACAGAGTCAGGATTAAAACCCGACTCTCTTACACCAAAGGAAGGCTTATTTGCTTATTTGTTTAAATATTATTTCTCAAGTTACCATCTTGATGTGGCTTAAAACTGAGACCCTCTTGAGAACGAATTTTTAAAAACCATGAACTTAGCCAACAGAACAAGAAATCAGATTATTGAAAAGAACAATAAAGTAAATATTTGCCAACTCTGATAAAAAACAAACAAACATTGTTTTAGAAACTTAAGAATGATAAAGGAAACATGGAAAAAGTTACACCAATGTTTTTTAAATTATGAGAGAATGCCATATATAACTTTATAACAATGAACTTTAACTTAAACAAAATGGATGAATTTCTAGGAGACTTACTAAAAAGGTGTAGAAAACCTTACTTAGAGCAATAACCACATCAAAAATGGAAAAGGTAGTGAAAGATAACTTAAAATGGCATTGTGGAATGCTCCAGCTTTCCCACTTTCAGCAATGGAAGCTTGTTCAAGCTTGTTTTGTTTTGTTTTTAATTTTATTTATTTGACAGAGAGAGAGAGCACAAGCAGAGGGAGCCTCAGACTGAGGGAGAAGCAGGCTCCCAGCTGAGCAGGGAGCCTGACATGGGACTCAATCCCAGGACCTGGACAACTTGGGTAGAGAACTAAAAACTATAAAAAATATTTTTATATAAAAATGGAAATTTAGAATTGAAAGATTCAATAACTGAAATTAAGAACTCAGTAAATTCAACAGCAGACTAGATTAACACTGCTGAGAGAAATAATTGAAAGATAGGCAAAAAAAAAAATCCAAACTGAAGTAGAGTAAAAAGATGATTGGCAATAGACAGAAGAACATATTAGACTTCTAGAATGGGTGAAAAGACCTAGTATACATTTAACTGAAATCCCAGGAGGGAAAAAAAATGAGGCAAAAATAGTATTTGAGGAGACACTGACTGAGAATTTCCCAGTGAAATAAAACATCAAGCCATGTATTTAAGAAACCCTTTGAATATTAAGCAGAATAAATCAAAGAAAGCCACCCTGAGGCCCACTGTAGGAAATCTTCTAAAAATATATCTTAAAAGCAGTGGAGGAAAAAAGACATATCACCTTCAAAAGAGTAAAAACAACACTGATACCTTCTTCTCAACACAAACTAAAAAAGCTGAAAGATAATTGAATAATGTCCTCAAAGGGCTAAAGAAAATAATTGGCAATCTAGAATTCTATACCTGGCAAAATATACTTCAAAAATAAAGGTGAAGTGGAGAAACTTCAGACAAGTAAAAATTTGAGAAAATTCACTCACAAACCTACACTAAAAGAAACAGAAAAGGGAATTTTTCAGTGGAAGGAAAATGGTTCTAAATGGAAGCACAGAGATTAAAAAAAAAAAAATGAGAAACATAGGAAGGGAAAACATATGAGTAAATGTAAATAAATATTAACTGTATAAAACATAATTTTGTTAAGTTCAAATAAATTTGAAATTAATTTTCCAACAAGAATAGTACAAAAGTACAAGGAGATCAATGGAGTTAAAGTGTTCTAAGGACCTGCAATTGTCCAGAAAAAAAAAAGTACTTATTTATATTAGACAATAATAAGATAAAGATTCTAGGTTATAATCTCTAGGGTAAAGAGTAAATATATGTGTGTGTGTGTATTCTATTAGCTTATTAAATATATATATATACATATTAACAAATAACATTAACATATAACATATATAGTTAAATAAATACATATTTTACAAACTAATAAAAATTGAATAAAACAAATATTATCCAAAGAGTTAAAAAAAGAAAAACATGGAATGTGCTGTTTCTGGGACTCTAATTGCACATACATTACAGCTTTCACTTATCCTATTGTCATCTTCTCTTTCTATATATTATATACCCTTTTGTTTCTCATTGCTTCCACCTGTAATTAATTTCTGACCTATTTTTCCATTCAGTTATCCTCTTCTCAGCTGTGTCTAATCTGTTGTTAAGCGTAAGAGGATGTATTTTGACACAAACATGTCTATAATCACATTAAATGTCCAACTGACAAAACAACTATTCTTGGACTAGATGAAAAACAAAATCCAACTCTATATTCTTTACACAATAAAGACCTTAAATATCATGATACAGAAAGTTTAAGACTAAATGGATGAAAAAAATAGGATAAAAATTCTAACCAAAACTTATAGGTGTATTAATATCAGACAAAGTAAATTTTAAAGTAAGAAATATAGAGATATCTCTTTAGCAAGAGAAAAAGGAAGGATATTTTAGTATGATAAAGAAAGTCATTTTGCCAGGAAGATGTAAAAATTATGTTTATATTTACTGAAAGAAAACCATGATCTCAAAATATATAAAATAACCATTGACAAAACTTAAAGGAGTAATAGACAAATTCACAATTATAATGGGAGATATTTAGTGAAATTTTAATCAAAATATATCATATGCATAAAAGGACACAAATTATAAGTGTAAAACTCCATAGTGGGAGATTTTAACATAAAAAAAAACTAAAAAAAGCAGACAAAAACCATTGAGTACATAAAAGATTTAAACAACATAATTAACAAATGACTTAAGTTACATATAGAGTACTGTGCCCAATGACTGTAGAATCCATTTCAAATGCATATGGACTTGGTAAAACATATATGCGAAAATTGTATGCTAGTTTGCAAAGCAAGTCTCAAAACATTTTCAAATTATGTAGAATATGTTCTGGCCACAGTAGATTAAACCAGAAACAATAACACAAAGATAATAAGAAAATCTCCATATAATTGAAATTAAGTAATATGATTCTAAATAACCCATAGGTCAAAGAAGAAACAAATGATATTTTAAAAATTAAATTACATACAAGTATATAGCCTTAAGTTAATATATTACGGGAAAAAGAAGGTTAATTTGAGAATCAATGATCCTATATATCAATAAGAAAAAGATAGAAAACCAAGTGGGAAGAAAATTGGGCAAAGTCACAAATAGGCAACTACAAAAAAGTTAGCCACGCTTCCAGAAAAATAAGAAAACGTGGGGCACCTGGGTGGCTCAGTGGGTTAAAGCCTCTGCCTTTGGCTCGGGTCATGGTCCCAGGGTCCTGGGATTGAGCCCCACATCGGGCCCTCTGCTCTGCAGGGAGCCTGCTTCCTCCTCTCTCTCTGCCTGCTTCTCTGTGATCTCCGTCTGTCAAATAAATAAATAAAATCTTTTTAAAAAAATGAGAAAATGTTTTAACTCAGATAACAACTCAGTTATCATGGTGGCAAATTTAAACACATTGAAATGCAACTAAACACCAACCAGAGTGGCTAAAATATTAATTAAAAGAAGACTCATAATACCAAGTGTTGGTGGGCATATCAAACAACTAAAATTCTCATATAGTACATTAGGTATATGTTTATACAATCATTTTGGAAAGTAGTTGTTAGGACCTATTAAAGATCAACACATGCATACTCACTGAGCCTACTTTTTTATTTTTAGTAGAAATGTGTATGTGTATGACCAAGAGACATGTACAAAAATGTCCAAAGTAGGATTATTCATAGTAGTCTAACATCAAAAACTATCCAAATATCCCTCAATTGCAGAGTGGATAAAAAAATTGTGGCAAATTTTATATAATGAAATATAGAAAAACTATAATAAACAAACTCTTGCTTCACACCACAAGAAGAATCTCACTAAGCAAAAGAACACAGAAGTGCGTATACTGTATGATTTTATTTATATAAAATGCAAAATCAGGCAAAACCAATCTCTGTACTACCATCTCAACTTTTTCTATAAATTTAAAACTGTTCTTAAAAGTAAGGTTTAGGGACACCTGTGTGGCTCAGTTTATTAAGTGTCTGCCTTCTGCTCAGGTCATGATCCCAGGGTCCTGGGATGGAGGCCCACATCAGGCTCCCTACTTAGAGGGGAGTCCCCTTCTCCCTCTCCCTTTGCTCCTCCCCCTGCTCGTGCACGCACTCTCTCTCTCTCTCTCTGCTAAATAAATAAATAAATAATCTTTTTTTTTTTTAAGTAAAGTCTTTTTTAAAAAACAATAAACAAACAGTATAAACAATACAAATTGCAAAAGACCAGAAAGCTTTCCTTGGGTGATGGACTTAGAATTTTCAAATATCTTTTTTTGGTATTTTCTGTATATTTAGAAGTTTTCATAATGAATATGTATTACTTTGTCCATTAAAAAAAATAAAGTTTAAAGCCACAGCAAATGCAAAGTAGCACACTTCTGTGTCCTCCTCTACTCACTCACTCTTTCTCAGACCTTCACACAATCTACCCAGTTGTAGGTAAAGGGACCAGCTGCAGTCTTCTCAAATCCTAGGATAGGAACCTGGAGTGAGACAGTAAAAGGGAAAGATGACACTTGTCTGGAACACAGTTGATTACTTTAAAAAGAAATTGTGTAAACAATGCACTTAACACTGACATTCATCAGAGTATTGGTAGGGTAGTCCATCTCAATGTCCATGAACAGATGAATGGATCAACAGGTTGTGGTACATCCATACAATGGAATACAATTCAGCTATAAAAAGGAAGGACATTCTCACACGTGCTACAACATGGATGGACCTTGAAAACATGCTAAGTGAAAAAGCCAGTCACTGTAGATCACATGATGTATGGTTCCATCTATGTGAAATATCCAGAATCGAATCCCTTATGGTCAGCAAGTAGATTGGTGGTTGCCAAATGATGGAGGGTGGGGGATACGGGTAGTAACATTTTAACGGGTACAAGGTAGGTTTCCTTTTGGTGTGATGAAAATTCCTTGAAACTAAGTAGAGGTGGTGGTCACCCAGCATTTTGTGTGTACGAAATGCCACTGAATTGTTCACTTTAAAATGGTTAATTTTATGTTCTGTGAATTCCCAATAAAAAATTTTAAATCCTCTATAAAATGTTAAAATATGAAAAGAAAGGATAGAGGTGAGCCTCAAAGGGGCCCTTCCTCTCCCTGGGGCCCTGTGCACCCCAGTTTTGAAACTCCTCCATGCCTTGTGAGAGAATTCACATGAAAGGCAGATTCTCTGGCTCACAGTCTAAGGACTTCAAAACCCACTTGCAAAGAAAAGTGGGTACGTGTGCCAGATGGAGTTAGAACAGTGGAGACACAGGCATGCAAAGTTTTGGAGAAGGCCAAAATAGCTGGAGGGGAGAAGAGTAACTCCCAGGTCAGAATGACAGCTCCAGACCCAGAAAAAAATCTGAGTTTGCCTCAGAGCCCAGCTCCCAGCTGTGAGAATCTCTGAGCATCAGTTCTCCATATGCAAAATAGGAATGCCAATATACCATGACCTCATCCCAAGTCCCCAATCCCCAGAAGCTCTGAAAGTAAGTACTACTGCAAGTTTGGTGGAAACCCCATTGGTTACACAACCTGCCTGACCTGAAGTAAAGTTGTTTATAGTGTTTGTTTATTCCCTGAATATGAATGTTCATACATTTCACCATAGAAATATTACTGCATTTGATTAGAACATGCTGCTCCAGACCCAACTGCACTATATATTTAGTAAATGTATAGTGCAGGCACCTCATTACTAATATCTATAAAATAAATAAATTAACTAATTAATTGCCAAACTCATTTGGCCCTGAGGACCTGTAAATGCTAAAATGTATTAAATGCTTGCTATTTTCTAGGCATGGTGCTTCATGCTTTGCTTACATATTTTCATATGATGCATGTAAAATCTGTCACTCAGATTTGAAACTCAGTAAATGTGAGCTGTCAATTACAGAGTGGTATTAATGTGGGAAGTCACCATAGAAAAAGTATCCTTCTACCAAGGTTTTAAAGGTGATAAATTGGGAGGGGATGGTGGATAGCGTGGGAAGGGTGGCTACAAAAGGTGGGAGGAGTGGACTGTTTCCATTCTCAATTTTCCCCCATCCCAAGTGCTGAGGAAAGAAAACAGTTGGCAACAGGTTATGAACCCTTGGTGAGGAGTTTGGATTTGCTAATGGATGGTAGGAGGGCCTGAGGAGGAAGGGCCATGTGTTGTGGATTTCACAGTGCAGCTGGAAATTGGATTTCTGTCACTGTCCTTCACTCTAGCTCTGCCACACAAAAATCAAATGAAGATAAAATATAGACATTACTACGATGGAGAAAAACCCTATGTTGGTAGTTCTTTAAGGATACTGAATACAAAGGCTACATTCATTAAAGCTTTATTTTAAAAGGTGTCCTTCTCTAAAAACCTGAACATATTTAAATCTTAGCAATGTCACATCAAGGCATTCCTGTATAATTGAGAGAGGGCAAAAAGAAAAGCACTCATTTTGCAGAGTTGAAATTGAGGGGCACCGATTCAATATCTTGCCCAAGGTCACAGATCTGCTTAGAATAATGCCAGGAAGAGGATGCAAACATCCTTTCTTTCAACAATAGATTTATTCACCACCCTAAGGGGCACTTAGAAATTGTTGAATCAAGAACAGTTCTGAGGAGGGATCATCAGAGAAGCCCGGCTCTCAACTCCAGTCCCCGGCACTGTTCTAAGTGTCCTCTTTTATTATAGGTTATCTTATTCCAAGTTAAACCAGGCCATAAGGATCTAGAAAGTTCTCAAAGGAGACCCCACAAAGTGATTGGCAAAGAAAGACAAAAGGGTTGTACCTCTGTCTGTCTGGTGTGAGACAGAATCAGACTCCCAGCCTAATTTTACCACCAGCTCCTTGATTGTCTTCAGGAATGACTTCTGTCATCAAGTAAGAGGATTTGACAGCTGACCTGTGCGGTGTTCCTTAAAAGTCTCTAAAATATGATTTTAAATAATACAAAGAATGTGTGTATGCCCTTCATCCAGATTCCTCAAAAGTTAACATTTCACCCTATTTACCATTTTCTTTCTCTGTGTGTGTGTATGTGTATGTACATACATGTGTAAACTGTATGAGAGTCAATTGCAGACATGACACCCTTTCAGCCCCATGTACTTCAGAACATCTTTCCTAAAAACCAGACATACTCTGATATTACCATGCTGTAATTATAAAAATTAAAAAGTTGCATCAATAATGACACTACTCCCTAAATTACAGACTTTCTAAAGATTTCACCAATTACTCCAATGACGCCCTGTATAACAAAAGAAAATCCAGACGCTGATTGCATTCATTTACCACGTCTCTAATTTAGTCTCCCTTAATCTAGAACAGCTTCTCAGTTGCGTTATGTTTCATGCCATAGGTATTTTTGAAGACTCTAGCTCAATTCTTTTGAAGAATGGCCTTCGAGTTTGGTTTGTCAAATGTTTCCTGGTGGTTAGATTTTACTTATATGGCAAAAGTGCCACAGAAGCGATGTTGTGTTCTCCTTAGTACATCATTTCAGGAGGCACACAATGTCAATTTGTCCCACTACTGGTAATATTAATTTCAGTTGCTTTTTAAAGGTGGTGTGTGCCAGTTTCTCCACTGTGAAATGAATCCATTAGTTTCAACACTCATTGAGATTTTTTGCCTAAATCAGTTATTATGAAGATGGTTGCCAAATGGTGATTCTCTATCATTTTTCTACATTTATTTATATCATGTTGAATTCATGGATTCTTATTAATGGTTTATATTCCTTTAGTATTACTATTTATCTTTATACCCAAATTGTCCTAGATTCTCTACCATCTACTTTGTCCCTAATATTCTATGAGAAGACTAAGCAGTACCTGCTTGTAAACAGTCATCATTTTTTTAAGGGTGATGTTTAAATTGCTAACGAAATGTTGAACCTTTCCCTAAAATTCACCAAAGAAAGAGACAACATGGTTGAGTGCCCAAGCCCTGAAAAAATGGTTTGAAAGCTTTGAACCTAAGTGTTTATGGGGTAGAAAGAAAGCAACTATGTGAAGAGGGGGACCCATAAGGACGGCTAAGTCCATGAACTGTAGAAACCTCTGATAGACGGTTGGTTTGAGTTTCCTGTTTCACTCAGGTTGTAGCTGAAGGTTATTTACTTAACCTTTTCCACAAGCTGAGTCTGATCACCCATGCATCTCTTCCATTCTCAGATTTATTCTAACTACATCCAGTTGGTTCCCACACTCCCCTAATTCTCCCTCTATATCTTCCCCCACCTAGCAGGAAATAGAGCCCCCTGCTCTCATTTGGGATGCTGAATGAATTACTTGGAAATAGTTTATTCAAGCATGTTGAATGGCACTTGCAACTTCTGGGGGTGGTTCTTGCGAGAAACAAAAACAAAACCTCACTGGGTAGGAGAACCCAAATGTAATCTAAAGGGCTGCCCTTTGTGTTGGGTCATTCACCGGCCACTGTTATTTCAATTCCAAACTTTTAGGTAAATCTATATATTTATAGGTTCAGGCTGATAAGGAACTGTTCTCTTCTTAAACTGGGCTCCACTTAGGAAATAACAACATGCCTGAAAACCACGCAGAATGACAATGCTTTTGCCAAAACACAGCCATCTAAATGGGTTTAACATCTTGGGGCTGACGCAGAGGACAGCTAATCACATGAGCCCCCGTAACCTGCGTTTTCTGGACTCCCTAGACAGAAGGAAGAGGTGGGGCATGTGGGAGGGAGCAGCCTCATTCCCTCTGGTCACCCTTGGAAACTCAGCTTAGTGGCCGGGCACCACAGGAATCTGCACATGGGCTCTGAGAAGGCCAGGGAAGCCTGCACTTTAGCGGTGGCATTTAGATATTCCTCTGAAATGCTAATGAAGACTTGATTTCAGAATGGCTAACAAAGTTCTCAGACTTGTTAATGTATCACTCCCTCTGAAGGCCAGAGACAGCAACACTAACAAATGGCTTGAAGAACCCAAAAAGGAATTATTGCCTTAGTTGAAAGACTTCCAGGGAAAGACAGTTTCTAGCTCTCCTTGAGGCCACGTACTGCTCTCTCAGTCCTCAGGCAGCCAATACCTTGTTTTTTTCCTCTAACCTACATCTCTCCAGCTGATTTTGGCCAAGTTTCCAGCCCATCACCCTTCTCAAAATACATACCCAAAGACCTTCTCTCTTTTCAAGTTACCCTTCTCTTCTTAGATTAAGGAGAACAGGTGAGAAGGCAATTGTGGGATGAGGAGGACACGGAAATTGACATTGAATGCTGCTAGTGTCATGTTCTTTACACCATGATTGCATTTAAGCCTCACGGCAAACGAGGTAGAACTAAAAAAACTGAGGTTTGGAGAAAATGAATGACTTGCCAGGGCTCTGAAATCCAATCTTCTTTCCCTGTTCTGAGCTACCTCTGATGAGTTTATAGTTAGAAGTTGGCTATAAGGAAATTATACAACTTTCAGGAAATTGTATAATTTCTTTGACCCTGATTTAGGGACAACAAAATAGAAATTTCTGGATTTGCATGTGTGCAGATGTATACATAGAGAGAGATGACTATCCATGTGAATATACATACAGAACCATATACATTTCTGTACACACACACACACACACACAAATCCCTATTTATTGTTGAAAAAAACAGGTTCGGAGAAATTACATGATTTGCTGAAAGTCATACAGAAAATCCTTCTGGAAGGGATAAGGATTTATATATGCTCCATCTCTTAATCTCCCCCTTCCCTAACTAACCCACTTCAATTTGCCTTGTATGTCATCACAATGGATAATTGCAGTCCTTATTTATTTCATTATATTAGTTTCAGGTGTACAACATGATTCATTATTTGTTATATATCATGAAATAATCTCCACAACAAGTCTAGTTAACATCCATCACCACATATAGTTACAATATAGTTACAATTTTTTCCCTTGTAATATAAACTTTTAAGATTTGTTCTCTTAGCAACTTTCAAAATATACAATAGAGTGTTACTAACTCAAGTTACCATGCTGTACTGGACATCCCCATGACTTCTGTATTTTGCAACCAGAACCTTGTACCTTTTGACCCCCTTCACCCATTTTACCCAACTCCTATCCCCCACCTCTGGCAACCAGCAATCAGTTCTCTGTATCTATGAGTTTGTTTGTTGTTGATGGTGCTATTTTGGTTTTTTGTTGTTGTTGTTGTTTGTTTTTTTTAGATTCCACATATAAGTAAGATCACATGATATTTGTCTTTCTCTGATTGACTGCTTTCACTCAGCATGATGCCCCAGGACCATCCCTATTGTCACAAATGGCAAGATTTCTTTTTTTTTTAAATTTTTATAAGATTTCTTTCTTTTTTATGGCCGAATAACATACATGCATACATACATATGTATATATGTCTCTCTATATACACACACATGTACATATGTATATGTATACGTATGTACACACACATATATGTATGTATATATATCACATTTTCTTTATCCATTCATCCATCAGTGGACACTGGTGGTTGTTTCCATGTCTTTTGTACATATTGCTTTTTTGTACATATTGTACATAATGCTGCAATGAACACTGGAGGGCTGCATACATCTTTTCAAGTTAGTGTCTTCATGTCCTTTGGGTACATACACAGAAGTGGGAGTGCTGGATCATATGATAGTTCTATTTTTAATTTTTTAAAAAGATTTATTTCTTCATTTTGAGAGAGAGAGAGAATGGGAGAGGGAGAGCATGCACACGTGAAGTGGGGATGGGCAGAGGGAGAGAGTCCCAAGCAGACTCCATGCTGAGCATGGAGCCTGTCTTGGGCCTCAAGATCAGGACCCAAGCCAAAACCAAGAGTTGGAGGCTCAACCAACTGCACCACCCAGGCGCCCCCTATTTTTAATTTTTTGAGAAAACTGTATACTGTTTTCCATGGTAGCTGTACCAATTTACATTCCCACCAGCAGTGCCCAAGGATTCCCTTCTCTCTACCTTCCACCAATACACGCTATTTCTTGTCTTGTTGATAATAGCCATTCAAACCGATGTGAGACAGTATCTCATTATGGTTTTGATTTGAATTTCCCTGGTTCGTGATTTTGAGAAACTTGTCATGTACTTGTTGGCCATCTGTATGTTTTCTTTGGGAAAATGTCTATTCAGACATTCTGCCCAATTTTTAATCAGATTAATTTTGTTTGACTTCTGAGTTATATGAGTTCTTTCTATATTTTGACTATTAATCCCTTATCAAATATATAGTTTGTAAATAGTTTCTTCCATTTAGGATTGCCCTCTCATTTCACTGATGATTTCCTTTGCTGTGCAGGGCACTTTAGTTTGATGAAGTCCCAGTTACTTTGTTTTTGTTGCCTTTGCTTTTGGTGTCAAATCCAAGACTGATGTCAAGGAGCTTCCTGCCTGTGTCTCCTTCTAGGAGTTTCATGGTTTCAGGTTTTACATCCAAGGTTTTAGTCCATTTTGAGTTAGTTTTTGTATGTGCTTTAAGATAATGGGACAGTTTCATTCTTTTGCATATACTGACCAATTTTCCCAACACCATTTGTTGACAAGATTGTCATTTCCCCATTGTATATTCTTGATTCCTTTGTCATGAATTAATTAAGCATATGTTTGTTTCTGGGCTCATTATTCTATTCCACTGATCTATGTCTCTGTTTTTATGCTAATATCCTACTGTTTTGATTACTATATCTTTTGTAATAACATTTGAAATCAGGAAGTGTGAGGCCTCCAGCTTCATTCTTCTTTCTGAAGATTTCTTTGTCTATTCAGGTTTCTTCTGTGGTTCCAAACAAATTTGAGGATTGTCTGTTGTATTTCTGTGAAAAATGTCATTGAAATTTTGATAAGGATTGCATTGAATCTGTAGATTGCTTTGAGTAGTATAAATATTTTAACAATATTAATTCTTTCAATCCATAAGCACAGTTTATTTGTGTCTTCTTTAATTTCTTTTATCAATGTTTTGTAATTTTTAGTATACAGATATTTCATCTCCTTGATTAAATTTATCCCTAGGTATTATAGTCTTTTTGATGAAATTTTAAGAGGATGGAATTTTCTTAATTTCTATTTCCAATTATTTGTTATAGGTGTATAAAAAACACAACAAATTTTGGTACATAGATTTTGTATCTTGCAATTTAGTAAATTTGTTTATTAGTTCTGGCAGTTTTCTTTGGTGGAGCCATTAGGGTTTTCTCTATAAAATATCACATCTTCTGCAAATAGTGACAATTTTACTGTTTCCTTTTTGAACTGGATGCCTGTTGTTTCTTATTCTTGCCAAATTGTTCTGAGACTCCCAATACAATAATGAATAAAAGTGACAAGAGTGGCCATCCTTGTCTTGCTCCTGATCCTAGAGGAAAACTTTCAGCTTTTCATTGTTGAATATGATGTTGGCTGTGAGTTTGTCATATATGGCTTTTATTATGTTGGGGTACATTTCCTCTATATTCACTTTGTTGAGAGAATTTATCATAAATGAATGCTGAATTTTATCAAATACTTTCTCTACATCTATTATGATGATCATATGATTTTTTATCCTTCATTTTGTTAAAGTGGTGTATTATGCTGATTGATTTGTGGATGTTGAACTATCCTTGCATCCCTGGAATAAATCTCACTTGATCACAGTATACAATCCTTTTAATGTACTGTCGATTTCAGTTTGCTGATATTTCACTGAGGATTTTTGCATCTATGTTCATCAGAGATATTGGCCTATAATTTTCTTTTCTTTAGTGTCCTTGTCTGGTCTTGGTATCAGAGTTATGCTGACCTCATAAAATGAGTTTAGAAAGATTCCCTCCTCTCTATTTTCTCTCCTTTCTAAGTTTGAGAATGATTGATATTAACTTTTCTTTAAATATTTGATAGAATTCACCAATGAAGCCATCCTGTCCTGGACTTGTGTTTATTTTTTTTTTCATTGTTGTTACAGTCTTTAATTTACTTAAACTCTCTGGAGCATTTGACCCTTTTTCCTTCTAAGATTACTCTCTTCCCATGACTCTCACCATCCAAAATGTCCTAATTCTCTTCCAACCTCTTTGGCTGCTATTTTTCTTTCTCCCCTATGGGTTCTTTACCTTTTATCCAGCAATTAAATATTGGACTTCATTAAGGAATTTCCTTCTCATCCTGTATTTTTACCTAAGGTGATCTAATCCTTTTTCCTCATAGAAAGAAACCCTATTTCCCTCATAGAAATTTACCTTTAGTTTATACCTTTTCTCTGATAGCCAGGTTTATATATTTAAATCCAACTGACTCTTTCACTTACATGTTCAAAAGCAACTTGAACTTGAAATTTTCAAAATCTAACTCGGGATTTTTCCTCCTAAAACATACTTATTTTCCAATATTTCCTATTTCAATGAATGGAAACATTATCCACCTAGTTTAACAACTTGGAAATTAGGTGTCATCACGCCCCCTTCATATGTGATATATCACTAAGTTTTTGGTCTCCTCTTTATTTCCAGCATCACAACCCAAATTGACTAAAGCCTCTCTTACCTGGACTCCTGCTGATCTTCCAAATCCACTCTGGTTCCCTTCCATTTTGTTCTCTGTAGTGCAACCAGAGAGATTGAAACTTGAATGTGATAATGTCATGCTCCCTACTTAAAATCTTTAGTAGCTTCCCTTTCTCTCACTGTAGAACCCATAATCCTTGACATGGTCCACAAAGTCTGCCAGATCTTTCCCTCCTCACTTCTCCAGCTCATCATGCTCATTATTCTCCTCCTTCTGTAAGTTCCAGCTACACCAACCTTCTTTCAGGTCTCCAAATATGCCTTGTCCCTACTCTCTACAGGGCCTTTAGACATGCTGTTCCTACAGCCTGGAATACTCCTCTCCCTTCATCTTAGCAACTGGTATACTCTATTTTAATTTTTTTAGGAGTTCTTCCCAGTCACAACAGCCTCGGGGAAGCCTTCTGTGATCTCTTTGACCTACCTGAATCTCCTTGTTATATGTTGTCACAGAATTAATAATAGTAGAAACTCTTAAACAAACTCTACTTAACTGAATTCCAGATTCACCAACTCTTTCCACCTTTCTGTGAAGCATACTGATTGATTCCCACAGTGCTTTGAATGCTGGAAGCATTCAACTTTAATATAGTTGGATATTTCGACTTCTTTCTTGTTTAGTTTTTACTTATCAAGAGTCTTTTGTATTTTTTCCTGAATCAATTCATTCTAGTTGTACGTGTTAATTGTAAGTTATATAATTGAATTTAATATTACATAAGCCAATGAAATGTGAAAACAAAAATGTATTCATTTATATGAAAACTAAGTTGAATAATTTAGAAAGAGTTGATAAAAGTAAGATACCAAAACTTTCTTAGGAGTGAGTGAAACAATTTTAAAATGTTGGAGAAAGGATTATAAAACTACAGAAGAATTCTGAAGTCAGATTTCTTTCCAACTCTGTCTTTAAATTCCACCTTCACTTTAAAGAAGTAAAAACAGGAAATTCACAGATGATGCATTAAGGGTGTGTTCTATATAAGAAAGATGACAGAAAAAAGGCGTTGGCCTCTGTCAAAAGACTCATGCAGTTGTGTGTGTGCGTATGTGTAACTATACATATATATGTTCCTGGTTAAAATAAATATTTTGCTAAGTATTTTTTTAATGATTCCTTCCACCAGTAGTTCAAGACCTATTCAGGTAATTACACTGGTAAATTCCCAACATGACTGATTGTAGAATCCAGAGAACAGTATAAAGTGAAAATGTGGGGCTCCCTGTTCCAAACATATTAAGAATTTCAAGATGGTGACAACAGAGCATTAAACCAAGTGTGGAGCCTGTCTAAGTGTAGGGCCCTGTGAGCCTGCACAGGTCCCATACCAAGGAGCCAACTCTGATTCCCATCTCCTAGCACAGAACTTGGCATGTAGAGAATGATTCTTTGACTTGGTAGGTATTCACTAAGGGCCTTCAATGTGTCAGGCACTGCTCTAGACTCTGGAAATACAGTACATATAAGACAAAATCCCTACCCTCTTGGAGCTTGATTTCTATTGACAGTGTTAGGAAGTCAGGGGAGATATATAATAATTGATAAAGAAGTAATATATGTGGCATATTAGAAGATTTTAAATGTTATAGGGACAAATAAAACAGGGAAGAGGAATAGTGTAAGAGATGATATTTGTTGCATGAATGCAATGAACGTCTAGCCAAAATCCAAAGGAGACTAATATGGCAAAATAAATAAAAAATGAAAAAAAAAGATGCAGGGAAAATAAGAATATAAGCAAAAAAATTCAAACCATAATCAAAAAATAAAGTCAGTTCTATTTAGGCTATCAATTTGGTTCTGAGCTTCCTGGTAACCAAAGCAAAAAATAAGAGATGATCAATCATATGATTCTCGTTATCAGAAAGGAACAAGCATGCTAATGTTTTAGGATTAAAAGAGATCTTTATTTTGGTGAAGTCCCGATAGGTCATTGTTTTGTTTTGTTTCCCACTGTTTTGTTTCCCAAGCCTTTGGAGACATGTCTAACAAGAAGTTGCTGTGACTGAGGTTGAAGAGCTGCTGCCTGTGTTCTCCTCTAGGATTTTGAGGATTCCTGTCTCACATTTTTTCATATGGTTTCACTCGTGTGGAATATAAGAAACAGTACAGAGGAACATAGGGGAAAGGAGGGAAAACTGAATGGGAAGTCATCAGAGAAGGAGAAGAAACATGAGAGACTCTTAACGGTAGGAAACACACTGAGGGTTGCTGGAAGGGAAGTGAGTGGGGGGATGAGGTAATTGGGTGATGGGCAGTAAGGAGGACATGTGATGTATACACATCATGGGTGTTATACGCAACTGATAAATTGTTGAACACTATACCTGAAACTAAAAAAAGAGATAGCTGTTATATCTCTTACTTCCTTATGGAACCAGATGAGATTGCAGCTGTGAAAATAGTTTAAACATAAGGTACTATGATGTGCAGAGAGGTATTAGTATTAGGATACTTTCACAGGATAACAGAAAAAATTTCATTGTAACATCCTTGTTTTTCCTGAAAATGTGCTGAATAAATTAACTTTTGTAGGCAAAGAAACTTTCAAATAGGCTAAAATCTTGAAATTGAAATCCAGCCCACAAAAACATCAGCCAGCCTGTACAAGTTCTGCGATGTTCCTTCCTGACCCTTACTAGGGGAAGAGGACAGCCCAGTGCCAGGTGGCCAGTGACATTACACAAGATGTCCTGGGTCCTCCCTTCCTCTACTCCTACCTAACCCTCAGTTCCACTCTGATGGGGACTGAAACTGCTGCACCTTTTCCTTCAGTTCCTCATAAGGACCCCAAGACCCCAAGCAGGAAGAGCCCCAAGCAACCAAGGGGTCCATCCTCAGCAACATGGACAAGTCTTATCCACAGAAAGACCCAGAGCCAAGTAACTGCTGGCTAAGAGCAGAAAAAAAATAGCCACACACACTCAGCTTCCGCCATCCACCCCTCTTCCTCAGCCTCTCTCACTCCACATGTCTTGGTCTTTCTCTCTGCACTCCCTTCTCCTTACCAACACCACGATGTACTCAAAGGAAATCCTATTCATTTTACTTTTCACAGAGGCAAGTGGTTCAACGGAACAGACAACTGAACAAAGGAGCGACACGAACAGACAAGTCCTTTGTCTATTTCTCTTTCTTTGTGTCTGCCACCTTGTGTCTGTGTGTCTCTCTCCCACACACTACAAACCAACTAAAGAGCTACGTGTACTTTAGAGACAGTCTGATGGGAAACAAATAAATAAAAATTACCAGCCACTTTGACTAATAATTGTCTTTTATCTAGATGGAAAACAAAAACCCTAAAACCTCATGAGGTCAGAAACATCATAGGATGTTTCTCAGAGAAGTTAATTTCGTGACTGCCTTATACATTCTTTTGAACAGTGAGCCCCACATTTCCCTCAGCCACCTGTTTGAGGTTTTTCAGATACTGAAGATCAACCCATGGAGACGGGCTAGATCCAAAGAGAGAGCTATCTGAGCATTTCCACCAATGCTGTTGTCAGACTATGACTGGTGCCATTTGAATTTCTCCATGAAATGTGAAAGAAGAAGAATGGCCCAGCAGCCACTGTTTCTGACATTGACAAAAGCTGACCGCAGCTCCTCCATGGGTATCCACTTAGGTATTGAAGGGACACCATTAATGAGGAAGAGCTTGCTGCATACAGGATTTCTATTTTAGGCCTCCTGCTAGTAAATATAAGTCTGTTTACACTGACTTGAGTCTGGGACATTCTCTAGCTGCACAATGGCTGTTTGAAGCATACCTTAAATGTGGTCTTTGATACTCTGAGCTGTGGTACGTGTGGTTAGGTCTCTTTCTTTTTCTCTACCACGGTGGAATTGGAAACTTCTTCAGGGCTTGCATCACGTTCACGTGAACAAGGTGAGGCTTTGGGGGCTAGTGAATTCTGCCACTCACACCCTTACCTCGGGTGCTCTTGTATCTGATCATTCAGAAAGTATGTCCTCTCCCCGCTGTCTCCGTCTCTGGGAGCCTGTGTCCACCAGCTTCCCACCTCCGAGGACAGGGCCTCAACCTCACTTCTTTGTTGGAGACCCACAGCACTCAGCCATGGGTCTTTGACCCTATTCCCTGAGCTGGATGCTTGTGGATGCCCTGTCGACATCAGCCCCAGGAGACCACCACATTTGACTAAGAAATTTGTGAAGTTTTGCAGTTTGTTTCTACTTTGAGGTGTCCCGCCTGTTTCCAGATCCTGTTAATCCACCCTGAAATTCTTTTTTTTCTCCCTTCTTGTTGCCACTGCCTTAGATTAGGTCCCCACTATTGTCCACCTTAATTATTACAATAACCCACTAACTTTCCTGTCATCTGGCTCTGGTTTCTTATCCATCCTCGGTTTGCCAACATAGTTACCATTCTTCTTGTCCTGTATAACCCTTAGAACCATAACTTCCCCTCCAAATCAGGGTTTCTCAACATCGGCCCTATTGACATCTGAAGCCAGATAATTCTTTATTGTGGGTGGCTGGTCTTTGAATTGTAGGATAGCAGCATTTCTGGCCCCTACCCACTTGATGCTCGTAGTATCTGCCCACAGGTGTGACAACAAATGTTTCCAGATGGTGCAAATATCCCTGAGGGGCAAAGGTGCCCGCTGCTTTCAGTCCTTCTTAACTATATCCCTCGAGTTTTATTAGGTAGGATTTCAAATTTTGTTCTAAGTATTTGTTCATCTCTATTAACAATTTTTCCTTGACCTATGCATCAGGTACAAATGCTTTAAATGCTGAACTTACATTGTTGCTGCTTTAATTACCTTTTTGTTGTTCATTAAAAACTTTTTGCTTTTGGTCAAAAAGGTTGGGTTATGTGATATTTATCCTTTGGCCCTTTGTTGAGCCTTGCTTTGTGACTTAGAACCTTCTTAATTTTTGCAAACATTTCTTGTGTGTTTGAAAAAATATACATTCTTTATGCTTTGTGACTTAGAACATTAATTTCTTTAAAGATTTTATTTATTTGACAGAGAGAAGGATCACAAGTAAGCAGAGAGGCAGGCAGAGAGGGGGAGGGAAGCAGGCTCCCTGCCAAGCAGAGAGCTTCATGCGGGGCTCAATGCCAGAACCCTGGGATCATGACCTGAGCCGAAGCCAGAGGCTTTAACCCACTGAGCCACCCAGGCGCCCCTAGAACATTAATTTTTGCAAACATTTCTTGTGCATTTGAAAAAATGTACATTCTTCAGTTGTTGGGTGCAAGATTCTCCATACGTTAGACCAATCTCATTCATTATGTTATTCAGATCTTATAAATTAAAGCCAATTTTTTACAGATTTATTTATTTATTTTAGAGAAAGTGAGCACCTGAAAGAGTAGGGGGAGGGGCAGAGGGAGAGGGAGAATTTCAAGCAGACTCCCTGCTGAGTGCAGAGCCTGAGGCAGGGTTCAATCTCATGATTCTGAGATTCTGACTTGAGCCAAAACCAAGAGTTAAGTTGAACGCTAACCAACTGAGCCACCCAGGCACCTCAATCACTGCCAATTTTTATGTCACTTCATCAATTACCAGAAAGGTGTATTTTAAAATATCTTACAGGGGAAAAAATTAAAAATAAAATATCCTACAAAGATTTGTCAACTCCTCCTTGTAATTCAGTTGATTTTGCTTTTATATATTTTGAGAGTCTGTAATAGATAAATAGAAATTTGTGTTTGTTATATCTTCTGATGAATTGTTCCTTTTATCATTATATAGTGATCTCTCTTTTTTTGCCTTAAAGACTTTTACTCTGCAGCAGTTGTAATAGCTACAGTTTGGTCTTGATTAGTACTTGCCTGGTATACTTCTTTTTATTTACCCTCTTACTTTCCACCTTATTAAATCTTGCTGGTATAGGTATATTTTCAGAAAACAGCAGAAGCAAGTTTTCTTTTTCCTTTTTTTTTTTTTTTTCCTTAACATCAAGTGGGACAATTGTCTTTTAACCAGTGAGTCTAATCCACTTAAATGTATTGTGTTTCCTAAGATATTTGGGTTTATTTTCACAATTTCTTTTTTGTACTTTCTATTTACTTTGCTTTGTGAAATCCCTTTCTTGCTCTTTTCCTGTCTTCATTTGGATCAGATTTTCTGTACGTCTCTCTTTTCCTCCATTACTTTCAAAATTACATCTTGTTTTTACTCTTTTCGTAGTTAACCTTCAACCTTTGTCAAGCATGTTGGCCCTAAAGTCTAAATATCATTACCTTCTCCCAAATGACATAAAGAATTAATATTTTAACTTTACATATTATCACCATCCAGAATTTTGGGTATTGCTATCTGACTTTTCTACATCTAAATTTTATTGTTGTTGTTGTTATTATTATTATTGGTGCTATTTGGGGGAACGAATGCATTTTTTGGCTTTGCCTAGATGCTTACCAACCTCTTTGAATTACCTTTTCTTCTTCCCTCTGAATTTTTCCCTCTGGGTTTAATTTCTTCTTTCCTAAAACGCATACTTCTAGAAATCTTCTCCACAAGAGTCGTTGAATAGTAAATTCTCCTGGTTATTGCTTAAAAATATCTTTATTTTCTCCTGTTCTTAGATGATTGTTGAAAGAGATAAAAATGAAGGTTAATTTCTCTCAGCACTTTAAAAATCTATTCCACTGACTTCTGGCTTTCATTACTGCTTTTGAGAAGTCATTCCTTTGTGAACAATCCATATTTCTCTCTTGCACTCTTAAGATCTATTTATTTTACTTTATTTTTTAGGATTTTATTTTTTAATAACCTCTATACTTAACATGGGGCTTGAACCCACAGTCCTGAAATCTAGAGTTGCCTGTTCTACCTACTGAGGCAGCCAGGCTTTCCCCATTTGGGGTTTAAAAATTTTTTTTTCTATGATGTTACTTAGTACAGATTTAATTTTATCTTTCTTAGAACTCATTTCCTGCCTCTGAAGATTCATTTCTTTCATAGATTCTAGAAAATTCACAGGCTTTTTCTCTTTGGTTATTTCCTCATTTTCTTAATATTCTCCTCCTGAAATTCCTATTAGTCATATGTTTACCTTCAGTCTAGCCTTCATGTCTCTTAACCTTGTTTTTGTATTTTTTATCTCTTTATGTCTCTACTACATTTCATGCAGCTTTTTGAGAACTGCCAGTTCTTAAACTCTCACTTTTGCTTTGTTTAACCCATGTCAACTACTACAATTTTTTTTATTAACATATAATGTATTATTTGTTTCAGAGGTACAGGTCTGTGATTCATCAGTCTTACACAATTCACAGCACTCACCATAGCACATACCCTCCCCAATGTCCATCATCCAGCCACTCCATCCCTCCCACACCCCTCCACTCCAGCAACCCTCAGTTTGTTTCCTGAGATTGAGAGTCTCTTAGGTTTGTCTCCCTCTCTGGTTTTGTCCCATTTCATTTTTACCACTCTTTCCCTATAATCCTCTGCCTTGTTTCTCAGATTCCACATATCAGCAAGATCATATGATAATTGTCTTTCTCTGGCTGACTAGTTTTGCTTAGACTAATACTCTGTAGTTCCATTCACATTGTTGCAAATGACAAGTTTTTGGTTTTTGATGGCTGCATAATATTCCATTATGTATATATGCCACATCTTCTTGGACATCTAGGCTCTGTCCATAGTTTGGCTATTATGGACATTGCTGCTATAAATATTGGGGTGCATGTGCCCCTTCAGATCACTAAATTTGTATATTTGGGGGTAAATACCCAGTAGTGCAATTGCTGGGTCATAGAGTAGCTCTATTTTCAACTTTTTGAGGAACTTCCATACTGTTTTCCAGCATGGCTGCACCAGCTTGCATTCCCACCAACAGTGTAGAAGGGTTCCTCTTTCTCCACATCCTTGTCACATCTGTCATTTCCTGACTCATTAATTTTAGCCATTCTGACTGGTGTGATGTTGTATCTCACTGTGGTTTTGATTTGTATTTCCCTGATGCCGAGTGATGTTGAATGCCTTTCCATGTGTCTGTTGGCCATATGGATGTCTTCCTGGCAGAAATGTCTGTTCATGTCTTCTGCCCATTTCTTGATTGGATTATTTGTTCTTTGGTTGTTGAATTTGATAAGTTCTTTATAGGTTTTGGATACTAGCCCTCTAGTATCTTTCCAAGTATCTTCTCCCATTCTGTCAGTTGTCTTTTGGTTTTGTTGATTGTTTCTTTTGCTGTGCAAAAACTTTTTATCCTGATGAATTTCCAACAGTTCATTTTTGCCCTTGCTTCCCTTGCCTTGGGAGATGTTTCTAGGAAGAAGTTGCTGCAGCTGAGGTCGAGGAGGTTGCTGCCTGTGTTCTCCTCTAGGATTTTGATGGATTCCTGTCTCACATTCAGGTCTTTCATCCATTTTGAGTCTATTTCTGTGTGGGGCTTAAGGAAATGGTCTAGTTTCATTCTTCTTCAGTTCTTCCAATACCACTTGTTGCAGAGACTTTTTTTTTCTTTTCCATTGGACATTTCTTTCCTGCTTTGTCAAAGATTAGTTGACCATAGAATTGAGGGTCTATTTCTGGGCTCTCTTTTCTGTTCCATTGATCTATGTGTCTGTTTTTGTGCCAGTACCATACTGTCTTATAATAGAGCTTAAAGTCTGGAATTGTGATGTCGCCAAGTTTGGTTTTCTTTTTCAATATTCCTCTGGCTGTTCAGGGTCTTTTCTGGTTCCATACAAATTTTAGGATTATTTGTTCCACTTTTGTGAAAATAGTTGATGGTATTTTGATAAGGATTGCATTAAATATATAGATTGTTCTAGGTAGCATAGACATTTTGACAATATTTGTTTTTCCAATCCATGAGCATGGAACGTTTTTCCTTTTCTTTACATCTTCCTCAATTTCTTTCATGAATATTCTATAGTTTTCTGAGTACAAATTCATTATCTCTTTGGTTAGATTTATGCCTAGTTTTCTTACGGGTTTAGGTGGATTGTAAATGGGATCAACTCTTTAATTTCTCTTTCTTCTGTCTTGTTAGTGTATAGAAATGCAACTGATGTTTGTGCATTGTTTTTTATCTAACTACTTTATTGAATTCCTGTAAGAGTTCTAACAGTTTTGGAACAGAGTCTTTTGGGTTTTCCACATAAAGTAACATATCATCTTCAAAGAGTGAGAGTTTGACTTCTTTACCTACTTTGAATTTGTTCATAGGACTTTTATTTCTTTTTGTTGTCTGATTGCTGAGGTTAGGACTTCTAGTACTATGTTGAATAGCAGTGGTGATAGTGGACATCTCTGCCATGTTCCTGACTACAGAGAATGATATTCACTGTGCGTTTTTCATTGATGACTTTTATGATATTAAAGTATGTACCCTCTATCCCTACAGTGTGAAGAGTTTTAATTAAGAAAGCATGCTGTACTTTGTCAAATGCTTTTTCTGCATCTATTGAGAGTGTTATATGGTTCTTGTCCTTTCTTTGAGTAATGTAGTAGATGACATTGATTGATTTGCAGATGTTGAACCAACCTTGTAGCCCAAGAATAAATCTCACTTGGTCATGGTGAATAATCCTTTTAATGTACTGTTGGATCCTATCGGCTAGTATTTTGGTGAGAATTTTCTCAACTGTGTTCACCAAGGATATTGGTTTGTAATTCTCTTTTTTTGATGGGGTCTTTGTCTGGTTTTGGGATCAAGGTAATGTTGGCCTCATAAAATGAGTTTGGAAGTTTTTATTTCCATTTCTATTTCTTGGAACAGTTTCAGAAGAATAGGTATTAACTCTTCTTTAACTGGCTGGTAGAATTCCCCGGGAAAGCCATCTGGCCCTGGGCTCTTGTTTGTTGGGAGATTTTTTATTACTGCATCAATTTCCTTGCTGATTATTGGTCTGTTCAGGTTTTCTATTTTTTCTTGGTTCAATTTTGGTAGTTTATAAGTCTTTAGGAATGCATCTGTTTCTTCCAGATTGTCTAATTTGTTGGCATATAGTTGCTCATAATATGTTCTTATAATTGTTTGTATTTCTTTGGTGTTATGATTTCTCCTCTTTCATTCATGGTTTTTATTTATTTGGGTCCTTTCTCTTTTCTTTTTGATAAGTCTGGACAGAGGTTTATCAATCTCATTAATTCTTTAAAAGAACCAGCTCCTAGTTTCATTTATCTGTTCTACTGTTCTTCTGGTTTCTATTTCATTGATTTCTGTTTTGTTTTGCTTTGTAGTATCACTTATCTCTCGAATTCTCCCCTCATGATCCAGTAGTTGTTTATATCTCTTTTTCTCACTTCCTTTTTAAAAAATATTGTATTTATTTATTTTTAGAGACATCCCAAGTAGGCAGAGAGGCAGGCAGAGATAGAGGGGATACCAGGTTCCCTGCTGAGCAGAGAACCCGATGTGGGGCTCAATCCCAGGACCCTGAGATCATGACCTGAGGTGAAGGCAGAGGCTTAACCCACTGAGCCACCCAGGCACCCTTCTCAGCTTCTTTATTCTCCATCATTTGGTCTTCTATATAACTAACTGTCGCTTCTGCCTCATTTATCCTAGCAATTAGAGCCTCCATTTTTTATTGCACCTCATTAATAGCCTTTTGATTTTGACTTGGTTAGATTTTATCCTTTCAGAAAGGGATTCTGTAGTATCTTCTATGCTTTTTTCAAGCCCAGCTAGTACCTTTATAATTGTCATTCTGATCTCTAATTCTGACATCTTGTTAATGTCCATGTTGATTAGTTCCCTGGAAGTAGGTATTGCCTTGTTCTTTTTTTTTTTTTTTTTTTTTTTTTTTTTTTTTTTTTTTTTTTTTTTTTTTTTTTTTTTTTTTTTTTTTTTTTTTTTTTTTTTTTTTTTTTTTTTTTTTTTAGATTTTATTTATTTATTTGACATAGAGAGAGAGACAGCGAGAGAGGAAACACAAGCAGGGGGAGTGGGAGAAGGAGAAACAGATTTCCTGCTTGGGCAGGAAGCCCAATGCAGGGCTCAATCCCAGGACCCTGGGATCATGACCTGAACAGAGGGAAGATGCTTAACATCTGAGCCACCAAGGTGCCCCTTGTTCTTTTTTTTTTTTTTTTTTAGGTAAGTTTTTCCATTTTGTCATTTTGTCTGGAAAAGAAGAGATGAACAAGGGACCAAAATGCTACAAGGATAACAATGACCCCAGGAAAATATGCACGAGACAAATCAGAAGAGACCTGAAACTGGAGGGGGTTAGGGGGGGAGAAAAGAAAAAAAATATGATATCAGTCTGGTGAAAAGAACAGAGCCACACACTAGATTTTGGGTGTATTTTGGTCTGTTAGAAGAAACTGCCTCCCAAAATTTTAAAGAAAGAAAAACTCATATATACACAAAAGTAAAGGTAAATACAATGAAGGGATGGAATATGACTGTAAAAATGAAAATTAAAAAAGATTTTAAAAATGGAATTGATAAGTTGGTTGAAAAAAGAAAGAAGAAAAATTTTTTTAAAAAGGGAGAGAATATGATCAAGCTGGTGAATAGAACAAAGCCGTACACTAGATTTAGGGTACACTTTGGTCTGTTAGAAGAATCTGCATCCCCAAATTTTAAAGTAATCTTATCTATCTATCTATCTATCTATATATATATATATATATGGTTAAATACAATGAAGGGATAGAATATGACTGTAAAAATAAAAAGTTAAAAAGATTTTAAGAAAGGAATTGATAAGAAGTTGGTTGTAAAAGGAAAAAATAAAAATTTAAAAAAAGAAATAGAAAAAGAAAAAATAAAGAAATTTTAAAAAATTAACTTTGAAAGATTAAAGAATCATGGGAGAAAAGCCATGAATTCTATGTGCTGTATTCTCATAGCTCTGATGTATTTTAGTTCTTATTGATCAGTGAACTTGGTTTTGGCTGGATGTTCTTGCTGATCTTCTGGGGGAGGGGCCTGTTACCATGATACTCAGATGTCTTTGCCCAAGGTGGAATTGCACCACCCTTGCCAGGGGCCAGGCTAAGCAACCTGCTTGAGTTTGCTCTCAGAGCTTTTGTTCCCTGAAGGCTTTCCTTACTGCTTTGGAGGACAGGAATGAAGATGGCAGCCTCCCAATCTCCAGCTGGAGGAACTGAGAGCTCAGGGCCTCACTCCTCAGTGTACCCTCAGAGAAAAGCAGTCAATCACTCCTGTCTCCCTGGTCTCTGGCCACACTCCGAGCTCACTCGGCCCGTGACTGAGTGTTTCTATCTCTGGTGCACGGCCCCATTTGGAGTCTCCAAACCCAGCAGATCCCTGCCGTGCTACTCCTTCTGGAGCAGGAAGGTGAGTCTCCCAGGATCTGCCACTTGTGGGGTCCTGCTCAAAGAGCAGTGGTCTGTTGGTGCCACAGATCACAGTTTAAGGTAACCCTGAGCTGAGGGCCCACTCCTTGGCTCTGTCTCTCCAGCCAGCTTCCCTGCCCCAATACCTGGGAGCTCTGCCACCTTCAGACACCCTCAATCTTTCTGTGACCCCGTGGGACCTGAGACCACATTGTCCCCATGAGGGGTCCACCCCCGCTTAGCCTCTGGAGCAACATCCCTCCTCGGAGCAAACTTCTAGAAGTTCCAATTTTGTGCTCTGCTGCTCTCTCACTTGCCGGGAGCCAGCCCCTCCCCCCACGGTCTATCTTCCTGTCGCTTCAGATTCACTTCTTCACACATCCTACCTTCCAGAAAGTGGCCGTTTTTCTGTTCCTAGAGTTGCTGCTCTTCTCTTCAATCTCCTGCTGAGTTTGTAGGTGTTCAGGATGGTTTGATAACTATCTAGCTGAATTCCTGGGGCCCGATAAAATTTAGGTCTCCTACTCCTCGGCCTTCTTGGAACCCCCCTCAACTACTACACTTTTGTTTTTCTGAGTTTTATTTGTCTTTTCAAATCTGTCTGGGTTGTTTGCATAGTGTCTTATGATTTTTTTTCCACTTTTCCCTTTATATATTTTAATAATTTTTATTTTTTTAAGATTTTATTTATTTATTTGAGAGAGAGAGCCAGCATGGGGGCGGGGGGTGGGAAGCAGAGGGAGAGGGAGAAGCAGATTCTCCACTGAGCAGGGAGCCCAACACGGGGCTTGATCCCAGGAACCCTGGTTCATGACCTGAGCCAAAAGCAGATGCCTAACAGACTGAGCCACCCAGGTGCCCCATATTTATTTATTTTTAAAGGATACTAATATACAGTTTCTCACCAGTAGCTCTATTTTCTGAATGATGATTCTTAGAGCTCTACAACTATTGTTCGTTGTGTCTGCTGATGTTTTTCAGGGGTGAGTTGTGAGACTGTAACATCAAAGTTAAGAATGCACTACATCGGTCATGAGAATTCTGAATGACCTGCACTAAGCTTGTGTCCTGCTGGGCCATTTTGTGTACCATGGAATCCCAACAGTATCTTCCTCTCGAGATGACTTCTCATTATTTCCTTGACCTAGGGACTCCTGAGCTACTCAAGTACTGCAAATGCAAACCCCCAATCCACTCATATGAAGGTGATCATGTGATTATGAGATTACAAGGGACACTTCCTTTTCTTCTACTCATAGCCCAGGCTCAACATACAAGCTTATGTGCCATCTTCCTTTGCAGGTGAGCAGAATGTTCCCTTATAAACCTTTTCCTAGCTTTACATGAAACTTTAATTTTAAGTCTCTACCTGATGTAGATTCAAGGCCTCATAATCAATGTTTCTGTGGACCAAAAAACCCAAAAATTTAAAAGTATGAATCCTAAAAGCCTGAAAACCCAACCCTCTCTGTACCTGCCTCAACAGCCAGGGTTCTCTCATATCTGGTCACTTGTTGACAGCATTCATTTTCAACTCCTACTTGTTTTCCCCTGGGGGGATCTGCTTTATTTTCTTGTGAGCTTAGCTTTGCATGTAGAAAGAAATATTTTTTAAAATATTTTGTTCAGCATTTCTAAGAACTTTGAGAGAGGAGAGTTTTCAGGTCATCTATCATGTTGTAGGAAATGGGGAACCTTCCCCCCAAGACATAATAGTCAAAAGCACTAATTTGATTACTACCTATTACCTAGACATTAAAAATCAAGCTCTTTAGCATAGCACTTAAGAAACCTTTGGTCTGGCTCATAAATGCTTTTCTAGTTCCATTCTCTTCTGAAGAGAATGCCCTGTATTCTAGCCACACTGACAACTCATGGTTACTCCCTATTGTGTAAACTTTCACATATCTACAACCATCAGACTTAGGCTATACCACACCGTTCTCCTAAAGGGTCCTTCTCTCCTTTCACAAACTTCTGTTGTTTGGCCAAAGCAAATCTCAAACATTGGCTGTACTGTAAAACCTATTCCAGTTTCCCAAAACATAATGAATCAAACCCTCTGCTCCCATTGCATTCAATCATACCTTGTTTATAATCCTTATCACATTGACCAAAGTGTTTTTATATCTTTAACTAGATTTAGAACTTTCAGAGAGTCAGAGCAGGACTTTATCCATCATTCTCAACATACAGCACAATATCTGGCATATAGTAGACACTCATAGATGTTACAGCAATTATCTTGAATTACAAGGCTACTCAATTCTTGTCTGGAGAAATATAACTTAAAGTTATCATACTCCTACTTGTTTTATAGGTGTTATAAGCAGTCTCATTATTGAAAATCTCCACATAACTGCCAGTGGTGCTAGATTAATCACAATGCAGAGCAAATATGTTCAATATAGGCCCTGCCTGTAATTTTTATTAGAAGTTAGTTCTGATTTATGAATAATTCCCACTTCAGTATCTGAACGAGTAGTCACTTATAGTCTAGGAAAGACAGAATAGTTACAAGACATAGTGATAATCATACAAAACACAACCAGACTGTCTTACTCATTGCTATAACTCCATAGCATAGGACTGGCATAGGAGCAAGTGCCCAATGAACATATGAATGAGTAGATAAGAGGTTATATAATAAGTAAAAGATACTTTAGTGAAATGGCAGACAAAGAAAGTTTTAAGACTTGTCTGACTCCACTCCTGTATTGGATCATACTTGTCTTTGTATATGCCTGGCATACAGTGAATATTGAAGAAAACAAATGAATGAATGAATGTTGAAAAAACTTAATTAGGTTGAGCTGAATATGTGATCCATCTAGATCTAGAGTTACTGAGAATCCAGATCTAGAGTTACTGAGAGAGGAAAACCAAAAGGCCAATGTTTTAAATGAAAAGGAAAAAATTAACTTCCATAAATCTGTTGGGTTTTGCTTCAGCCATGTATGCTAGCCTTACTTGTTTGATCCTCTTGTCCGTCTGTCCATCCATTCATCCATCCATCCATCATTCATTCACTCAAGAAACACTTCCCAAGCATCTACTGTGAGCCAAGCGCTGTGCTTTTGGTTTAGAGATTTTAGTTTGGTGTTGAGAAAAACTTGCTGATTTTCTGTCAGTAAATGATTACCATCAGCATGCTAGGAGAGAACGTTTCTTAAAACTTTCATTCTGTGATCGTGAATCCACTCATTAATTTGTTTAGCAAATATCTTTGAGCATATCCTCCCTGCCAAACCCTATGTGAGGCACCAAGTGTTCATTCTTTATTTTATGTAGTCATTAATTTAGTAAACAATTGTTAAATACCTAGTAAGTGCCAGGCATATATTAGGTCTCTGCTTTCAAAGACCTTACATGATGATAGTGCTAAGGTTCAGGCAATAGACAAATAAACAAATAAATATACTAGTTTAGGTGACGATAAAGCAAAATAATAATAAAACTAGGATGTGCTAGAGAGTGATATATGTGTATCTATATTATCAGTGTGGTCTCTGACCTCAGAGAGCCAGAGATTTCTAAGGAGACAGAACCTGATCTGAGTGCTGCCTACCTGGATTCTTTTGACATGCAGAGCCCTATGTGAGCATATATGAGTGTGACCTGGCCTAGAGGCAGAGAATCCGGGTCTTGGGAAGAATGGAGCCAGAAGGACAAGCCCCACATGGAGGCCTCTTTGGCTTACACAGTATGTCACCAGGGACAGAGCTCCTTGCCCTGTGGCCCAGGCTGACCTGCCTGAGCTGTCTACTGGGAGGGCAAATATCTGCTTTCAAGCCACTCACCATGCCCCACCCCTGGTTGGAAACTTCAACTCAGTGTTGACCTGGTTTTGAACTAGTGACCTGGAGGTGAATTACTCCATATCTCATTACTAATTCCCCACAGCCACTCAGTTCCTTCTGCCAGCCATAAGCAAGAGAGTTTGGTGGGGACAGGGACAGAAGTCCAGCCAGGGGCCCTGAACCCATCAGCCACGGCATTCACCCTGGCTTTAGCCCCTGCCATCTGGCCTCCTTCCATTCCCCCCAACCTTTAGCCTGGTCTGACTGAACAGGTTTTGGAAGAGGCCAAGGTCACTCTGGGGCCGACCTCCACAGATGGATTCAGCCTGAGACTGCAGCTGTGTTCCAGCTCAACCATGAATGCTCAGGGCCAAGACATATTCCTTCATCATGGTGGATCATCATTAAGCCAAATGAGGGCTGGGCCTCAACCAGGTGGGATGTGACTAGATCCAGAAACTGTAAAATCCCCTTCCTTGTCTTGACTTCCCCTTTTCTTCACCCCATTTCCTTCTGCATCCTAATTTCCTCACTTACCCATCCTGTCTGTTCTTCAAGCATTCTTGCCCTTTGAGACACCATCATCACCTCTCTGAGGTTAACTTTCAAGGGAAATGATTTCCGTCTGGGAACCTGGGCACATACTGGTGAGAACACATGACTGGGAAGCATTTCAGGAGCTCAGTCAAGAAATGTCAGCAAGTACCAATCCCCACAGTTTCTTGGGCCAAGGCCCAGCACTCTCAGAAGAAAGCTGAGATGTGAAGGAGCACTGGCTCTCCAGACTGCGTCTGGATGGGTCAGCTCAGAGGAACCAAACAGAGCTGTTGGAGAGTGACTGAGGGGTGGGTAGAGCATCAGAGGCACTGAATCCTTGCTCTGATGGACATAATTACTTTGTGCTTTCTATTGCCGCCATGCGAGTTGGCATAAAATGCATTGTTGTTGTTGCTGTTTTTCTAGGGCTTAAGATATGTGGAAGTGAAAATGCCTCATCTTTTCTAAAAAGTATGGCTTTAACCATCAATCATACATAGATTGTGCTTCTCTGAGAATAGCATGTACCACCTTGTACTGAACTATTCTCTTCATGCATTTATTTCCTCCACTAGACTGTGACCTCTTCGAAGATGAGGGCCCTTGCGTGATCATTTCTTGTAAGTAAATGAGTAAGCAAATGATGGGAGGTGATGGCTATGTAGGTAGCCCATGGAGAGTGAATTCAACTTTTACTCTGTATCTCTTTGGATTTATCTCAGAGCTTATTTCAATTATAGTCATGTCCAGTAATTCAGATGCTTTAAGTAATCTGGCATAAAACAACTAAAATCAACACTTACAGAAAAGATAAGTTAAGGTATGATGTTTTAGCTTACAGTACTTTAATTTAAAATATTTAGCTTCATGGGGCACCTGGGTGGCTCAGTCATTTAAGCATCTGACTCATGATTTGGCTCAGGTCATGACCTCACGGGTCTTGAGATGGAGCCTCCGGGAGGGCTCTGTGCTCAGCAGGGAGTCTGCTTGAGATTTGCTCTCTCCCTCTCCCTCTGCTTCTTCCCCCTCCCTCTCTCTAAAATAAATGAATTCTTTTTAAATATAAGAGAAAATGATGAGCTTCAAAACTGTGTATGGTTCCATTCAGATAAAGTCAGCTTGCTCCCAGCCTCAAACTGTAATGCTCAGGTTACATGTAGGGAGAGATGATTACCACCAGAAATCAGCTGCCAACATGTTTCTTGTGGTCACAAAGCACAAAGTGTTGGCTCTAACACACCATCTAACACATGTGTGTCTCGTAAGAGCTATGGCCCACTGTCCTCAGATGCAACCTTGGACTTGCCAAGCACAGTCAGAAAGCCACTCAGGGGCATTTTGCTCTTTCTCACATGGCCAGCATTTGAGCAACGACTTTATAGGGGAACAACTTCCCTAAACTTTGCCCCAGTATCATTTTCCCTGCTTTCACTCCCAGCTATAGTTCATACTAGGGAAATCACACACACTTTGTATTGGACACTCCTCTGGACACAGAAATCACTACTATTCGTAGAGAACAAAGTGCCACCATGAGGAATCAAAGACTTGCCTGTGTTCGTTTTGCACTAACCGCTCAGCTTGTGACTCCTGGACCTCCAAATAAGGCTTATTTTCTCCTCTTCTCGTTTTTTTGTTTGTTTGTTTGTTTGTTTTTTCTTAATCAGCCCTTTGGTCCCTTAAGTACACAAAATTCAGCTACATATACTAAATTCATTACATACTCCATTTTTGTGCTCACCATGTGTCATGGTTATTTTATACCACTTCACTTGCTCTGTGACCTTGATCAAGTCACTGTGCTTCCCCCTTTGGACATCACTTTCTTCATCTTTAATGGAAAATGAGCAACTTGAAGATTTCAGAGTTTCCCTCTGGTTTCTGTTCATCATGGTAGTCCTGGTTCCTGGCATGTTCCCTGGCACAGAGGGAGAGCTTAATAAACATTTGTTGCACTGATGAATTAATCCAATGATGTAGTGAACCCATCAATCACATGATACAGAAGAGGGAATAGAGGCTTAGTTTTAAGTCTTAACTATATCATTAGGTTGCTGGGTGAACTTGGTCAGTTGCCTTCCCTCTGTAAGACCAGAGAGGAAACAAGATTTAGCCAAGATCATAGAGCTAGTAGGAGCAGAACTAGGGCTAGAACTCAGGTCTTCTGATTCTCTTCTATTAAGATGCACTGATTAGAAATCTGGTGTTTTTTAAATTAGGAGAGCTCCTGGTGATCACTTTTCTATCCAGACCCTGCATTTAGAACAGCAACCATAAATTGGAAGAACAACACATGCTTCAATAAAGGGGGCCTCCCAGGGCACCTCTAACCAACAATTTCTTCTTACCTGCCAAGAAGAGATAAGCAACCACCAAGTGGGCTAGGTGACGTGGGCTGATCTGATAGCCCTGCTCAACCAGGCTTTGCAGTTTCCTCCTAGAGGCAGCTCATGTCTGGGCTGGTGACAAATGCGTCTGCTTCTACCATCTCCTAGTGTGGGAACCAGCATCTAGAAAGGGGCCTTGAAAATCTTATTCAAGAACAGTTTCCTTTGACATAAACGTTCTGTAAGGGCAGAGGTGATCTCCATTCTTCCTGACAGTGGCCCTGGTGGCGTGCTGTCTGTTTCAAGCTGACCTACGCTGGAGTGGGGACGCCCGGGTGTCATTTGGGTTCCTCCTGTAAGCTCATCTCCACCCTCGGCTTCCCCCACGGCTCCGCAGTCCTCCTTCACTGGCACGCTGAGTCCAGGGTAGTCTTGAAACCTGAGGACAGGGTCTCACTCTCCGAGGGACCACAAAGTTCGCTGTGAAAGGCATGAACTGTGGGGCCAAACAGATCTGGACTTGCATCCAGTTTTACTGCTTATTACCTGTGTGACTTCGGGCTAGATATTTAATTCTCTCTTTGGTTTACTCATCTGTCGAATGCGAATCTTAGCAACTACTTCATGAGATTTTTGTGAAGATTAAGTGTACAATATTTCTAAAACACCTAATGCAATGCCAGAAATACACTAAGTACTAGATAAATACTAGCTAAACAATTCTTTGGTGCCCTCCAGTTTCCTGGAGTCCTGAGCTCCTTCCCAGAAGTTGAAGAGGTTCTCGGGTAGGAAAGGGAGCAGGGAGGGAAGGAGAAGGGAGGTGGTTTATGGGCCCCCTGTTTTAGCTAAAACAAATGCTCTGTTATCTGTTACTTATGCCTGTTCCCCTTCTAAGCAAAGCCTGAAATCTCTGCTCCATCCAGTTCAATCCCTTCCTGTATCAGATGAGGAAGCAGAGCCCAGGGAACGTAGAAATGTCACTTGGCTATTCCAAGATGACACTGGGAGCCGGTATCCTGTGGTGATTGAAAGCACAGGTTCTGCAATTATGCTGTTTGGGTCAGATGTCTGTTCCATCAGGGCTCAACTATGTAATCTTGAACTAAGTACTTATCCGCCTTGTGCCTCAATTTCTTCCTCTTGAAAAAGAAGGATAACAGTGCCTGCTTCCAAGGGCTTTTGGGAAGACAAAATACATTTTATATCTAAAGTGTTTGGAATGGCATCTGACATATAGTGATTGCCAAGCATGAGTGATTGTTATAGAAGACTTGACCCCACTTCACAGTCTAGTAAAATTTAACTGTGAGTACGATACTGACTTTTAGTCTGTGCCTGTCCTTCACCGCAACCCAGATGCTTTACGCGGCGAAGAAAAGAGCTTCAGCTGGCTGTGACCAGCTTGGACACAACTTGAAGGTGTCTTGTCTCCTCCAGCCCTGAAGGTCGGGCTGGGCACCTTTGCTGAGAGAGTGAGTGGTGAATAGATTTAGTTGAATGATAGGGAAAAGCCCATTCAGGACAAAAAAAGATGACACGAGAAAAAGAGAAGCTCTATCAGAAGCAGTTTCCTCCTCAACAGATATCACTGGGGAAACACTTGTGGAACAGGGTAAGTGGGACAGTTTGGGCATTGTTTTGACCACTAGAGGTCAGTGGAATGTTTGCTAACAATGGTATGTGGATTCCTGAGGAGAGGCGGTGTCCACAGCAAGACTGGACATAGTACCACCACCACCTTCCCTTGGTGGATGTGGGTTTGGTCTGCTTTCCAGGAGCCCTCTCCATGCACATTTGTTCCCTTGTCCCTTCTGTGACCAGGCAGCATTGGCCAGGCAAGGCTCTGTGCCAAGGGCGGAGGGTGTGGTACAGAGACCTCCCTTTCTCTAGAAGGTAGAGATCCCTTTCTCCTTGACAGCCAACCTGTCCAAATGTTCAGGACTGTCAGTGGCCTTCATTCTCTAACAAATACAATCTAATCTTAAAGGCCTTCGTGAGATTGGCTTCCCTAACTTCCATCCTTCACATCTTCAGCATCATATTTCATTTTTCTACCTATCTTTGCTCACTCTCTGCTCTCTTTCTCTATCACAGACCCATGGGCAAGACCCTCACCATTCTCAGACACCTGAAGAAAACACCATAAATAAATCAGTGTTCGCACGCCAGATAGCCTATACCATGCCGCACCTCTCTTATGCTATTTACCACATACTGCTGGTATGACAGCTGTCCCTGCAGTTGTCCTGGTTCATCTACTAGACTGTGAGCCCCTTGAGGTCTTAGGCTGTGAAATATTTTTTGTAGATGCACAGTTTCCAGTCTAAATGTGATGTTTATCACTATTTGCTCAATGAACAAATGAGTGAAAGAAGGAGCATGGCCACTATTCAAACACAGAACATATTTTTTCCTGCAGCTTGCAGGCCCAGACTAGTATACAAGAACCTCTGTGCAGGAAGGAAGAGATCCAGAAGCTTCCCAGAGGCTATCTATCCACTTCAGACTGCAGCAGGGCTAGCGATGCCTTAGTATCCCCACTTCACTGGCTTTCACCCATGGTCATATTCTCTTTCTTTTCCTGGATACATAATTAGGTTAAGTATTCTCACCTCCCTTGCAATTAGGTATTATCCTATAACTAAATTATGGCCAACAGAATGGGAGCAAAGTAATGTGTACTTCTTCCCAGCTTGACAAATAGAAACCTATAAGGTGCCATCCCCAATTTCTTTCTCCCTAGAGGACCTAGAAAAGGTGGAGCCATGAGTAGAAAGGTACGTGTATCCCTATATGACCCCATGAGAAGCCCACCTGCTCACTATGGACAAGAAATTAACCCCATTGAGAATTTTTATTTCTCAACACCTGCTTTTCTTGGCAATTAGATTATAATTTTTACCATGATTATTGACCGTAACTTCTAGGTTCCCATTGTTTCAGTGGGCGCTAACATAGTGCTTTAAAAGCTTCTAAGCTCAGAATCTGTAACACTAATACAACTGGCACAAAGTTTTTTTAATTTAAGAATATTCATTTGACATTTTATTTCTAGCATAAAATTTCCTCATCTGCAGTAACTTTGCCTAAAAAAGGGTCATTTCAATGAACTATAATTTCTGAAAACTTCCTTTTTTATTAGTTGAGAAATCTCCCTATTTTTCAACAGAGGGGATTTTGTACATATAGCATGAATTATTTAGTTTAACTCTGGCAAAAGCCATTTTTGTATATTGAGATATTTGTACATCATTCAGTATAAAAGCGTCATGAACATATTAGTCAACCATTTAACAGTAAAGCATATCTGAGGCTCACTGGTCCTGAGCATACTTACACTAATTCCAAAATCTGGGGATTTGGTATCAAAAGGAAATTAGAGTATTTCAAGATATAACTAGATTCATATTTAAACCTTGAAATGTATTTTTCTCTTAGTATTACCAATGTATGAAGCAACTGAGTAATCAAATGAGAAGGGAAAGAACAAGAAAATGAAAAATGAAGGGAACAAAAGCAGGGTCATGGGGTTTTAAAACAAGAGTTTAAAACAACAGTTTTAGTCTGAGAAAGATTCACAGTCATGATAAGATTCGAAGAGTAATTTATTTGAAACACGTTCCAAATTTCCAAAATCTGCTTCTCTGACAAAATCATTGCATCTCTTGGTTGCTATTTGAGTTTTAAGAGTCAAACCCTTTTATCTTCTGTATCTTTAGAAAGCAGCAGAAGAAAGCAGTGGTCTAATCCCCCAGAGGGAAAACTGCCACTTCTTAATGTTCTACAAAATTTTCTTGTCTTTTCAATTAACTTTCTTTCTAATGTAAATACAAATTTAAACCTAGACTTACTATAGGATTTTTCCCCTTCATCCAAATTATGTCACAAATCAATGCAAAATCAACCATCCAAGATGCTTGGTGGGTAAAAATAATCCTAGGTGTTTCTGGAGGGTGAGTCGACATGTAAAAAAACCGCCCTGGTTCCAGCGTATTCTGGAACTGGCTCTATTTGATTGTGTGAGTACCATCATGCAGTGCTGAAACAAAGCCTGGAAATTTCATTCTAGATCTCACTAACTACTGGAATCAGTGTTTTAGTCTCTTAGTGGAAACTTTCAGTGGCTTGATTCTGTGTTTGAAATTTTTTTTAAGGTTCTACATCATTTATGTTGTATTACAACACATATAGAAACACAACCTGTGGACCCTGCTTTTCTGTAACTTTGTAAGTGTGTGTGTGTACTGTGTCTATATGTCTAATATATATTAAATGAATACAACATGCATACATACTTTTTAAACACAACAGCAGACTATTTGCACGCTTTGATAGGGCTTTTATTTACTTGCTTCTCTGTATCCTGTGAAAATGTATAAATGTTATGGTGTATTGCTCTTAGTTGTATTGCTCTTAGAATGCTAATTAGTGTGAAATCACAAATAAACAGCAATTTAAATACAAAAAAGAAAAAGAAATTAACTTTTTGGTAGAGCATAAGCCACAGCTCTCTAGGCTGTGGAAGGATGGTACCTTGGAGGAATTCAAAGGTCAGGGATTCTTTTTTTCCTCTCACTGTTGCAAAACTTATGAATCATAGAACTTTAGAGCAAGAATGAATGTACCTAACCCCCCAAATTTTATTCAACAGATAAAGAAATTCAGGACCAGTGAGATGAGTCAACTGTCCAAGGTCCCACAGCTACTTGGTAGCAAAAACAAGATTAGAATGTAGGCCTCTTTCTCCTTCCATATATCAGGCTTTCAAGGGTGTCCCAGAGTGAGCCAAGCCAATTCCTGAGAGGCCAGACCACTCAGTACTGCTTCCCTCTGCTATAGTCTATTTCTGTCTTGCAGCATAAAATAATTCAGGAGACAGCACAGCTACTGAGAGGATGTCAAGTAAAGATGTTACATTTCTATATGATAAGAAAAAGTAATGGCTTGCAGCCCTGGAACACTAGGAATCCAAGATCAAAACATTAAGCCAAGTGTGGCAGGAATTATGGCTAGAATACAAAAGAAGTTTGGAAGCAGAGAAGGTAAGTTAGCTATAGGAAAAGGGGTGCTAGAAATGTCCTTTGGCTCAGTTTTGAGCCAACCCCTGGATCTCATCTCCATAGTGACTTTATTAGTCTGGGGAGACCTGTACAGGAAGCTTCCATCTTCTAAGAGAACACGTAAAATAATCATGAAGAGAATGTTGGTAGAAATACGGATGGTAAAAACATTGTGGTTTGGTTTCAGATGAAAATGAGGAACATGTTCCTGGAAACTGGAGGAAAGGCAATCCTTGTTATAAAAAGCTAAGAGCTTGGCTGAACTGTGTCCGTGTCCTAGCATTTTGTGTTCTAATGTTCTTGTGCTTTGTAGGACTTGCAAGTGATGAAATGCTCTATGTAGCTGAGGAGCTTCCTAAGTGAAGTGTTGAAACAGTGGCTTGGTCCCTCCTAAGGGCTTACAGTAAAATGCAACAGGGCAAAGATCGTGGGAGACAGAAATATTAATCAAAAAAGGAACCAGAACTTGGAGGTTTGGAAAATTCTCAGGCTATGCATATTACAAAAAATGAAGTTTGCTCCGAAGAGATCCCTAAGAGTGTGGCTGAGCAACCACATGGTAAAGGACCATGGGTGCAACTCATGAGTCTCATTAGCCTTTTCAGCAGAGGCCAGAGGAGATGGGATTATACCAGCCAAGACCCTGCCAGTTTGAACTAAAGGGGACATGGAAAGTTGAGAGGGCATGAATGAAAGCTGTTGGACGTCTTAGATCCTACAAGATGGGACCATAGAGCTCTTTGGCTGCAAATGTGTGCTATCCTTTCGGAATAGGGAAGATGGACCCAAAGGCAAATCAGAAATCAGTAGGGGTGCCACTCCCACCCAAGATCCAGAGTGCACAGGCCAGGGGTCTGGAGGGAGATGGGAGGGGCAAAGCTGTCTCTACCTCTGTGTAAAAGGACAGGGACACTGCAGAGAGCTACAGCATGGGGTGTCCTCCCCCACCCCTGCGGAGAGCCACTGCACATTGTGTAGCCCTGGGGATGACACTGTCACCTTGGTGAGCCTGGAGGGCACAGCGTCGAGCCAAAGATGATTATTCTTGAACAGTAAGATCTCCTGGAATTTGCCTTGCTAGGTTTTAGACTTGCCTGGGACACATTACCCTTGCCTTCTCTCCAATTTCTCTCTTTTGGAATGGGAATGTCTATTCTGTGCCTAGTCCCACCATTGTCTCTTGAAAGCACATCTTGTTTGTTTTTATAGGTTTATAGCTAGAGGAGAATTTTGTCTTCAGATAAGTAGCACCTCGAAGCTCATTTAAATGGCATTTAGTTGAGACAGGACTTAAAATGTCAGAGTTGACGCTGGAATAAGGGGGGAATTTGGGGGAATAAGTAAGACTTTGGGGGCTACTCGAATTGACAGTATGTATCTTGTGTGCAAAAGGGACGTGATTTGGGGAGACAAGGGACAGAATCCTATGGGTTGAATTTTATCTTCTCCAAAATTTGGATGCTGAAGTTCTAATCCCCAATAAGATAGTATCTGGAGACAGGGCCTTTGGGAGGTAATTGGGGTTTGATGTGGTCATGGGGTGGAGCCCCCATGATGGGGTTAGTGTGTTTATAAGACATCAAAGACTGATATCTCTATCTCTCTCTCTCTCTCTCACTTTCCCTCTCTCTCCTCTCTCTCTCTCTGCAAGGACACCATTGTCAATCAGCCAGGAAGAAGGCTCGCACCAGGAACTAAATCCTCCAGCACCCAGATCTTGGACTTCTGGCCTCCAGAACTATGAGAAATAAATGTTTTCTGCTTACACCACCCTGTTGATGGCATTTTGTTGTAGCAGCCCAAGCAGACTAATACAATAACTGGAAGGGCTTTTGCTAAGGTTCTCTCAAAGAAAACCACCGGCTATACAACTTACAGTAGACAAATCCACAAATAACACAGATAGGGAGAAATTGAAAAAAAACAAACAAACATGGATCATGGGATAGAAACCAGAAACACAAGTCATAATTTAGCTTGAGCATCTTTATACAGGTCACAGACACCTGAGGTATTTGGATTTTTAAAAAGTGAGGTTACGTGTTGAGGTATCAGGCACCTCATATGCTCTTCAGAACCATTCTTTCAGGAAGCCTGTCTTAGCCTCCCACTGGCTTCTCCCTGAAGCTTTAGGAATTTGCTCTACAGAAATATTTCCAGTGACAGCCTCTTCCACCAAGCCCTATCTGTACAATGTAGGTATGAGTACCTATTCTTTCCTTGTCCCCATAGAATAACAAGAAGAGCAAAAAAAAGAGCTAATTTTGGGGGGCACCTGGGTGGCTCAGTCAGTAGAGCATCTATCTGCCTTTGGGTCAGGTCATGGTCCCTGTGTCCCGGGATCGACTGAGCCCTGAGTCAGTCTTCCTGCTCAGTGGGAAGTCTCCTCTCCATCTCCCTCTGCTCCTCCCCCAGCTCGTGCGCTCTCTCTTTCTAATAAATAAATGAAATTAAAAAAAAAAAACCTCATTTCATCTCATTCTGGACTGCCCTGTAAGCAGCAAAAACCCTTCACATTTTCTATGGCACTTTATATTATCTTCACTAACCCACTCACCAGCCCCGTCAAGTGGATGGGACCACGAGCCCATCTTAAAAGCACATTGAGGCTCAAAAAAGTTAAGTAACTTTCCCAAGGTCATCCCATGAATAAACAGAAGAACTGGAACCCCAGCCCAAAGCATCTAAGTCCAGAGATTATCCACTGAATGCTACACCGCACTCTCTCCAGGCGTGTGTGCAAGTTGTGTATGTGTGCCTACCTGTGCACGCGACTAAAAGGCATACGGTGGGAAGAGAGGGAAGTCATTTATTTGTGTCTATTTCAGACTCTTGGAGTGAAAGTTCCACCCTTAGGGGTGGATTTCTTTTACTAATTAATAAAATAACATTTTTTGTGTTAATACTTAGGTTTATTAAATGCTTAATTTTGAAAAACTCTTCCAGAAATGAAGACTGGGAAAAGATATGACACAGAGTCAATGGGGTTGGTCATTGCCATTTCTGTTCATTCATCCATTTATTCTGCAAATGTTCACTGCGTCCCTTTCCTGGGCTAAGCCCAGCGCAGGTGCTGCAGGCCTCCCTGGATGTCAGGCGCTGTCCCTACACTGGCCACCATCATGCTCTGGACTGGAGGGGACCTTTCCATGAGGCCATGTCAGGGCAGCCTATGGCCAGAACTCTCTGGTACCTGTGTCGACAGTCTTTGTGGCAGAAGAAGCCTTTGCCCTGGCATTCCCCAGCAACAAGAAAAGAATGTGCTTTCATTCTTCCCAGGCTCTACCTGGGTGTGGTGGGTGCTGCTGTCACTGGAAGGCTTCCGTCAATAAAGCCTGCTTAATCTCCTTAGCCGGAAGGTGGTGTCAGCCGGCTTGGAGCCGGCAGGAAAGCAGCACCATGCTTCGGATTCCCCAAATTGTTCGAGGCCGTGGGTGAGCCACAGCAGATCCCACATGAACCGAGGGACCGGCATTGGCTTGCCCGAAGGAGGGGAGTTGAGTTCAGGGTTTTCTCTCCGTCTGCTGATCTGGGCATGCTCCTTGAGGCACCTTTACCAACACAGAGGGACTGAGCAAATTCCCAGGATGCCAGGCAATTGAGCAATTTCCAGGAGCCCCACCAACATTGCCACTTCCTCCTCGCTGGATAGCTCTCCAGGGTTTGCAGGAGAAACCTGAGCTCCTCAGCCTGCCTGTGAGGCTCCCCACACCGGGACATACCTGGGGCTGTGTAACAGAGGATCTCCGAAGCTTGTACAATTTATGGGGCCCTCTTTAAGAAAAAGAACACAAAATACCTAGGGCCTTTCCCAGGGTCTTGGAAGGGGTCTGTGGCAGTGAAGGGGACTGAAGGTCAAGCTTTAGAACATCATGAAAAGGCCCACCTTTGCCCACACTTACCTTTTTTAGGTCTTCCTCTCTTGACCTCGACATGGATTCCTCCATTCCAGCCAACATTTCTATTCAGTGGGCATCTCCCATATCCTGCCTGACGTTCTTACTTATGCTTCCGTGAGATAAGTCTGTATGTAAAATGACCCCCCCCATTAACTCCTTGAGATGCTACAATAACAATAATAATTTTTAGAGCGACTGTTTTATTGGATGCCTCCTCTGTCAACCTTGTGCTAGATGTTTACATCTTGCAAGATAGGGATATATTAAATAGTACTATGTTCGCATTGTGAGTTACATTTCAGAGATGTTAAATGGCCTAACATTGGCCCCACAGCACACAAGTGATCCCCCCCGCAAAAAAGTGTAATTTTAAAATTGCATTTTTCTTACTTCAAAGTCTACGCTCTTTAATCTGTACCAAACTGCCTCTATTCCTTTCTGTGTTCTCTATAATGGCCCCCTCAGAGCACAGCGCCAGACACATGGTGTTATTCTCCGAATTACTCATACCTAGATGAGAATGTCTCAGAGGGGAATGGGGCCAAATGTTTGCAATTTAGTATTAGAAAAATACTAGACCTCCTAAATGTTTACTATTTAATGGTTACTAATTGGCTGTTTTATCAGGCATCCTATATTTGCTTTTTGCTTGCACTGACCCAGCCTGTGTGTATCGGTTAGCAATACTACAACGATTCGGCGGGGGGGGGGATCTTCCTGAAACTCAATGGCATGCAATTAAAAGCATTTTTTTCTTGCTTCTGCATCTATAGGTCAGGGGGAGCTCAGCTGATGGAGGGTGGGCTCAGCTGGACTTGGCTTGATTTCTAACCTACTCCATATGTTTTCTCATCCTCCTTGGGCCTATGGTTTTCCAGGGTAAATTCATCTCGGGACAAAGGCAGGTTTACAAAAGGGCAAGACCAACCATTCAAGCACATGCAAGCCTTTGCTCATGTCATGTTTTTTAACATGTTGGCCAAAGAAAGTCAACAGGCCAAGCTCAAAGTCCAGAGCAGGGAAGTGCACCCTACCCACAATGAGACCACACAGCAAGGGAGAGAAGCATTGCAGGGTGTGAAGGGCTGAGACTAGTGCTCAACCGACCACAGTGTGAAGTCGAAGAGAAAAATGCCTACAGCTCTTCTTAAAGCTCTCAGAACAGGCTTCCCAGTTGATTCAGAGTACCATGATGTTCTTCTCAAAATTCTCCAATCACTTTAATTTCAAGTACAAATAAATACATGCTATGTAACCTTTTCAGAGAAGAGGAGGGAGAACAGGGCAAGCACTAAAAAGTCAAAAAATGCCGGGTCACCCAGCTTCCAAGGGAAAGCAGGCCAAGCTGAAATCTCCTCTTGGGGTACTACAAGGGCAAGTCTTTGGGAAGGAAGATCAAGTTCATTCCCAGCTGTCCTGGTCTCATCTTGAGTAACCATAGTTAGAGGAGTGCCCCCGATTCTCCAGCAGAAAAGATTGGTAAGGAACTTTTCAAATCATTTGATATCAAAAAGTGAGACAGTTTGCATTTCTCCTCCCCCGCCAACCATACTGTGATTAAGAGTGTGGTGTCCTACCTATATTGGAGCTAGCAATCTGTCTGCGCAGTTGGGCTAATTCTAGCCTGGGGGGATGTCAGGTAGACAGAGGAAAGCAACTGGAATGCACTCACAATAAAACAAAGGAACAAAAGGTAGAAAGACGCTTTGGAATTCTTGAGGAAGAACCCCATACTTAAGTTGTCAGGAAATGCATTCTTCTTTTAAGACTGTTTTGTCATTGTCACTGGAAATTAATGTCAATGATCAGTTTTTTAAATATCTTTTATGAAATATGTGTAGTAACTATGCATTTTTCAGAAGTCCAGAAATGGATGCACCAAAATAGTAAGGGGAGGGGAGCCTGGGTGGCTCAGTGGATTAAGCCTCTGCCTTCGGCTCAGGTTATGATCCCAGGATCCTGGGATCCAGCCCCACATTGGGCTCTCTGCTCCGTGGAGAACCTGCTTCCTCCTCTCTCTCTGCCTGCCTCTCTGCCTACTTGTGATCTCTGTCAAATAAATAAATACAATCTTAAAAAAAAAAAAAAAGAATAGTAAGGGGATTATTTCTGTATAATTATAAGCAGTTTTTAAAAATTTCTCCTTTATTTTATTTTTACTTTGTTTCTTCTCTATTGACCTCATGTTAATGATATAATAAAAAGGAGGAAAAAAGTTAAAAGAAGAAAAGGAACAAACTTAAAAAAATGTGTTTTCTAGAAATGGCCGTCATGGAGCAAAAGTGTTTATTTATAATGTATCCCAAAGCATACTCTTTAGACACTGTTCCCCTTGCTATTCAGAGTTGTGGGTAGTTGGGATGGGTTCTGTGATAAATAAATCTGGGGAGAGAGGTCTTAGAAAAAATTGTAACTTTGAAAAAAAGAAAAGAAAAAAATTGCAAGAGTGAAGAGTGAAGAAGAGGGCAGAGTAAGCAACACCCCCAACTATGCCACGCCAATGATCCCTCCTTCAAGAAGTAGCTCTCCAGAGCTCCTTGGAATCGTTGTTCGAGGCTAACATTGCCTGAGCATCTATTCTGGCATAAAGAACGGTGAGTTAGGCAAGGCAGGTGGACTAGACTGCTGCTAGCCAAGACGCCTGAACAGGTCTGTGTTGCCCTCCCTGCGTTTTGTGGACCCTCCCTCTCAGACACCCTCTACAACTCTCCACACCAATCCCTCTGCCCTCACAGAACCTCACTGTCAGAACCAACCTGGCAGCCTGGCCATGTACAAACTCCTCAGCTAGGCTAGATGCTATTTCTCTGTGATCTCGTAGCAACCTGGGTGGTCCCTTTGCATAATATACATCATTCATTTATTCAAGCTGTTATTCAAAATGGCACACCTTATATGAGCAAGACACTGTACTAGGCACTAGGGACACAGCAATAAGAAAACCTCCTTGGAGGTTAAATTCTATTCGGGAAATTTAATAGGGCAATAAAAGAATAAGAATAGTCATGAGCTGATAACTGTTAAAACTAGGTGGTGAGGGCGCCTGGGTGGCTCAGTGGGTTAAAGCCTCTGCCTTCGGCTCGGGTCATGATCCCAGGGTCCTGGGATCGAGCCCCGCATCGGGCTATCTGCTCAGCAGTAGGCCTGCTTCCTCCTCTCTCTCTGCCTGCTTGTGATCTCTGTCTGTCAAATAAATAAAATAAAATCTTAAAAATAAAAAACCAACTAGGCGGTGGATATGTGGAGTTATTACTACTGTTCTCTCTACTTTTGCAAATGTTTGGAATTTTCATTTAAAAAAAGATTTTCTTAATAAATACAGGAGTCACACAACTCAATGCAAAATTATATCTATGACAAGTGTCCCAGAGGAGACATAGATGATGCAATAAGAGCACAGAATGGGGAGATCACTGTAGGTAGGGGAGATTTTCCCAGATGAAGCAATAAGAGAGCTGATTTCAAAAGAACGAACAGTCACCGAGAAGCCAAAAGACAGCAGGTGGAACTTGCAGCAGAGGGGACAGAGAGAGCATAGGGCCTGTCGTAGAGGGAGGACCACACACAGGGGCTGAAGGAAGCCAAAGTGCCTGGAGCCCTGGGGAGGAGAGAAAAGATGCTGGGAGAGGCGCCAGAGAAGAAGGGGCCAGACCAGGTCTCCTCCTCCACTAACTGGGGACCACCAAAGGGAGCAGTAAGTCCTGTTCGTCTCTAGCCTTGAGTAGAGGTCTACATAGCAAATGCACACATGAATAAATAAAGAATGAATGAACAGACAGTGGTTAGACAGAGAGGGACCCAGCGCCAAGTGCGGTTCGGTGGCCACCGTCCTCAGCTGTTCTGTCCTAAGCAATCCCCTTCCCTGTCTGTCCATTTCCGCCTCTGAGCCGAGCAGTGGTTGGCATCAGAGAGCCAGTCTTCCCCACCTCTGATGTTTCCTTCTATGTGAAAGCACCTCCACCCGGAGCAATCACGGGGCATCCCTGTCCCCGGCCTCAGCAGCCCCTCACTGACTCTGTCATACAGGAGGTGGAGCGGCAGACTTGACTGGTGAGTTTGGAAGGAAAAACTGGACGGCCGCTTCCTCTCCATCCACTTGCAAGCCAGCTGCCCACAAAGTGTGCTTTCTGCCCTGCTCCTCCCCGCCCTCGGATTTACATGAGGCCCGTCCCCAGGGAAGGCAGCGCAGCCCCGTGCTGCTCCCGCTAGGTGGGCAGTCAGCCCAACGCTGGTGTTTCATATTACTTAGCCCTGTTGCCCATAGATATAAACCATATTCTCTGACTTATCAATAATAAACTAATAATTTGGCCCCTATCACTTCCTTCTTTGTCTTTTTTCTCCAATGGTTCTGAACTGAGATGGAGAAGAGGAGCTTTGTCTACGGAGCCCTCTCAGAGACCTCTCCGTCAATGCTTCTACTACCCCTCCAAGAGACCACCGCCCTCTGGGGATCCCGGCACTGGCTCAGCCACCTGTCTGAGACCTCAAGGCCACAGCCCGGCTTCCCCTCACCCTTCCACTTAAACTTCATAGCTCTGCTTTCCCTCCTTGCTGGAAGATCTGACTCTCCTTCTGCCGTTCACTTATTTATTAAGTAAGGTGGGGAAGGTTCCTCCTCCCATGGGGCCTGCAGTCTAGGGAGAGTCAACCACAAGAAAGAAGCACGTGTAAAAACCAAGATAATTTCAGAGGCTAATAACTACTATAAAAATAATAGAAGGCTGGGTGCCTGAGTGGCCTAGTTAAGCATCTTACTCTTGATCTCAGCTTATGTCTTGATCTTGGGGTTGTGAGTTCAAGCCCCACATTGAGCTCCACACCGAGTATGGAGTCTACTTAAATATATATATATACATATATAGCAATGTGATAGAGACTATTTGTGGACAACTTTACCTGAGTAAAAGGAGTTTAAATGGAAACTTAGGGGCCTCTGGGTGGCTCAGTCAATTAAGTATCTGCCTTCGGCTCCAGTCATGATCCTGGGATCGAGCCCCACCTTGGGCTCTGTGCTCAGTGGGGAGCCTGCTTCTCCATCTCCCTCTGCGTGCCGCTCCCCCTGTTTGCGCTCCCTCTTTCTCTCTGGGTCAAGGAAATAAATAAATAAAATCTTTAAAAAATAATAAATGAAAAGTTGGATGAGAAGAAAGTAGCATCCAGAGGAAGAGCATTCTGGACGGAGGGAATGACATTTGCAAAGGGCCTGAGGTGGAAATGAGCTTGATGTGTTTGAGAAAGAGAAATAGAGATGCTATGGCTGAAGTACAGTGAGGGAGGGGAGCACAATGGGGGTTGAAATAAATCAGCAGGGGCCAAACCCCATGAGGTCCTATGGGTCGTCATGAGGAGTTTGGAGTTTGGGTCAAAGTGCAGTGGGAAGCCACTGGGTGCTTTCTTGACTGGGAACTCCTGGAACTTTGTTGTTCTTGATCCTAGACTCTATTCCCTCGAGCTTGACTCCTCTTTTGGAACATATGGTGAAGAACCCTGGGCCTTTCCCATGGTATTCACGGTTCTCGTCACTCTTGTCCAGTAGTAAAGTAAGATTATAAATCATCACGAGTTCAAAGTTTAAGTTCTACCCTTTCAGTCATATCCATGGCTGCTTGTTGGGTTTTTCTTTGTTTTTGTTTTGATTTTTAAGAATTACAGTAAAGGGTCAATGTGTAACCCAAACAAATGAGTCACTGATAATAGAGTATCAGGCAGTTCTGAAGAGAAACCTTTGGGACCCTGTCTGGTGCCCAGACTGGGCAACCCCCTATTCTGTGTATGTATCATTCTAGTCAGGGACAAGCTCTGAAAAAAAAAAAAAAAAAAAAAAGGAAGAAAGAAAATACAGTAAGAGTAGGCAGGAAAAGCAAAAAGCAGTGCCAATGATTTCAGTCAAAAAAAAGGCAAAGAGACTGGAAATGCACCCTCCAAAGAGAGAAACACATTGCGACACTAACGGGGAAATCCCCCTCCTTAATCAAGTGAGCGCTCCGAAAAGCAGACCTGAACACAGAGGAGGGGAATCACATAGCTAGTTTCCCAGCGCCCTTGTGAGTTTACTGCTCAGAGCAGCTGTTGTTAAGAAATATGGGTGCTAGGGGTGGGGGAGCAGGAGAGAATCCCAGGCTCAGCTGGGAAACGTCCCCCGGAATGGAAACCTCCACTGTTCTTCACTCTGCTCTGTCAAGAACCAGTTCCAGGCATTTAGAGAAAGAGGCATCCATTGGGAGGCCTGAACCCTTCAAGCAGCCAAAAATCGGCTTTGCACTCAATGACCTGACTGGCCAGAGCTTCTTCAGGGTCACCTGCCACTTCCTGTAAATGAGGTTGAGGCTTTTGTATCTAGTGACCAAGTCTCCCAACAGGAGGGAGCTTCTGGGGTCACCGTCTGTCTCTATCGTAGGACAACTGGAATTGCCCTGATCCTAGCGGGTCCAAGGATCACAGGGATCTCTAGTTCACACATCTTCGGAGAACCTCCGTGAAGTGCCCTCTACTCCCCTAAGCTTCAGACCTTCTCGATTCACCTACTTCCCAAATACTTACTGAGCAGCTGGAGGCAGAAGGTTTCAGAATTATCTGGAGCACGTCTTCCTTTGATCTGCGTGCCATGCTATCAGGAGCAGAAATCAGAAAGAAGCATTCTCTTTGCTATGCAGCCAAATGAGGAACCACTAAGCCCCCCCGGAAGGTCCCCCTCACTGGCGGTGCCAACAGGACAGCCTGGCGGGGAGCCCAGCTGAGGAGGCTGTCAGCCTCTTCTTCTCTCCATCAAGATCTCTATCTACAAATTGCAGTGTGAGACCTGCCAGAGAGAGATGGTGAGAGAGAGCTGTCGGGGAGAGCTGTGTAAGTAAGCCAGGTACCCGTGCGATCCAAAGGGAACAAAACTATTACGAAAAGCAAGGGAGGTATGCAGGAAAGCAGGAATGCCCCACACTTGTTTGAGTTTAGTTCCTGTCTGGGCTTGAGGCAGGACGGATGGGGTTTCTGAAAATGCCCCTTCCTTGTCCTTCTTTCCAGGTTCAATTCATTTCGATCCAGCAAACTTCTACTGAGTGTCTGGAATGCGCCAAGCTGACTCTGAGGGCAAATGGATGGGCGTGGCTGTGTTCCACCGGAGCTAGAAGAAGCAGCGCGCTAGAGCAGGGCTTGGCAAACTACGGCCCAGGCCAAAGGGGGCCCACCGCCTGGTTCTGTCGAGCCCACAAACTAAGAAGGGTCCTCACTTTTGCACCTGTTTTTTTTTTGAATGAAAAAAGGAATTCTACATTGTGGTGTATGAAACTTACATGAAATTCAAATTTAAACCACCATCGATGAAGTGTTACCGGGACACAGCCATGTGCATTCATTTACCTGTTGTCTGTGGCTGCTTTGGCCCTACAGAGGCAGAACCAAGGAGCTGTACCAGAGACCATCCGGCCAGCAAAACCTAAAATCTTCACTCTGGGGCCCATGACAGGAATAGTGTGGGGACCCCTGGATGACAGTTATGCCCCCCGCAGCTTTTGCACAAAGGGTGATAAGTTCATTTCTGAAGATAAGAAATATCTCCTGCTTTCTAAGTGTTCTCGCATATTCTATTATTTCTAATACAGGATGTGATAGCTGGTTTCACGGCCACTCTGCCATGTTTACGTTGGGTTTTTAGTATTCTGGTAGGGGCGAGAGGGAGGACTCAGCCTCCCCTGAAAAGGTTTGGATGTGAGACGGGAGTCCGTTCAGGCTGAAATGACCCGTACCTGCCGTGGTAGGGCGCCCTGAGCCACACACCAGGACCCTGTGTGTTCAAATCCAAGCCCGACCCCCAACAGTAGTACAACCTCCGGCAAGTTGCTTCACTCCGCTCTGCCTTGGTTTTCATGATCTGTAAATTGGGCCTGATAAAAATATTTCCTCAACAGGGTTTTCCCAAAGATTGGTTAATTAAAAGATTTAAAGCACTTAATAGAGGGCCCATTATTATTAGTATCAGCCAGCGCCCTGAGTGAGAAATGTCACAACTCTTTCATTTTGTAAAGCTTACAGACTTGTGCATGATTATTTAGTGCTTAGTGATGCTGGCTAATGTTTTCGTGGCTCTTCTAATGAAGGTAGTTTGTTTGTTTGTTTTAAAACAATCTTTGGCAGCAAGTTAAAGCGAACCTAGCTAGTTGTAAAATTAAGCCGAAATCTCTCTAGAGAAAAACCATCACAAAGACATGACAGAAGTTCATTTTCTACAGTGAAGACACAAACAGGGGGGAGCGGAGAGCCAAACCTAGCTAGTGAAGCAGGATGTGTTTTTCTGTTGCACGTTAAAAGCACTTTCTTGTGGCAGCAAAATATAGAGCAGAGGGTTAAAAAATGTAAAGACACGTTAACCCTGATAGACGCCCACGACAGAATAGAAGAGCTAATTGGCGGTTGTTAAAAATAAATCTGGACATAAACTTTTTACTCCGAACGATTTGATAAATGGGAAGTTCAACACCAAGTCTCTTGGGGTATTATATGATTTTGAATGTTGATCTAATTTGCCCGAGTAGCTATTGGAGAGTAATTTAAACAGGAGTCGAGGATGCAGTAAACAATTACATTGATGTAGAAAGTTCCCTGAAGAGCCAGTTCCACTTTTTCAGCTTCTCTTCCCTGCAGGGAACGTTGAAGCCTGTAGACCCAGGGGCAGGCGTGAGCACTCTTTGAGACGGCAGTTCCCCTAAACGCACAGTGAGGGCTAGGAAGAGGAAGCCATCACCTTCTGCAGGGCTTGCTTTGTAGCCCCCATCCTTCTGAGTGACGGTCAACGTCGCAGGGTGACAAAGAGGGTGGTGACTATGTCACAAACACCAGCCCTTTCGCCTCTGGATGCGTGACCTTCAATCAGCCATTGCTTTCTCATCGGACAAAAGAGGGGAGCAGACTGGTTGAACTTTAGGCTTCGTCTGCATTATTAGAAGCCATGACCTTTAAGCTGCAAACTGGCAGTGTGACTCCTGTCATCTCCGCTGCTGTATTTGGTCAACTCTTGAGGGTGGTTAACTGGGGCAGGTGCAGGAAAAAGGGATGAGTAAAATGACAAAGGCAATTTACAGATATTCTAAAGACTGTATTTTCTCTTTCTGTGAAACTCGTATGAAACCAAGATTGGCTTCGGTTTGACCTTTCTGCCTTCTATTAAACATCTGTCGTGAGCTGAACAGAAGTGACACGGTCCCCCATGGAAGAACGGGTCAGAACGTGTCCACGGCAGCCTTCCGTAGTAATTGATCCCACAATGGCCAGGAAGGAAATGGGGAACCTGCGTAATCCATGGAGATCCCTTTAGTGACATCATCTATGATTTCGGGGGGACTGCAAGTTGGCATGCCCCATTTCTTTCCCCACCCTTGTCTCTTCCTACTTGTCTACCCACCGATGAACTTCAGTCTAGCCAATCTGCTTCTCTCCTTTGCCTTTACGCAGGTCAGACTATTTCTTAATGTTAGGATATGACACTCGGCCCTGAGAGTAAAGAAGATAGAACAGTCCCGATAGCCTCAGATGAGCCGATGGAGGGTTCTGGAGAGAAGATCCCTTCTAAAAGTTGTCCTGCCCTGAGGAAAAGGGACCAGGCCTTTTTACACCTTTTCATATATGACCCTCATTACACGGGGGCTGCCTCTGTGAAGTCCGTGACCTTGGGTAAGGAGACCGTCTTCAGCAGAGGGCAATTCCTAGAGATGGACGAGCTGTCTACACTTCCAGCAGCTGGGAGAATGAGTGCTCCACCCTGAAGAAGGATTCTAGTCAACTAATCACAGCACTCAGCACAGTGGGCTCTTCCTGGAAGTTTGCAGGAGGAGAGATTTTCATTATTTGAAGGCCATACACGGAGGGTGGCTGACTCACCTGGGGTTCCCTGGTAGTAGACCACAGACTCTAATTCTGGCTCCCTTCATCTATTGATGGGAAAAGAGAGATCACAAATGGATAGGAAGCGCAGAACTAAGCATGGACCCAGAATTAGCATCACTACAGCCTCTGGATGCCTCTCCTGACCTTGGAATTAATGTATTCCAAGGTTTTTGTTGCTGTTTTTGTTCTTCCTTTCAGCTATCTGCTCAAGATCTTAAATATGGGGAAAGGACATCAGATTGGTTTAGTTTAATTCATGTACCCACTGCTTTGCATGGAAAGAATAGTCCTACCAAAATTGCACATGAGGGTGGGGTGCCATGAGGAAGGGGAGGTATAGATTGAGACACACACACACACACACACACACACACACACATTCATATGCATATATAAGTCACAAAACAGTGGGAAATATGTTGCCAGGAGGAGGCTTTCCTTTCCCCACCTCATCAAAAAGATAAGAACAGTGGACTCCTTCACTCTGGTGCCAAGGGGGTAGCAAACACTTTGGCAAGAGTCATAGCACACCTCCAGGTCACCAAAGGCAATGGCATTATAAAATTAGCACAACACAGGGTACCTGGGTGGCTCAGTTGGTTAAGCATCGGAGGCTTGACTTCGGCTCAGGTCATGATCACAGGGTCATGGGATCAAGGCCCTCATTGGTCTCCTTAGCCCTGGTTGTTGAACCTGCTTAAGATTCTCCGTCTCCCTCCCCCTCTGCCCCTCCCCTACTTGTATTTACTCATGAGAACACACTCTCACTTAAAAAAAAATAAAATATAAAATAAGAGGATGAAGCTCTAATAATCTAAAATTTTTCATCCTTAAAGGAGAAGGAGGAGGAAAAGGAAGAAGAGGAGAAGGAAGAGAAAAAGCAATGTCTTCTAGCTAGGAAGTGTCACATCACAGGTTTCTAGAGAACAAAATAGCAAAATCGTTTTTCAAGACAATAAGCAGCTAAAAATTAGACTCTCCCTGCAAATTTTTTGCTGCCCTTTTCCCTTTACCTTTTGAGTTGATCCCACAGGGGTTAAGACTAAGAGAATGACAAGGGAATGGAGTTCATTGCTGAGGGGGCAGTTGCTTTGTGGGCCGAGACCCCCACAGTGTATGTAGTCTTCAGACTCTTCTTGGATGTTGGACTTTATGTTCCATGCAGCGGTTTCTCCAGGATGCAGGGAAATCTCATCACTGAGCTAGCATGTGTCAGGCAGAGCAGGAGCTCCGGTGTGTTGGGAGTTAAGTAGGGAAGGGAAGAAAGAGAAGAAGGGAAGGAGAACGGGGCCAGGTAGCTTGCTCTTGACCCATTAATGTTTAGATAACAGGAAGGTCCCGTATCTTACTCAGACAGGACCTTCCCTGACTAGCAACCATGTAGAGAGATCTAGAAAGAGACTTGAGGGAAGGACGACGGGAATTATTGAGGAATGTCTCTCTGATTAGCAGAAGAGTATGAGTTTTGGTCAGGTGTGAGGTAGAGTGTTTTCTGAGCATCTTCCACTATCAGTGATTTATTCAAAGAACGAATTATTGAAGGGGTAACCATTTTTGAGGGGAGGGCGTGGAGTAATGAGAATTTATAAGCTACTTCTAATCTAATAACTTTATTCTACAGATGAAGACACCAAGGTCTAGAAATAGAATATGGGGCTTCCACTTCTGGCCAAAATGGAGAAGAAGGGTCCATATTTACCATTCCACTTAAAGAAGACAAAACAATCCTTCAGGATCAACATTTGCCTATCTCCTCTGAAAACCAGCTCAGGACTGAGAGCAGGGCTGGGACTAGCGTGAGGCAAGTCAGACATCCCAGCATGAGCCCGAGAGCAAATGCCTCCTTAAATCTTGCCCCCTTGGCACCTGCTTGCCCGATGGCATGATTACATGTGGTTGAGGTGATGCTCCAGGTAAAGAGGCAAATATCTTACCTGGGTGCTCTGAGCTTCTTCACTCCTCGTCTGCTTCCTCTCTTATGTGGTTTTGGTCTGGACGTAGGCTACCTTTAATGGAAATGTACCTTCACAGCAGCCTCCCTGCCTCTTCCACCTGAGCCTCCTGCACCCCAGCCCTGGCTGCCATCATTCCCACTGTGGCTGCTGCCTGGAACCGTGCCGTGGTTGGGGTCACCTCCCCCAGCACCGTCCTCCTGAAGCTCACTTCCCTGCCTTGCTGGACCACTGGCCACCTGGGCCTCCCTAGCATCCACCCCCTGCTTCTTTTCCCTGGCACTGACACGGTACTCATGGCTCTGGCACTCACCACTGCAGCAAGTACTCCGAATACAGAGAAACTTCCAGCAGAGGACTGGATTGGCCTTTTCCCGTTTTTGGAGATGATAATGTGGGTGGACAGGTGGTGTTTGGGAAAGGTGTGGTGCAGGGAGTAAGCTAAAAGGCAAGGTAGACGCCTCTGTGGTTAGATATCTCTGTTTTCTAGCAATCGTGAGATGGCGGGACTGCCCCTCTTTCTAGAAGTCAAAACAAAACTGAGAAAACCCAGTGCAAATAGCCTTTCTCTCATGTACTTCCCAAGCAACGCCCCCCCCCCCCTTGCTTTGCTTCGAGCTCAAGTCCTCCGAAGATACCAGTTTCTAGCTGCCACCCTGGGTCACCCCCTTCCCGGGACGGATGGAGGACAGATGCCTTTCCCTTATCAAACCCAAGGACGTGACTTACAATAGCAGAATCTCGGGTTAGGAAGGCCCCCTTAAAGGGTCATTTCATGCATTCCCCTGCCTCCAGCGAAGTGTTAATGCACTCCTCTGCAGATAGTCCCTTGGCTGTCTGCCCTGCTTATTCCCCCTTGTTCCAATGATGAGCAACTTCACGAATATGTGACAGACAGTGGCCACCTTTTTGAGACCTGGGTTAGACGTTCCGGGCTCTGGTACAAGGGCAGTTTCTCTTGTCTTACTTCTTGTGGAGTCAGGAATACACAGGCTAGAGAAGGACCCGAGGAAGGAATGGAAGTCGAAACCCAAGCAGTTGAGTCCAAGGCTGAGGGCACGAGGCTCCATCTATACCCTGCCTCCTCAAAGCATGGTCCTAGACCAGTAGCAGCAACAGCTTCACCAGCGAGCTCGGTAGAAACGCAGTCTCCGGCCCCACTTCAGGCCTCATGATTCTGCTTCTGTATTTTGATGCGGCTCTCCAAGTGATTCGTGTGCACGCAGAAGCTTGAGAAGCCCTGGGCTAGGGCTCATGCTCCATTACTCTCTGCGAGCTTTGGGGCAGGAACGTCAACCCAGAGCGAGACCACATGTGTCCGAGAGCCTGAGTCTGCCCCTACAGTGCACACACTGCCCTGAGCTGGGTGCCAGCGATCCAACCCCAATCCTCTGACTCGGAAGGAAGGTAGGACCATTCCTGCCGGCTGCCTCCTTCGCCTCACCCCACTTTGGAGCTGTCTTCGCACTTAGTACAGGGAACTCCATTTTGTCGGGGGGGGGGGGGTGTGATTTTCTTTTTCCCTTTAAGCGTGTGTGATTCGTTTGAATTGCTTCTTTTGTTTTTTTAACAAGGGGTTGTTATTGTGTCTTTGAATGACCCCCTTGTGGCCCCTGTTACCCCAGCTCCCTTGGATGCAAGGCCTCTGTTTTATAAGCAATGGGGTTCTGCCACCCGGACCTGGTGAGGCATATTTAAAGCTGTTTAAATTGACAGACCAGGCAAACAGGATTAACTCTGTGGGCCCAGAAGGGGAGGTGGGGGGCTGGGGGAGAGCTGTAGAATGGTTTACATGGATGGGCAAAAGGACAGCCGGCTGGGCTGGGAAGGGGCCTATCACCGGAGCCGGCCAAGAATTCTCGATCTGGGAGGTAGGCAGAGAGCTTGCAATCTGCTGGTGATTGGATTAGGCATGGTGTGAAATTCGGAGCAGGGCTGCACGGCTGGGGCTGGGGCCCAGGCTGCTGTGGGGCCAGGCTGCCGAGGCCCCGCTGAGGAGACTGTGTGGGGAGGCCCATCCCTGCCCCAGCAGGCCTTGGAGACAACCTCAATGTCACAGCCCTGGAGCCCCCCCCCCCCCCCCCCCCCCCCCCCCCCCCCCCCCCCCCCCCCCCCCCCCCCGCCCACTAGGCCCCCGTTGTCATCCCCCCCCCACCACTGCATTTTCATCTTCGGAGCATTCTCCGGGAAAGCAGAGGCTGCCTGACCCTTATTCACGGGGCTCCTGTCCCCCTGGCCTGGAGGGAGGATCCTGGCCTTTCAAGTGTCTGGGTCCCCAACAGCTCTCTCCTAAGGTCTCTCTTTGCCTTCTCTTTGTCTCTTCCCCGGCTCTTCCTCTTTTCCTCTCTCCCTCCTGCACAGTCTTGTTCATTCAGCAGGATTCCACTCCATCTGGATTTGTTCAAGAGCCCAATTCAACTTGCGTTTTCCTCTTTTTCAGGGATTGGGAGGTTCTGATTAACATCTTTGAGGATTTTGAAACTTCTTCCTGAAGCCTAATCAGGCAACGGGGGCTGGGGGGGAGCGGGTGGGTGGGTGGGATTTATCATTGCGGAAAAGTTGATGAGGTTTCAGCCTTTCTGGCAAAGTGAACACCACCAGGTACAGGTCTAAAAGAGAGAAGAAGGATGAGAGGAAGAAGCAGTGGGGAAGCAAATGGGTTTTATGGGCATTCCTGAGCCCACCCCTAGTGGAAGGGGCTCTGTTTGTCAGGAGAGTGTGGGGATGCAAGCCGCTGGCCAGAGGATGACACCTGAGGCCAGTCATGCCCCAACCATCCTCTGACTCTTGTACTCACAGGAAACAAACAAACAAGCCTCCCAGCCATCATGTGCACCCAAAGAAGTCTCCCATTTCCGACTCCAGCAAAGTACTGGAGTCAAGCTACTTTTCTTCTCTGTGTCAGTTTCGATGTTTAGGAAGCAGGGAGGTTAAGCGATCACATTCCCTCATCTGCTCTGAAAAGCTACCCATCTTTTGATCCATGAAAGGCCTCCAAAGTTCATCTGGTTATATTGCCATAGCATCTTAGAGCTGGAAAAGATCACAGGGGAAAACTCCATGACTTTCCAGATGATGAAATCGAGAGCCCCGAGGCCCCGCATCCCTCCAAAGTGCCCATGATCTCACCGATTCAATGACCAGCCCTCTCAGGAGCTGGGGAAAGCTCAAAATAGAACAAGATCTCATGCATCCTGGGCTGTGTTCTTTTCTCTTCTGCCCGCTGGCTCTAAGAACACCTGAGCGCAGTTTAGACAAACTACAAATGCACCATCCCTGTGATGCTCAGGAAAGTACCTGCTGGGAGGGCATCTCTTGCTCCCCATGCTCTTCTGTCCTCTCTTGCTGAATGCAAACCCAGACAGAGGAGAGCTGGCCGGTCCAAGGTTTGCCAGATTTTATCCCGGAGCAGGGGACTGTGAGTGCCTCCTTGATGCCTTCCGGAGTAGATAGCCTGTATCGGTTAACAGATTTCCTTGCATGTGCCAATCCAGATCTCTCCGTGTCATCTACCTAGGTGCTGTGTTAACAAGAATTCCAAGTCCGAGTCCAAATCTGGGTCCACGGGGGAAGAGTGTTGGCACTGGCTGGAGCATCTGCCACGGATGAGGGAGAATGGCTGCCTTTAAACTATAAGCTCTGAACATGGCATAGAGAGAAGCAAGCTGGTGTGTCCTGGAAGAAAGCATGTCCCCGAGCTGCACCAGCTCCTCCCATATTTCCTTCTTAGGAGCCTTCCTCCCACTCTTGCTATAGTCTGTGGCATGGAGACTTGGGATTTCCCCAGCCTGGGCAAGGATATGGGGAGGAGTGGTTTTCTGGTGGTGAAAAAGGCTTTTGAACCCTTCAATCCCCAATATGCAATTGAAAGCCAGTAATAGAGATATTGGCAGCCCATGGGTCTTATTCCAAACATTTCCAAATTCTGTAGCATCTTCTGCCCACAGTCCTCGGTTCACCGTTTAGGGTAGCAAGCCTCCAAAGTTGGACCTCCCCGTAATTCTTCCCCTCCCGGTACTTGCATATATTCCTCCCATCAAGAGCTGGACTGGAGTCTCCTTCCCTTCGCCTCGATCTGGGCTGACCTGTGACTTGCTTTGGCGCATAGAATTTGGCACAAGGAAGATTCTGGGACTTCCAAGCCCACATCTTCAGAAGCCTGGTAGCTTCTGCTTCCTTTCTGTTTGGAAGCCAGCACGGATGTGAGAAGCCCAGCTAGCCTCAGCCCACTTGCTACAAGGAAGCTCATGGCAGCCACACCGAGAGGCTGTGTGGAGGAGTATCAAGGTACCAGACACGTGACTGACATCTTCATAGATTTTTCAGCCCAGCCCAGTCGTCCGCAGAATGCAACCAAGCAAATGACCCCAGACGACGCCTCATGCTCAGAAGAACTGCTCAGCTAAGTCCTGCCCCATTTCCTGAGCCTCTGAATTGTGAAAAATAACAAATTGTTGTTTAAGTCACAGAGTTATGGGGTGCTTTGTTACAATGCCATGGACGAATTGAAACTTGTCTTTGGGACCATGGCTATGGCACAATACTAGAGAAAGCGGACATTCTTTGGTCTTGTTTCCCTCTTGTCTTGATGGGCAGGCTGGGCACTGACTAGAACAAAAACCTCACAGGTATAAGCCAAGTCCACCAATGGTCACGACTTGAGTATTTTGTTTTTGTTTTTTTTTTAATATTTTATTTATTTATTTATTTGACAGAGAGAGAGAGCTAGAGCGAGAGAGAGAGAGAGAGAGAGAGAGAGCAGGGGGAGTGGGAAAGGGAGAAGCAGTCTTCCCGCCGAGCAGAGAGCCCGATGCAGGGCTCGATCCCAGGACCCTGGGATCATGACCTGAGCCGAAGGCAGACGCTTAACGACTGAGCCACCCAGGCGTCCCACAACTTGTTTTAAATGTCTGTCTGTGACCTGATTGCTACAGAGAGTGCCTTGGTCCTTACGGGGAATACCCAGTTGTCGGGACATGCACAGAGAGGATCACGATAGCGCTAGAATGCTGCGGTAACAGCTTTAGAAAGGACAAGTGTGCCTACTATGTTTTTTGGAAGCCCACTGTCTGAATGTCGTTTCATTCAATCCTCATTTCTTTTGTTCCTTCATTACTTGGGCCAGCGTGCCTATCCAAGGACAGTTTGGATCGTCTTCATCCATTTCCCCAGAAAGTTCCATCATTTCTCGCAGGAGTTCTGGAGTGAACGCTTTCTTGCCACGCCAGCAGCCAGAGTCTGAGCAGATCTTGTGCCAAGATGCAGTGTTGCTCCCATGGCCACGGAGAACTCGGCCCTGCATTCCGTAATCCTGGGAGCCTTCACAGAGCTCCACGTGTGCTCAAGAGGAAGTCCCCAGGAGTGACTGGGGTATGTATCAGGCAGGAAACCCTCCCCTGTTTCAGTAACACTATTTTAAACAGCATCAAATAGTGGCTAAAGCTAGAGAGAGAAAGGGAGCCCAAATATTTCACTTGCATGAGCTCAAGAGCACTTACTCTGAACAAATACAGTTTCCATCAATAGGAGCCCGGCTCTATAAACCACAATATTATCACATAGTGGAATATTAACATCCATAAAAAAGAATGAGGAAGTTTTAAAAATATATTGATAGGGAAAGTTATGCAATGTATATCGTTCTGCGGAAGAAGTTCAAAAAATGTGTACATAGTGTGCTTCCTCTTTGTCTAAAAGGAAGGATGACAACAATGTATATTTACATGTGTTTGCATTTGAATAAAGAAATACTGAAAGAATACACATGAAATTAATAACAATGGTTGCCCCTGGCAGAGGAGAGAGGAAGGAGAGGCGAAAGGGTAGGTTGGTGACATGGTGAGTTGAAATTTACCATAAGCTTTTTTATTGTTTTGATTTTGGGCCATGTGAATTGCATTACCTAATCCCAAAAAATGTTGGAGGAAAAAGGGATCCGTACTTTGCCTAATTTGATTAAAGAACAGCACAAGAAGAAAAACCAGGATCAGAAGCTTTGGATGGAACCATGCCTATTTAGGTTGCCTGGGATAACCCCAGTGTGAACAAAGAGCTTGAAAAATCCCAGGAAGGACGCTAGGCAAAGGGAATGCTTTATCACAGCTTCAGAGAATCCAAAGCCAAGATAATGCCGGAGGCAAGAGGTAGAACCAGCAGGCTTCCATAACCTGCAGGAGATGTTAGACTGTGAAAGTGGTTAGAACGCATTACCATCTGGACTTAGAAATCTCACACTCTGACTTATGTGAATTTTGACTGACCTTCCAGACCCATGATTCCATAAGTTGTTCAGGCCAGATGTTCCTGGACAGTGAGAAGGAGCTCCATTCTCCAGCCACATCCGAGCCGAAGGTACACAATGGTAGGTCTGAAGCAATCCTCTGTGATTCAGAGAGTTTGTGACTTGGGTACCGAACCCAGACAAGGTTAAATAAATTGTACACCGTAAACTGGCTTTCCTTTCCATTTTAGAAATATGATGTAAGTGTCTTGAGGTCGGGGACATATACATCCTACCCATTTCGGGGCTGCTTGTCGAAGGAAGAACGAATGAATTGTCTAAAGCCTACAAAATACGCTTTACTGGCAAGTTATTTGAAAAAAAATATTTATTTGCAAGAAGTATTTAAATTCTTTTCTGAAGCAACCAGGACTCCGGGCAGTCTCTAACACGGGTCAAAATGTGGCAGTGGCCAGTAGAGGGCAGTGGTGCCTTTACCAATTAATAAAAGAGAGCATGAGAGTGCACATGTGTGCGGCAGAGTTCACACACTCCTCAGTTCCTTCTCTCCCAAGTTAGCTCCTTCCCGCTGTTTCTGTCAAGATAGAATGACCTGCCCTCGCTCAATATGTACACTTCGTTGATGGACAGTTGAGGTCATAGTCCTTGACCCACAAAACCCCCTTGGCTAGACTTGGCAAACCCACTGTGTGCTGGAATGAACTTGAATTCTACATTAATACCTTCTTAATAACATTCAGAAACTGTGGGGATTGTTTTCTGGGAAAAGAAGATACCGCCTCCTTCCCTCTTCCCCTCAGGGCCTCTGACCCCTCTTTATCTCCTGACAGGCACCATATCTAATCATGGGAATGAGGGGTAGCCTCAGCAAGACCTGGGCTCTTTCCCGGTGGAGGGAGCAGGCAGCAACAAGCACTGGGCCACGATTGTGGGCTGCTCAAATATTTAAGGGTACAAAGAAGCAGCTGTCGAGTACTTGTGTGCTTGGGGAGGGAGAAGCGAGTCAGACTGATAATTAGCCTGCACCAGGTTCTTGCCATGAAGGTTTCTCATCCCCCCCGGGGCCCCTTGTACCCAACCTACTACATTCAGTCCACCCCAGATGGGACTGTTTCTTCCCCCTGCATCCCCTTCCTCCGAAACTGGGAAATGAGACTTTCTGCTATAGAGTAATGAGTGAGTACCCCATAAACCTGGGCCAGGTCCTTCAACCCTGAGTTTTTCCAGACTTCACTCTATCTGATCAGTGGGAAAACTGGACTCACCCTCTCCCCACCTCCAACCTTGACAATGGGTGTGCAAAGCCCACGTACCCATGGGCGTACACCTCTCTGGCACCTCTCTGGGATCACAGATCCACAAACTAACAAGCCACGTGGCGCCAGGCAAAATGCAAATGGTACCAACGAGGGCAAAAGTCAGTATGTCAGTTACGTAGAGTCGCCTGGGGCCCACGGCCCGAGCGTGGCATGGAGTACGATCAGGCACAAGGAGGTCTCAGAAAGGAAAAGGAGAATGATCGCAGTGGTTAAATAATAACCATCTTTACGTGCGTGTAACTACTTCCGAAATGCTGGGTCACAGACTGCATTGTGAGGCAGGCCGGCACGGGGACGGCCCGTTTTATTTTACTTATTTATTTATTTTTAAGATTTTATTTATTTATTTGACAGAGAGCAGAGTGAGAGAGCAGGAGCTGGAGGGAGGAGGGGGTAGGAAGGGGCAGAAGGAGAGAGAGATGCAGACTCCCCACTGAGCAGGGAGCAAGAAGGGGCTCTATCCCAGGACCATGCAATCACAACTTGAGCCACCCAGGAGCCCCAGGGACAGCCCCACTTTAAAGATGAAATGGGTACAAAGGCAGCTCAGGCGACCCCCTGTGGTGATACAATTCCCCCTGACTTCATAGCCAAGTCCTCCTGGATCCATCCTTTCCACTGGTCATGATGGGCAGAAGTCACTGGCAGGAACAAACAAGCTTCCAGTGTTTCACACAGAGGAGACAGAAAGCTCAGTTTGGAGGATTCCGGCAAGGCCTTTGGGGATGGGAGCCCCATGGGCACCCCACACACACCCCAAACTTTGTGGGTGGGAGGGAGCTCCCCAACTATAAGCTTGGGCTTACAGAGCTAAAAGGAACAACAGAAGCCATCTGTCTTGCTTCTCAGAGGTACAGGCTAAAGGCTGTTTTGTGATCACGGTTTATTTTACCCAAACATTGCAAACAAAACAAAACAAAACTGCAACCCTACATGTCCTAAGCCCAAAAGAAGCTACATCAAGGGGGCAAGGGTACAAACCAAGTCTCATTAGCCTTCCTAACCCCCAGGAGTGAAAGATGCCTTCCCTCCTCCTGGGGCTCTGTTGTCTTCTCCAGCAGTGATGATCAGGAAGGAGCCTCTAGGATTATTGCTGGAAGCACTGGCTTGGGGTGGCGGGGGCAGCTAGGAAGGCTGGAAGGGGAGATGTGTGAGGACGGGAAGCTATGTAAGTGGAGGTGGAATCAATGTAATTGTGGGTGCCCAGTGCCAAATATGTTCTAGAAACACTTTAGGACACCATTGACTGGGTATATCACTACTTTCCGGTAGGAAGTGATGGAAAATCACGATACTAACAAAATGTATTATATTATTATGCCTGATACAGGTGCCCTATTATCTACGCATATTATCACTCGCGATGGTCCAAAACCTGGGATCCATTCAAAGCAGGAATCGTTCCTGTCCTTTCACAGATGAGAACACAGAACCCGGAGGACTGAAGTGATTTGGTGATGATACACCGAGACTCAAACCCAGGACTTCAGGCTCTGTTGAGACCTAGTTTTCCGTTTTCCGGGGGGGGGAGGTGTTGGGAGACAAAGGGGCCAGATGGGCAGCATAGGCCTCCCGGCTGTGTGGAGTGGCCTTGCTGTCTGGGAACTTGCTTGGCCTCCCGCCCCTGTGACCTGAGCGAGAGGGAAGAAATTGGTGGGTGCGGTGGGAGGGGGGAGTGTGGAGAGAAAGACAGAAAAGCAACGGACTGGAAATCTCTGCTCTTGGAGTCCGGTCCAGATCGTGCTTTCAGCGGTAGCTTGGGCAAGTCACTTCATCTCTCTGAGTCGGGTTTATTATGTAGAACAAGGTATTGGAGCAAATGATTCTCAGTCCCTTTGAGCTCTAAAATGTTAGGATTACGTATTTATCTCTGCACGCACACACACACACACGCACACACACATACAGCATTGCACCCAGATTATGAATGCTAACGTTAATTAATTCATTAAGTAGTTATCGGTGCCTGTTACATGAGAAGCGACATTCGTGCTCAATTATGATTTAGAGGTGAGCGTAGGCCACATGCATATTTGACTTTCAGGGTAAAGTCAGATTCTTTATGCTGGTATATCAGTCTGTGTGTATCAAGAAGAGGGCTGGAAATTTGGAATAGATCGTCAGCAATTGGGGCTTGCAGGAAACTCTGAGTGCCCACATAAATGCCAGCTGTTTATAAGCTAACAGAATATATCTTGTGCGTTAGCTAAACCATATATCTAGGGACATATGAAAACATAACGAAACCAAGTACATAGGCTCAATGAACTGTTTCACGTGCCCAAGAGCGACTTTGCCCTTGAGCAAGAGATCGTTTTAAGAGTTGCCTTCTCGTCTGAGCTTTCTCCTGCATTAGGGCAGCAAAAGGACTAGAGATGAGAAGGGGTGATGCATGGTGGTCTTTTGCTGATGGAGATAATTTTCTGAGCCCTGGCAGGTAAACATCTCTGCTGCCCACCTCTGCCCGGTGGCCCCATGAAATGAGACCATTCCCCTGTCTTTTCCAATTTCATTGTCCTCCTAATCCCACCATGAAGCTGGGCTTGAGGGTGGAAGCCGGGCAGGAGAGAGAGCCTATTCATCTAAGACACAGAGAGGTTAAGCCAATTGTCTTGGCCCACACAGGAAATCAGAGGCCGGGACCATGGCACAGCCCTGGAATTCATGAGCTCTAGGCTTCGCTTCTAGACAGATGTTCGTGTTTCCTCCAATGTTTGTTTAATGGTAGAAACGTTTCAGTAGAAACCAGAGACCTGGCTTCTCTGAGGCTCACCTGTTGCTTCGGAATGTATTTATTTGTACGCGGGGCCCCATCTCAGCATACTGTTCCCTTCCTACAGCCAGAAGGCTGATGTGCTCACGTCACGGTCTCCACGGCAACCGGCTGTGATATTACAAACAGCAGATTGTGCCTTGAGGTAGATAGCAAGTGGCCCCAGCAGGTAAAGTGGGCCAAACAAACTTCCTGTTTCCAGGCAAAGATCTAAAAGAAGAACAGTAAAATGTTCCCTGGCTCTCCCAGCCCCCAGACATGCTCTTCTCCAGGGCAACAAATACCTTACAAATTGACATTGGGTGTTGGGGGGTTTTCCTTAGTTTTTCCTTCTTGCAAAAGGAGGCAGAAGCATCTTCCTTACTGATGGCTGCTCCAATCCGCCATCCCTCTGTTGCCTCTAATTTACTCATAAACTAAAGGCAAAGAAGGGACCCTGGCTTCCCTTGGCGCAGAGGTGGACTGGGTCTGGACCCTTAGGTGTTTAAGTGTGCGTTCTGGTCATGGTGGTGATGAGCCATCATGGGTCTACACTGGGTCATCCCCAAAGTAAGAGGAGGAAAGCTAGAACTATGGAAAGCCATGCCTCCATCACTTAACACATCTGTTTACCAGGAAGCCCAGAAGGCCAGGGGCCTTCTCAGAGTTTGGTTCCAGGATCCCCGACAGCCTGACCACCGCTTCCTACAACTACAAGGCTGTCTGGGGGTCAGGCCCTCATCCAAACCATCCCCCAGGTAATTCACCTGCTTTTGATGTTTCCCGTGTCTCTAAGCTTAGAGCCACCTCTTACACCATGACGTTGTTCTAAGGCCCTGGAAATGGAATAAAAGAGCCAAAGAAACAAAGATGACCAGTTCAAGCCCTCCTCTAGACCCCCTTATAACCACTTTCCTCTGGCTTCTCCTGAGTCCTGCTTCCAGGGCATGGCCACAGCTGACTGGGCATTCTCAGCAGGCCTGACCCTTCAGTCCTGAGGAGCTCAAGGAACTGAGCTGACATACAAATCTTCGTGTGTCTAACTCATACACAAAAGTGCTCACCAGGTTTCTCTTCCGTACATTGTGGATGATAACAACATTCCCCAAACCACCTGCATTTCATGCAGTATATGCTCTTGCTTTTAGCAAGCAACTATAGTATCCATATCTTGGGAGGATGTACTTGGTCATCACACTGAAAGGAAGCCAACACCTTCACAGTGGTTTGGAGAAAGAGGGATGCTACGGAAGCTGTTCTCGGTCCCCACAAGTCCTGCATGTCCGAATCTTTGCCGTCCTACAAGACCACACACAAAGGCCAACTTCTCCACAAAGCTTCCCTCAAACACACATGGCAGGTACTTCTTCTCCCCCTACAGACCCCCCATCTGATCCAAACCTCCCTCCAGGTAGGTATCACTGTGTGTTCACACGTGAACTACATCTTACCTTCCTTACTAGATTCTGTAAGGCATTTAAGGACTATGTCTGGTCACTGTAACCTCTTTTGCCTGGAACATAACAGCTACTTAATAAACTACAAACTAAATAACTATAAATCAATGAACTTGATTATCTGGACTATTTTTACCTTCTCCTTTCACTTCTTAATGGGTCTTCTCCCTGCCTACCACACAAAGGTGCTATTTCACTGGTGATTTATGTGCTGCAAAGCTTCCCTCTTCTACATTCTCCAATGAGACATGGAGATTAATACTACCCAAGCAGCACCTTTTGGGCAGTGAGTTCCCCAAAAGGCATTCCTTTTATTCAATCAATAAAAACAGAAATCTCTTTTGAGATCTTTGCTTAGGATTCTAGACTCTGTCCTTGAGCTGCAGGCAAAAGACCTCCCTTTCCAAGATTACTGGATCCTTTCTTCTACACAAATTAAAGTGTAACATATCCCAATCGAGCATATCTCTAGGGTTGGTTAGTTCTGCTAAATGTACCATATACTCTCTTCTTGCAACAATTACCTGAAGCTTTGGCTGCAGGTCATGGAAACCCCAAATATTATTGGCTTAAACAAGATGGAAATATATTTCTCCATCTCATAGAAGAAGTCTGGAGGAGATGGTACAGGAGTTCCGGGGGAGCTCCCTGAGGTCATCAGGGACCCAAGATCCTTCCATCTGGCCTGCTATTCTCAGAACTTGGCTCCTGCCTCATGGCTCATGACAACTGTTGAGCTCCAGTTTTCTTGGCAGCAGCCCACCAGCAGAAACAAGAAGTAGCAAAGGACATGCTTCTTCCCTTTAAAGACACTTTCTGGAACTTTCCCATGACACTTCCCCTAAATTCTACTGGCCACAGGGAGGTTGATAAATGTCATCTTTATTCTGCTTTAGCTTACGAATCCCAATGCTTAGGATTCTGTTTCTAAAAAAGAAAGGGCTAATAGCTACCAGGGAAAACCATCAGACTCAGCTCCACTTTCTGTCCTGAAGAATTCATTTTCCATCTCTGAGAGACTAGCTTTCTCATTCCTCGACAGGGTCAGGATTGGCAGAATGGCTATGTCTCCCCTTGTTTTTTTGTAAACCAGGAGTTTAAATGGGGCTGGGGGAACCCAAGGTATAGCAGGTCAGGTGACTCTCTCAAAACCTGTAGCAAATTAGAGCCAGGACAGGAGTCTTGGCGCTCAGCACCCCCCGCCCCCACCAGAATCACCTCTTTAGGAGGCTCATCTGGGTCCAAGCCAGGAGCAGAGGCTGTCCCTGCACCTGCCCATGGGTGCCAATGAATGCTGGGATCTGGAGACATATGGGACTCCTGGCCAAAAGCAACCTCAGGAAGCTGTAGATAAGAAATCTGTGCCCAATGGCATTGGGTTCCAGTGTGTTTGTTCCGGGAGCAACATCAGGCTGCCCCTCTACACACCACCCTCCTCCCAGGGCAAGAACTACGCTTCCCAGACTAGCCAACCACCCTCACCCGGCATGGTGGTCTCCTGCCACTTGGCAGGGAGTTGGGACCACGAAAAGCAAACCACATAGCTTCACCCATTCTTGGGGGCCCTGAGTGTTGTTCAGGCCCTCGAATCCCTGCCTGGGCTGGTGGCTACATGCAGACTTTCCTGTTATCGTCCCGAATCTGGCCCGGCCCCGCCAGTTCTGATGCTGTCTACCTGAGTGGGACCTGCCCTCCCACTGATGGTTTCTCCTCCACGGAGCCTCAGGACAGGTATTTGGCCTGGCAGTTTGCCTGCCTCCCCTCCCCAGGTGCCGGGGCCTCTGAACATCCCACAGACTGTGGGGGCGATGGCTCTAGTTCTGAAACAGCTCGTACACGTTGCGGTGTCCCGGGGAGGCAGGGATGTGCCAGCTAGGGGGCTATCTTGGGCTGGAAGGCAGGGAGATTGGGCTCTATGCTGGGTGAAGTGGACCCACAGGGAAGAACGGCACTGTCCCACCTGAGACACCTTCCTAATGGGGCAAATGGAAGCTCTCCAGGTCTCCGTCCTTCAGAAATGTAGTCTCCCTTCCATGGCTGGGATGAGCACCTCCATCCTTAGACAAGTTTATCTTAATCCCCTTTCACAGATCCCCTTTCACTGAGGCCTAACCATTAGTAGGGAGTATAATTTCCCATTCAATCTATGTATTCTTACACAGGTCATCTACCCTCCCTAAATGGGTTCTGGGGCTATTAGCCAGGCCAGCCCTAGGGTTAGATCTACAATGTTGGAGTCTCTCTCTCTCTTAAAAAATAAAAACAAAAACAAAACAGTATCAGAGCGTTAACCTTTAGGACAGTGAAGCTAAGCTTCTTTATCATCGAACAACGTTCCCTTTCTCTTCCTCCTCCTCTTTTCAAAATGAAATCTTCACCTTTAAGATGAAAATCTTCTCTGATGGCTTGCTCAAGTCCCACTTCTCACTGTTCTCCCCAAAGGAAACACTACTGCTAGTCTGGGTTGTGCCCCCCTGGCCCACAGGTGTATGCGGAATCCTCTTTTCCCGGCAAAGCAACAAGAGCTGGAGAAAGGTTTGAGAGCACCGTCTTTGCTATGCCCACCCTGGTCCTATTGTAAACCAGGAGTTTTTTCCCCTGGTGTCTTCCTCTCCTTTCTCTCCTCAGAGAATCTTCCAAGAACAGGTTCATGGCAGCCCTTTCCCACTCTACTTCAACTGAGTGCCCCCTTACATGACCCTCTTCACACCCCAAACTTGGGGGAACCAAGGGAAGGCTGTCCCACAAGGAGAATAAGTGGATATTCACTCTGGCTGGGCAAGAGGCCTTTTTCAGCATGTGGGAAAGAGCCACAGATGCCTGAACTCCTGTAAAACAGTATCCAGGGAGCCGGTGTCTCCAGGATGTCCCCAAGTCTGCTTTGGAGAAGTAAACCAGGCTGGAAAATGGCTGCATGACTCTGCTTTCCAGACAGGCGAACCCAGATGTAGAGAACTAGATCTGCCCGAGGACATCCTGACTCTTGTACCAGTCAGATCCTAGCCAGGTTTCCACAGAGAAACAGCTCGCTCTGCAACACGGTCTGACTCAGTCTCTCTTTTGGTTTTAGGAAAACAAGATACAATAGAAAGCCCATCACTTGTGGCCATTCGGATGCTGGGTTCTGTTCTTCTCACACAGTTAGACCTTCATGAAGAACTTCCCATGTTTTGCGTTGTCTCCAGATGAGAGGTGAATGGGGAACACGTCTTAACCCTCCCTGAGATTTCTAAGTCTTAAAAATTCAAGTCTCAGAGGGAAAGAGCTAGGAATTAAAGTCTCATTGCTCAATGCAAAGATCATGGTCTTCAAATCCTGGTTCTTCTACTCACTAGCTGTGGCGTGGGGGCAGACTTTCTTTCTTTCTCTTTCTTTCTTTCTTTCTTTCTTTCTTTTTCTTTCTTTTTTTTTTTTTTTTTTTTTTTTTTTTTTTTTTGTGGTAGCATCTCCAGGACTCCGTTCCTTTGCCTACCCGCTGCAGGGTAAGCAAACTGATCTCTCACAGTGGTTCTGGGAATCAGAAGAGGTAACACGTAGAGAAGGAGCTAGGTTGGTCACTGGCGCCCATGGGGTAGCTTGCCAGAGCAGCTCCGTAACCTATTTCGTTTCTTTGAGAGAAGCATTGTCTTATCATAATTAGTTTAAGTCAGTGGACTTCATGCATTTTTTTTTTAAAGGAATTCTTTCCACACTTCCAAGTCTGCGGACCATCACAACCCCCAACCTTAGTGGCAGGCGAGAAGGTTTTTTAAAAAATGTTCATAACAATGGCTCATTGAGCAAAGCCCTGCAAATGAACCAGACAGCTGAGGCGGTTTTCTAGATAATCCCCACCTCAAATCGAGTGACGCCTGCTCTGATTGATGGGGACACTTGTCTCCGTTCCCTGCCTCATCTTGCCCACTGCAGACCCGGTTGTCTCACTGATCCTTCAGTTAATATTCTTTTAAAAAGATAGTGTTGATCCACCATTCACTGCAGGCTGTACTGAGGTAGTTCAAAGATCCTTTGAAGGAAAGAGAATGATCGGGTCTCTTAGTCACCACCTCAGATGCGAGTTTTTCAGAGAAGTAAAATCGGGAACAAAAAACAGAATAGACTCCCTAGCTCACTAGTCTTTGGAAAAGCCAGAAACACAGCAGCCCTGTTTGTTGCCTCATAAGGGTTTACCACACTTCCATAAAGGGCCCAAGGCGTATAGGAGGACAACCGATTTGCAAGGAGAGAAGGGAAGCTCAGAGAGGTTAGGAGACTGGTCCACGGTCATACAGGAAAGCAACGGTCACAGTGGAACAGTGTGGAACAGTCCAAGTCTCCAGATGTCAGAGGCTTTTCAGAACACTCAAGAAGCCTTCTCCTATCCTTTGGGCCCAAAGAAGCCTTCTCCTATCCTTTTGGCCCAGTTTCACAAGAAATAGCTTATGCCCTGACAGCCCCATGCAATTTAAGGAATGCCAGAGGACCATCCTTCCTCCCTCACTATCCCCTTCAGCCAGAAGAATTCCTCCCACTTAGATGCCTGAAGTGATTCATTCCTTGGAGGATTCCCAATTACAGGTCCACAGATGATCCTGGGGCTGGTCCACCCTGAGTCATTATGCCTGGGGTGGAACCCGAAGATGCAGGTTTGCTAGAATTTCCCCAGGTGACAGGCAGCCAGTCTTAAGAACCACTGCTTTTTTTTTGCATCCCTGGCTATCCTGTTTGGAAAAGGAAGGACACCTGGGAAGAATAAGCCAATGAATGGCTGGAAACTTAATGCAAATTTTTCCTGGGCCTGAGAGATGGCCCCCAGTACACGGTGCAGATACACTTAGCAGTGCGAATCACACTTCTGGCCTTCTTGCAATTCAAGAAGGACAGGCTCTAGAGATTCTTTTTTCTTTTTTAAGTAATCTCTACACCCACCGTAGGACTCAAACTCATGACCTTGAGATCAATAGTCACATGCTCTACCAACTGAGCCAACCAGATGCCTCATTTTTTTTCCCTTTTTTTCTTTTTTTAGGTTTTTGGAATTCTTTTTTTTTTTTTTTTTTAAGATTTTTTTAGGGATGCCTAGGTGGCTCAGTCAGTTGAGCACCTGCCTTTGGCTCAGGTGGTGACCCCAGGGTCCTGGAATAGAGCCCCATGTCAGGATCCCTGCTCAGCGGGCAGTCTGCTTCTCCCTCTTCCCCTCTCCCTGATCCTTCCCTCCCTAACTCTCTCTCTCAAATAAAAAAGAAATAAAATCTTTGGGGCTCCTGGATGGCTCAGTTGGTTAAGTATTTGCCTTCAGCTCAGGTCATGGTTCCAGGGTCTTGGGATTGAGGCCACATCATACCCTGCTCAGCAGGGAGCCTGCTTCTCCCTCTCCCTCTGCCTGCAGGTCCACCTGCTTGTGCTCTCTCCTCTCTCTCTGTTTATTTATAAATAAATAAAATAAAATAAGTAAAATAAATAAATATTTAAATATATTTATATATTAATTATTTATATATAAATTAATCAAATATATTAATATATAAATAAAAATAAAATAAATAAAATTTTTTAAATTAAGATTTTAAAAATTTATTCATTTGAGAGAGAGAGAGCATGAGCAGCAGGGAGGGCCAGAGGGAGCAGAGGAGAAGCAGACTCCCTGCTGAACCAGGAGCCCAATACAGGGCTCCATCCCAGGACCCCAGAATCACATCCTGAGCTGAAGGCAGAAACGCAATCCACTGAGCCATCTAGGCACCCCTCTTGGAATTCTTTTTTTTTTTTTTTTAAGATTTTATTTATTTATTTGACAGAGAGAGATCATAAGTAGGCAGAGTGGCAAGCAAAGAGAAAGGAGGAAGCAGGCTCCCTGCTGAGCAGAGAGCCTGATGTGGGGCTCGATCCCAGGACCCTGAGACCATGACCTGAGCCAAAGGCAAAGGCTTAACCCACTGAGCCACCCAGGCGCTCCTCCTCTTGAAATTCTTAATAAAACGTGGTCAGCACAGAGTTTCACAATTATAGTTGATCCAGAAACCTGCCCCATCCCCTCCACCAACACCTGTTAGTATTCCAAAGGACAGATTTTGTTGGGAAATGCTAACTTGTGTAAACCATTTTAGCAGCTTCCTCTCTAGGTAGCCTGGAAAAGTAAGGGAAGATTCAGGGAGCTGCAAAAATTCCAGGTTAAAAAACATTACCCGGTAAAACTTCACCTGCTTGAGAACAGCTCAATTTTAACATTTGATTGATCGATCGATTGATTTAAAGATTTTATTTATGTACTTGACAGAGAGAGAGACACACAGTGGGAGAGGGAAGACAAGCAGGGCTAGTTGGAAGGGGGGGACGCAGGCTTCCCGCCAAGCAGGGAACCCAGTGCTGGGCTCGGTTCCAGGACCTTGGGATCATGACCTGAGCTGAAGGCAGATGCTCAAAGACTGAGCCACCCAGGTGCCCCAATTTTAAGGTTTTACACAATGCTATCTAGAAAAATCCCAGATGTGGGTTCAAGCTTCCTGTAGTTTCCCTATGAAGTGAGATCTTACACAACAAAATTATTTCCTCATCAGAATATTGATATTAAGCACTTCTAGGCAGTGTTGGAGTTTCAAAGTCCTCAGTGTTGATACAATATAATACTCGGAGGCGAATATTAGTATGCTCATTTTACGACAAGAGTGCCGAGATTCAGGAAACTTAAGCCACTCACTGGATTACAGGAAGAGACGCAGAAATAATCTAGTCTAGCTGTTCCCAAGCCCAATTCCACAGCAGAACACTTAGTGCCCTTGCTGAAATCCTAGGGCCCTGGAAACTCTGCTTCAGCAGTTTTGGGGGGTAGGGCCCAGGGATCTGGGCTTTTAATTAACCCAGGTGATCCTTACGCCGCCTGGACCCATGCTTGGGTCCAATCCTCTCTTTTTTGACTGGGAAAATGAAGACCTGGAAAGATAAATGGAAGAACCCCCACATCACAAAGCCAGGACTCAAACACGAATGTTTCTCATTCCAAGTGTGTGGCTCTTGCCCTAAATCCCCGATGCCTCCCACTGGGGCAAAGGAGGTCATGGTGAACCATGGTGGTTCATGGAGGCCCACATACGCTCTCCAGCTGGTACATCTGGAGGCAAGAGGTGAAGGCACTTTGGAGGGTCAGCTCATCTTTCCCAAGCATGTGGGAGCCACATCTGTCCCCTATTCTTTTTGATGGCCTCGGGAGGTGGACAAAATCATCTTCCCAAATGAATGAAGTAAGATTCTCATGTTCCATTTATTTATTGTAATATTTATTTTTAATTATGTTTCCTTTAAAAGTGATCTGGCCTACCAAAATCTGTCTCCACACTGACACCTTTCAGAGACCCTTTCTCGACTTTATCCCCCGACGCCATCTCTCTTTGATCTCGTCCTTCCTCAGCACCTGTATGTCCTGTTGCCTTTGAAAGTGTGCTTTTGCTGAATTGTTGGCTGTACATGTCCTTAATACTTTATCATGGCCTGTGTCCAGCCTTCTCCGCAGGTAAAAATCTCTGTCTTCTCCTCACTCTGGGTCCCCGCTGGGCCTATACCAAGTTAATGGACATCGTCAATCAGTGGTAGAAGAAAACACTGGCTGAGAGTCAGTCCTCCTGGGTGTTAATCCCAGCTCCACCTTCCAGCAAGGCACTTCCTCAATTTCCCTACCAATAAGTGAAAGCATCCGACTGGATCAATATTTCCCAGGACAGGTTCCAAAGGCCAGTTTCTCAGGAGGTAAATGATTGTTCTAAGAAACAAAGTCACTCTGTGGTGAAGAATGTTTTGCAAGAACTGGAGTAAATGGGTCTTTACCGCCAGATGTCTCAGAGACTTTAACATGCATCATGAACCTCCACCAGGGGAATGGCTTGTACAGAACCCTTTTTTGGAAGGCACCCCATGAGCCTAGAGTGCTGCAACACTGACTTGGCCAGAGGCTGGGCAGGATGAGCTCCGGGGTCCCTTCCAAAAAGAAGACATGTAAATAGTGTGCTAGGCACTGAGCCAGAAGTCAGAGGGCTTGGGTTCAAAACTCTTCCACTTACAAGGTGTGGGGTGGTACTAAGCACATCGCAGCCCCCCCACCCCATCTGAGCCTCAGTTTCCCCAAACACACCTCACAGGGTCATAGTGGAGATGCAGCGCCTAGCATGTGACTTGGGTGAAAAAAAAAACCAAAAACACTTAAACTTGGCTTTCTTGCTATCTGGTGTTCAATGTCCTATTTCCCACCCAGGGAAATAGGGCTTCATTAACAGCTCCGTGGGATTGCCATCTGAAATAGCTCTGTGTATCTGCCCCCTAACTCCGTACCTTTTAAGGAGAGTTTTGATTCGGCCCGACCACTGGCTCACCCTGCCCCAGGCTTTTGGGTTCTTTTTCCTTCATCCTTTCTTGAGCAGAGAGGTACTCTAGCATTCAACATAGCCCAGCAGGTGGTTTAGCAAAGGGCTTGAGAAGGTGTGCACCCAGCCCCTGAGGCTCTTTTAACCAAGGGGGGGGGGGCATGGGAGTCTTGCTGGGATGAATGGGGTCACCTGACAGATGGTTTTAGGCAGTGAGCGGGACGAATTGCTTGCCAACACACAGTAGAGCCCACTCAAGCCTCAGGAATGTTATCAACTTTGCTCACCGGAAAGCAGGTATTTGTCTAGGCTGACCCAGGGTCAGGCATACCTGCGCTCAGTACAAGCGGTCTTTTCCCCAGGCTGAGCGTATGCATTTTGACTCTGCCGGGGTCAGGAGTCACCAGAAATAAAGGTCAGAGGTGGGTGTTGGTGGCAGGGAGTGGATTTCCGGTGCATTTTGTATTCATTGCAGAGTCAGAAAAGGTTACACGATTAACACGTTTATCAGTGTGGGTTGTTGGGAACCTCAGTACCCCCCTATCCCATTATATCAGATCCCACGACTGCAGTTCTGAACTTGAGGATTTCAATGCTTTCATCAAAGCCCAGCAAGTACTACCATGTACTACTACCCTAAATGCTTTACACATGTTATAAGTTCTTCAGTCCTCGCTATTCTGTGAAGTCGTTTCTAGTATTTTCTTCAGTTGCGCAAAGAGGTTAAATAACTTGCTAATATTTCCACGGCTATCTGCTGGTGACTGTGGTGAATCTAGGCAGTGTGGTTCTAGAACCGGTCATCCTCTCTTCCTTACCAGACTGCCTCTCTAAAGTAAATCAGTAAATCTTTCTTTCTTTCTTCCTTTCTTTTTTAAAGATTTTATTTATTTGAGAGAGAGAGAGAGACCATGAGAGAGCAAGAGAGAGCACAAGCAGTGGGGAGACAGAGAAGGGGAAGCAGGCTCTCTGCGGAGCAGGAAGCCTGACACAGGACTTGATCCCAGGACTCTGGAATCATGACCCGAGCCGAAGGCAGACGCTTAACCTACTGAGTCACCCAGGAGCCCTCCTGGTATTCTTTCTAACCATAGAAGGTACAAAGAAATAACTTGAAGAGGTGAGAAGGCCAGCACGGGTGACCTGGCCATTTCCTTCTTCATTGAGTCAACAAGTATTTTGTAAGTGCCTCCCATAGAACTGGCAAGGCTAAGCACTCAACTGACCGGAGTAAATGAGATTAAGATCCTTCCCATTAGCAGCTTCCAGATAGTAAAACAACTATGCAGTGATGGTAATATAAAAGAGTCTTACGCGTTCCAAAAGGAACAAGAAGGCTTTAAAGGACTTGAGAAGGGAACTTGTGGCTGAAGTAATCCCTGAAGGCTTCCTGGAGGAAGTAGAATTTGAACTTCTGCCATCACCATGCAGCTGTTCCAAGCTCTCGAGGCAGTCACTGAGCCCTCCTGGAACTCCTTACAGGATCCATCGCAAAGTTACAGCTTCCCAGCTGAGCAAAAACACCCTTGGGCTGAGCCAGCCCCGAGCCCTGCCAGCCATAATCCCCAGAGAGGACAATTCGGAGGGGCCTGTCAGAATTTCCTGAAGGAACAGCTGCTTTAAAGCTCAAATGAGGGGATAGTTTTGTAAGTTAATCCACTGATATTTTGCCTGCCTCTTCTCTGCGTTGCCAGGCCCTGTCCCTCAGAGACAGCCTAGCTGTGCAGGAAAGGAGAATGGACCCTGTCCTGGAGACAAGACAATAATGAGGTCAATGAAGCATAACAGGAATGAAGATAAAGGCGCTTTCTTGGGCCTCACTGCCCTGGGGTGACTTGTCCAGTTAATTTTTCCCCCTGCTAGCCTCCTTTGCCCCTCCTTCAACTCTGCTGGCTCTAAAGGCCCCAAAAAGATAAGTGAGATTGCCAGGGAGGTTGCTGGAAGGCTGGAGTTCCTGTCTTTGCCTTCTAGCCCCGCTGTAAGAAGACACAGAGATTGGGGATTATGTTGCCTCGTGGTGCAGATCAGGAGGATGGAGGCAGAGGAGGTAAGAGGCAGAGCAAAGACCACACAACAAGCTGGTATCCAGACCCCTGAAAAGTACCCAAGCCCCCAAGAGCAAAAATGAGCCTTGTTCCCCTTGGCGATGGCTAATTTTTCTTGATCGTTCATCCGTGTTTCTTCGTTCCATGGAAATTTATTGAACACCTAGCATCATCCAGATGCTACAACAAAGTTAAGTTTTCATAGTGGCCAGAACTCTCTCAAATACTAAGCTCCCTAAAAATGAACCCAAAATAAAAGACAAAAGCCTCGCTCCATTCTAGGCCCAGCTCAATTGTTCTATGGCATGGTTTGCATGTGCTTGGTACAACTCCTTCCAACACTGTGACATTCCATAATCATTGAACTGATTTATTCTCGGAGAACAGATGTCCACATATATTTGCTGCCATTAGCAATGCATTTATTCATGTATTCATTCATTCATTTGGAAAACATTTTTCAAGTATTTCATGCTACTGAGTTCACTCTGGTGGGGAGAGCGGACTTACTAATGGGGAGGAGGATGGACATGTGGCTCCGAAACAGAGAATTAATATCTTTTTGTTGTCTAGCATTTGACATCTGCCATCTTGTTACAGTTCCCCTGCAGCCTGTTGAGGGGGTGCTGCGGGCCCCTTTGTACAGAGGAGGGAAAAAAAACAGAGGCTCTGAGAAGTTAGGTAAGTGGCGCAGGGCCCCGTAGGTGCAAGCAAGGGACAGTCACCCCTGAAGAGATTCTCCCACAAAACAGGTATGTGAACTTTACACCGAGGAAGAGGAGGAAGAAGCAAAGACGCGTGGTGGAAAGTCCGTGGAACACCTTTAAAGGGCACGGATGCCCTCGTACTGGACGGCCATTGAAAGCCCTTACAGAGAAAGGAAGGAAGCTCTCTGACCCGAGGAAGAAGATGGCGCTGATGGAGCCCGTCGCACAGGTGTGCTCCTGACCTCGCCATGACTTTGTCAGCGACCTGGAGGGGCTCAGACAAGCCCTCAGCGTCTGCAGGGGAGGGAGTCACTAGAAGGAGTGCGGCGGGAGGTCAAAACGGAGGCCAGAGATGCACCATAGAGGATAAACCCCTTTGTAACAGCTTTCTTAAATCGCTCAGACCTGGGCATTCAGGTGAAGATAGGGGGTGGGGATACAAGCCTGGACTCCACTGGGGATGGCGGCAGCGGTGACAAAGGGGAACTAGCCCCCCGCCCCCCACCCCTCACCCCTGGCCTTGGCCTCGGCTTCAGGATGGATCAGGCGTGCCCTGGCAATCTCAAGGTCACCCCAGTGCATGTCGCAGGAGCACACACAGAGGAGGCTCCCAATTACTCATTAGCCAGGCTGGGTGCTGGCCCCCACGTCCCTGTCCTTGGCCGCAAACAGAGATGAAAGCCAAGCCGCAGCTCTGAGAGAGGCGGGCCTAAGAGTTCAGTAGCTGTCTCAGCCACTGGCATTATCAAAGCCTGGGACAGCCAAGACGAAGGGGAGGCCTCGCTTTCAAACACTTCCTCGCCTCTCAGCACTTCCCCTCCCTCTGCCCCTCACCCAAACAAATACAAGCAACAAAGCCCGCTAGGAGGGGACAGGGGATTTTAACAACTGGGTCCCAGGGCAAAGACTCCTTGAGCCGCTTTGGCAAGGACCGGCCAAGATGTGTTAATGAGAGGGAAGGGATCCTTCTGAAAGTCCTTTGACCAGACGCACGGAAGGCACTGCTCTACCTTGAGTCTGAGGGGAAAAAAACACCTTGGATTCAGGTTCAAACATGGCCAAGCCTTCCTGAGGCCTTGGTCCCACCTGGCATCTGCCTCCCCAACACCCCCACAAGAGGGTTGTGGGTAGGTGCTCATGTGACCATGCCTATCTTTGTTGCTCCAAGCTTCTCCCACCTACCCCTCACCAACTGAGATCATACAAGTCCAGAAATGTTGTCTGAAAGCACGCAGTTGGCAGCCATAATTCCCCACTACCCCACTCCGCACCCAGCCTTGGAACCAACCACGTCACTGGGCTGGTCTTAGTCCACTGCCCCAAAAAAGGAAATTCGAGAAATTCTATACAAAGAAACTGAAGCATGGTTGGAAAGGCCCAGAGTTCAGAACCTCCAAAAGTCCTTGTTCTTGACTCTCCAGTGTCTTCTTGGCTAATAGCTAATGGTAGTGAAACACCAACAAGGGATAAATGGTCGGGGCAGCAAGAAACAAATCGATGGGAGAGTTTACCCATCCTACTTTTCCAGGAGTCAGGAAACAGGGACTCTAGCTAGTATGCCCAGGGTTGAGCAGATGATTAAGGTAAATACCAAGACCTGGTCCCTGATCTCTAGGAACTATAACAATGAGTGCTGCCATTTCCTGAGCACATGCCATGTTCTCTGCTTTTTACGGGAATCGTGGAGGGTTGCACTGTGACCCACCTTTATAAAAGAAAACACTGCTGCCTACAGAGCACCTGGTCAGGTGGCCAGGCCGGAAGCCACCCCGCAGATCTAGCAGGCATGACGCGGATAGAGAGGAGAATGCACACTTGACACAGACAGCCACCTGCGAATTTCCCTTAGTCCTCACCTGGTGTCCCAGCACTTCTTTCTGTCCCCTTTGCTTCTCCCCTTCCCCACTCTGACCTTTGAGTCTGGATTTGATCCCTATCTCTCTCTTGTCTTCAGTTAGCCCCGCTGCTTGGATCTGTTCCTAGGGTTTCAGTCATCACCTTTTGCCTTGCAATTTCCAAACCTGTCTGTCCGGCACCCTCCCCCACCCCCTTGAAGCTGGGGGTCTCTATTCCCATCTCCAAATCATTCCCCATGCTTAATACCACCTTGCCATTCTCAGGAGACTATGCCTAGGATCTCTTTGCCCCTTGCTTTGATTTCAGTGGCCTGAACCCCCCTGTGATATTTTTAAAAAAGATTTTATTTATTCATTTGAGAGACAGTGAGTGAGTGAGCTGGCAGGATCAGGGGGAGGGACAGAGGGAGAGGGAGAAGCAGACTCTCCGCTGAGCAGGGGGTCCAAATTGGAGCTCAGAGCTCAATCCCAGGACCTTGAGATCATGACTTGAGTGAGCCCAAGTCAGATGCTTAACCGACTGAGCCACCCAGGTGCTCCCTGTCCCGATCCCTGACATTTTATTCTCTTCCTATACTTAAGTCTTCTTGAGTTCTCTTCAATATGTCTTTTGTTGCATCACTATCTTACTCAAAAATCTTCCTGGATCTCCAAACACCTATAGAATATCTCCAGATGTTGCAGAGCGCTCTGCGTTCCGGTGCCACTCCATTCTCTGCTCTCTTCTTCTCAGATCCTGCATCCCAGGATGACTCCCTATCCCTCCAGTACATCTCAGGGCTTCTACTCCCTGTGCCCTCCCGGACATCTCTCCCTATGAACTCTGACCTCCCTTGAGGATAGAGCTCGAGAAGGACCAGGTGTCTTATGTGGAGCTAGTCCCTGTGCCCACAGCTGGATGCGGCTCCTCCCTCCCTGAATTCTCAGAACCCTTGGTTATTTCACATCCTCGGGTTTGAGGGTTTTGCTTTGCCTTGCCTTTTGATGCCAGGGAAAGAGTTTAGGCTGTGACGTGCGAATGCTGCTGATCCCGCAACTTCCTAGGGGTGTGACCTTGGATGCTTTAACAGGAACCTTTCTTTCTCCCATCTGGAAAATGGGCAACAGAATACTGCTAACTGCTACAAAAGTTAGAAATGATCCCAGGGTGAAATCACCCTCCACGAGCAAGTGATGGGCAGGCAGTCGTGGTTATCGTGAGGCCTTTATGTCTCTCCCACGAGAACAGAAATTCCTCGAGATTTAGCTGACCCACTTCTATTTGATTTTGCAACGACCTCGGTCATCCGCGTGGAGCCAGGAATATAGAACCCTCTGAAGTGACGTTAGCTGAACGCTCACTGAACTGGGGGGAATCCAGACTTTCTCTGTTTCCTTTGCTGCTGCCCTGTCAGTCCTGCCACCCGGGAGCCCAAAGCCTCCAAGACCCCAACTCCAGCCCTCCCTGACGTCTGCCTCCATTTCCCCACCCCGAAGTGCCTCATTACCCACCCCCACACCATCCGTGTGAGATGTTACTTGAAAGAACTCAGCTGTAGGTGGAAATGAATGTGGAGAGCTGCTCAGTGGAACAGGAATCATAAATCACTCTGAAGTTGGGATGAAACCCTAGGAAGCCGTGCCGTGCAAACCACAATTCCCTAAACCTCTGTAAAATGTGGCCCCGAAACCCCTGGAGACCTGGCAAGACATTCCTTTCTCTCTGTTGCTTGGCACTTGGCTGTTCTAATTCTGGCTGAACCCCAGCGGCCCACAGGCATGTACGATCTAAAAGCCCCACCATCCTGGGCCCCATGTGGTCGCTTTGTCCCTGCATTAAGACCCTCCGGGTCTTCAGGTTATAAACAGGGACATCCAGGGTGACATCCTAGGCTACCTGGGTGGCTTCAGTACCCCGTCCTCCTCGCCTACTTATGGTGGCTTTCCCTCAGATCAAGGCCCAAGGCTTGGCTCTATCTCAGCCAGGGGTGGGCACAGCGAACCCCAATCTCTGGCCTTAGCTGTTGTGCCCGGGGAATCCTGGGGGGGAGCAAGGCCCTTGAGCCTGGGAGGGAAGAACACTGGTTGCAGATGCGAGCTGGCAGGAAGCTTTGATGTTCCGAGCAGAAGCGGGAGGCGTGGGAAGTGAGACTTCTGTTCCCTGGAGCTCCCACAAGGCAAAACCCTTCCGTTATCTTATAGGCCTGAGCATAGCCTAAAGGTGCTGGCTCAAGTGTGTCTTGGCCCAGAGTAAATCAGGCCCGAACCAAAGAATGCACTTGAATCAAAGTGGAAAATTAGACGCTGTGCAGGAGAAAGCTCTCCTCTCCAAAATATATATGCATCAAAGTGTACCCCTGTCTAGCTGGGACAGGAGCCATCAAAATGCAAATGCGGGCCTTGAGAATGCTAATGCTGGGAGTGGAGAACAATACCCAGACAGACTTCTTGGGGCCAGGGAGAGGGCCCCAGGGCAGGATGTGGGAGCCGAGTAGGGGGCAGGGATGAAAGGGGTAAAGGAAGCTGCGTGAGAGAGCCTGGAGATGAGAAAACAGCGGGAGTCCATTGAGGCTGAGTGACTGCGGGGGCAGGCCTGGAACCGGGGAGTGCTGCCGGGGATGGGTCAGAGGACCTACCATTGACCTGAGCTGCTTGCCCAGGAAAGAGGAGGGTGAGTTCAGGGAAATTTCTCTGAGGGGCAGCCCAGCGGGGTGGAGAGTCAGGACACGCCTGGAGCCCCGGGCTTGGACTTGAGGTCACGGCCTGGAGAAACAGACAGAAGGACCCGTGTTTCTGGAAAGGCGGTGAAGCCAGGAGACGTGCTCAGCTCCAGTGCAACTGGCATGCACAGCGCTCCACGCGGGCGCCTGGAAAGAGGGGCTGAGAGCGGGCTGGCGGGACAAAGCCGGGCCTGCAAGGTCTGCTTCCCTGGGTTGCATTCCTCCTCCTGCCTCTGCGCGTCACTCTCCTCTCTGTAAAGTGGCGGTCCCTGGTGCCGGAAGACGGGAAAAGTTAGAGCAGGGAGGCCAGCATGGGGTAGATGCTCGTGGGTGCTTGCCGTCATCTGTGTAGACGGAGAAACTGAGGCTCCTGTGGGTTTACGAGTGTGTATGCCACTCTGGATAGGGAGCAGCGGGAACGGGATTGCAACTTGGATCTGACCCTCCGGAGCCCGGAACTAAAGCAGTCCCACCTGCCTGTCCACTAGTGGCCGGAAAACAGAATCCTGACATGCGCCCTGGGATGCCAGGGAGGCAGAGGGGCCGTCAAAGCTGGGAAGCTAAGATCCTGCCCAAAGGAGGAGGGAAGACCCGGGGCCTTGAATGATGGTGGTAGAAAAACCCAACATCCATGCTCGGAGGGGTGGGACACTTATTTTTGGTTTGGGGGCCTGTTCACTCATTTCCCAGGAGGGCCTACTCCAGCCCTGGCCCATGGTTAAGCGGAACAAAACATTGCGGGACGACTGTCTCCCCACCCAGACTGCGAGTTCCTGGAAGACAAGTATCTGCGCCCCACCTGTGTGGCCCCTACCTGGTGTGGAGCCTTAGGGGGTGGAGCTCGCCCCACACTTTGTGTGATCACTGAACGGGTTCATTCACTGGAGAGTGTCTCTGGTGCCGGGCTTGGGCTCAGGGGTGGGAATTCACAGATGAATATGACAGGATCCCTGACCTCAGGTAACTCCTCTTAGTCTGGTGAATGAATAAAAGAAAGAAGGAATGAATGGAAGCTGGGGAGGGCCAGGCCCTTCTGCTAATTGCTTTAGGAACTGGTAGACAGCCCAGAGATAGACCCCTGAGATACCCTGCTTTCTCCTGGGCATCAAACCCGAGCCAGGTCGACAGGCTTGGCCACACTTGAGTGTTGGTAAGTGGCTGCTGTCCCAGTCTCGGGGCTCTGAACAAGCATTGTCTTTATAGATAAGGGGACGCACCGCCCTGCCACACACACTCCAGGCAGAGAGGCTCCTAGAGGGATGACTGGGCAGCCAGAGCTTTCTACATCTTCTCACCTAGATCACCCTGGGACGGAGGACGGCCAAGGCCAGAGGCCGTGGAAGGCAAGGCAGTGGGGAAAGCTGGGACTTTCTCCAGTGGGAAGCTTCGGCGGGGGGGGGGGGGGGGGGGGGCATACGGAGGAGCCCCTGGGGTTTCTACTGTGGAGAACCAACCAAAGGAGTCCTGTGGCTCAGAGCTCCCTAAAGATCTGCCTTTTCAGGTGGAGGCACATCCTTTCAGAGGTCAGTGGAAGGGTTCAGCAAAAATGCTGGATCGCGTCAAGGAGGGCAGCTTGCAAAATACTCAAGAACACATTTTCTCGTGTAGACAAGGCTTATACCCTATGGGGTTAACCACAAGGACCAAATGATGCATTCCCTCTTCAGTGGAAACGCCACAGCCTGAGGCAGGTGTGTGAGTGTGTATATGTGTCTGTGTGTGTGTGTGTTAGAACTGAAAGTGAAACAGGTCAGGGCATTTCTAGGGCTCATAGGAATAAACAGCCGGAGGGGGGCAAGGTTGGCTGGCGGCCCCAAGCTGTGACTGGTGGGACTCATGTGAAACGGGTCTGTATCCAAAGGGGCCTACTGTGAAACGGGAAAATGGCCTGCTCACCACGCCCTTCCTCACCAGCTTCGCCCTCAAGGAGTCCACAGTGCAGGCTCTGAACCACTGGTTACACAAGGGCGTCCCAAGACCAGGAGCCAGCCCTGCCCTGCCAGCTGGGTTAAGGGAATGATGGCCCACAGGAGGGACGACGTTCGATGGCTGACTTGTGGGAAGGGCGAGTGAAAGACACTGAGGGCAGACCTGACGGGACTCACAGCCCCAGGATCCAGGGCACGTGTCCATACACCCGCATGAACCAGAAGTTAGAAGAGAATGTCGACCGAGTCTGCTGCCATGTTAGCGAGTACGAAAAGGGCTGGGTTTTATAATCTGACATGCTGCACATTTTTCTGGGAGAAAAATTGAAAAAATTAAGAAACTGGACTTTTAAGATAGATGAGGATTGATGAATTCTCTTCAGTCCGACAACCCTTCTCTTCTCCACTGTTGTCACCATAACCACATCCCCATCGGCCCTCACCTCCTGGCAGATCTCTCACTTCTGCCCTTTCTCTTCCTCTCCCCTTGCCTCACCAAGGAATATTTTAAAAATAAAAGCTGGAACATATAATCCTCATCTTAAAGTCTTCCAGTGGCTTCCCCTAGCTCTCAGATCACACCGACCGCCCCCACCCCCGCCCTGCACACAGAACCTTGGCCCTCTTCCCTTCTCTCATCTCTACCCTGCAGCCATGCTAGCTTTCTCTGCTTCCTTGAATGTGCAAGAGCCTTCCCGCCGCAGGATTTTTGCACACTGATGTGACCACGCGTTAGGATTCAGTTCAGCTTTTAATTACATGTGTCTGGCGACTGTCTGACCAGCCACTGTTTAATTGAACTGATTGATGATGATCGTGAGTGCCTTTCCCCCATTGGACTGTAAGCTCTCTGCGGACAGAGGCCACAGCTAGTTTTGTCCTTACTGTAGTCCCAGTGCTGGACAGTGTGCCTGGAGCCCAGCGGATGATCAGTGTAAGTATGCTGAAGAACTGATGGACTAAAGTAACGGAGCAGCTCATTTCATAGACGTTTCCTTGCTGGGAAGTATTTGGGCAGATGAGGAGCCTGGGGTTGGAAGGGCAGTGACTCTCCAGAGATCACAGGGCTTGGCTCTCAAAGGGGAGCTGGGATTTGGCCCTTCCCCTTTATGTCATTTTGACTCAGCCAGTGGTCGGTGGTGGTGGTGGAGGCACACAAGTGTGCAAGTGTGCATGTGTGTCTGTGAGGAGGGGCGCTGGGTGGAGCTGATGGCAGAGCCAGCTTTTAGATCACAGCTAAGGGAGTAGTACCCCGAAAAATCTCTCACCATCGATAATGCTTCCCTGCTTTAGCACTTCTTTCCTTTAAAATAATGATGGTTGGCTCCCAGACCACAATAAGAATCCAAAACCAGAGTAAACATTAAAACAATATAAATTGTTTAAAAATCTGCCAGATTTGAGAATGCAGTTTTTAGTCCAAGAAAACATATAGTCTAAGCCTACTTCCTATCGGAACAGATCCTGAAATCAACAAAATATCAGAATAGATAACCAATATATTATACTGAACGGACAGAGTTGATTCTGCCCGTGGGCAGACAAGACTGTAGCCGTTGTGTCTAGATACACCCTCACCAGTAAGCTCTGAAGGGGACTCTCCTGTTTACCATCATGCTGCTGGGCTCCTAATAGGTGCTCCATAAATATTTGTTGAATGAGTAAGCGAACAGTACTTGCACTGGGCTGGAAGAGTCCTAGGCAGCAGAAGCAAAGCCACAGCACCCAAAGTGCCAGAGCCATCTGTTCTAGCATTTACGTGTCACCTCTCAGAAGGCCTGTAATTTTATAGTACAACTACAAGCAGAAAGCCAGAGACAGGTTGAACATTTTTGCCCATTTGAATGCAGGTAAGTTACCTCACTTGCCTGAGTTTCTACAACCCTCATCTGTTAAATGAGTACAATGATTCTTTACTCCTGAAGATACATTTTTTTAAATGAATTCAACCTAGTATTTATTGAGTGCCAGGGACTATGCTAGGTACAAAACAGAAGTGGCTTCTGTCCTTTCTAGCAGAGGAGACATTAAGCAAATAAATACACATAAACTTATAAAATTACAGTTTGGGATATGTGCTGTGATGGCAAACCACAGGGTGCCATGAGAGGCGGCAGATCAGGGTGCAGGGAGGGCCTAAGAAAGAACCATTTATTCTGAGCCCTGAGGATGAGCTGGGAGCTGGCCAAGAGAGAGGCTGAGGTGGCAGGTCAGAGGAACGGCACGTGCAAAGGCCTGGGGTCCGAAAGAACTGGGGCACGCAGTGGGCGTTCCTAGCAGTCAAGGAGAGACTGAGGGGAATGAGACCTGATTGCGGAGGGAGACTGATCCTGAAAAGGTTGTTGGGGAGGGGAAGCTCAGGAGTCCATTCACACGTCAAGAAAAGCTCTGCGACTGCTAGGTGGAAAACCGCTCGGGACAGAGGAACGAAGAGCCAAAGTTCCTCCCTTGGTCTTGAGAACAGAACCAGAACCTCGGGGCCAAGGACTTCACAAAGGATCCGGCCCCAACCTCCCCTGTTAAAGATAAAAGACAAGAGCTGCCGCTGAGACCTAGTCCGGATCTCACGTCCACCTCCCCGCGATCAGGGTGAGATCCCTCCTTCCAACCCCTCTTGCGCTAGTCCCGGTTCTGGGGTCCCTGACGCCCGCAGGCGGGGGCAGCCGGGCACCCGCTGGGGTGCAGGAGACCCGAGGCAGCCTGCACGCGGCGGGCCCGGCGGGAGCTGCCTGCGAGCCGGGCGACCCCTCGCGCTTTGCGCAGCCAGCGCGGCTCACATTCTGGAATGGAAACTTGGAGCTCAAAGGCCCTGAGGCAGCCTCCGGCGTAGGCGGCTCAGCCCTTTCTTTTTTACTTCCCTCCCAGGCGTTACCTGCCTAAACAAACAGCCAGAGCCTCCCACCCGCTGCACCCCCGCCCCCGGGACAGGAAACAAGCAGTGACAGCTACCCGCCCGCGCCTCCCTTGCGGACCCCGGCGCGGCCAGGCTAGCAACCCGGCTAGGCGGCGCTCCCATTGGCTGCGCCCGGCTAGGCGGCGCTCCCATTGGCTGCGCCCGGCTAAGCGGCGCGGCGCTCGTCCAATCGGGGGCCGGGCAGGGCGGCCGCGCGGGGAGTCCTCGCCGCCGGGAGGCCGTGGGGAGCGAGGTTTTACATGCCTGTGGTATTTGCTCAGAGGGGCATGACCACTCTGGGCAAGTCTTTAAATGTGAGTCAGCTTTCGGCCGATCCCTGGGAAAAATTCCTTCGGTGTTGTCAGGCAGGGTTCGCTAGCTGTAGCTTTTTTTTTTTTTTTTAAACAATTCAAAAGGGATAATCCCACTGAATGGGGAAAGGCATTCGGACCCTGTCGCTGGCTCCCCAGAGAAGGGGCCCGCGGGCAGTGCTTGGGGGCCCCAGGCACCTCCACGGTGGGGCGGTCCCCCCGAGGTGGCAGGCCCCCAGGAGCCGGTTTCCAGGAGGGCCAGGACACCTGCCCTCTCTCCACTGCATCCTCGGCCCCCTGCTCAGCAGGGCACGTGGGGGCCAGAGGATGCATGGAATGCAGTAGGAACAGTGCCCCCTGGAGTTGTGCGGCATACCCGCCTTAACCTGGGAAACGCCCGATGGCCTGCTTTCCTTCCCTTGGTTGCTTCTCGCCCATATCTCACTGTGCTTCTGGTCTGGGACCCCGCACTTAATAGCTGTGTGATCTTAGATCGATCCCCCTACCCCCCAAGCTCCAGGGCCCTCATTGGCAATGCCAAAGGCAGAGGTGGAGGAAGTGAAGTGGTCTGGGAGGGCGGGGTGTTCTCCTAGCTCGGTTTCCCTAATTGCTTGGGCAAGTCGTGTCTGTACGCCCAGCCTCGGTTTCCGTATCTGTAAGACGTGGGAGTTGTTCTAGAAGAGTCCTTAAGGGGCGTCCTTGTTCTCCGAGTGTTTCCACCAGGCTATTCCTGTAGTTCCCTCCTGGAGCCCGTGCGCTGGGGATAGAGGAAGCCCACTGGCCCTGTGTCCTTCTAGTGCTCCCAACCTTCGCTCCCCACACATCATCTCAGAGACTCTCAACAGTCAGGATTGGGAGTACTGAGGAGAAAAAAGAAAAAAGAAAAAAAAAAAAAGACCAAAAAAGGATGAGGGCAGAGGGAAATGAGCAGGGACTGGAGGGATTTATGTGCAATTTGATTTAAATGAACATCTTGTGCAAAAGGAGAGGCAATTTGGCACCTGTTACTAGTGAGTTAGGCACTCCTGGTAATAAGGATATAGCACTGTGAAGACCATGTTAGCTCATGTGGCAGCAAATTGTAAGAAGGGTTGAGAGAGAGGCTGTCGAGCCTCTGCCTGGGAATCTTGTAAAGATATTGTAGGCACCACACCCCTTCATTTGAGGGGCTTCGAAACCCAGGCAAAACGAAACCGGTAGAGCCCTCCGAATCCTGGAGAACATTGGAGAACTGGATTCTTCTGGGTGTGAAAAGTATGGTGTGTTAAAAAGAACATTGCACTCTGCTGCTAACTCAGGGGTGTGACCTTGGGCAAGTCACTTGCCGGTTTACAGTCTTCATTTGCTGCAGCCTGAGGGGTTAAACTGACCTCCTAAAGACCTCTCCAGCTCTGACACATCATAATTAAATGGAATAATGTGTGAATAATTGCTTTGAAAACTACAGAGCACGGGGGGGGGGGGGTGTTCTTTCTGTTGTTATTTTTGTATAGATAAAGATGACCTGAGAGTTCTTTAAGTTCTGCAACAGGTTGTAAATCAGGACATCCACCGCCCACCATCTGAGACTGCAACAGGGCATTTGTCTGGCAACAGAGTTTTGCTGTGGTTTGTGAATCAGTATTTTTTGTTCTGTTCCTAATATCAGCTCCTTTCCTGCTTTTGCAGCCTGAGCCAGCTGCTGATCTCATTCTGCCTTGGTTTCTCCATCTCACTTTGCCTTTTCCAATCTCCTATGATTCAGATGGACTGTGTTTTGCCTTTGCCAAGCTTGGATTCCCTGGGAGCAGAACTGCCAGTGTGGAGGAAGAGAAACTGGAAGCAGATTGGTTTGCCACCACTAATTTTGACCATGTCCCCTTTTTCTACTCTAATCGTTCCATTCTCTTGGGGGGGGGGGCGGTTCTGATCTTAATGGAGATAGGGTGGGGGAAGAGAGGGAGTGAAAAGTTGAAGATAGAGAAAGAAGGTGGCAAGGGCCAATCATAAAGGAAAGGAAAAGATAAAAGGTCTTTTTCTTTTCTGTTATTTTATTATTTTTTTCATCATGATAAGTGTACTCTTCAATCCCCATGCCCTGTGTCCCTCCACCCACCTCCCCTCTGCTAAACTAGCAGTTTATTCTCTATAGTTAAGAGTCTGTTTCTTGCTTCATCTCTCTTTTTTTTATTCTTCTGCTTGTTTGTTTTGTCTCTTATATTTCACATATGAGATCATGTGGTATTTGTCTTTCTCTGACTGACTTATTTTGCTTAACATTTTACTCTCTAGCTCCATCCATGTCATTGCCAATGGCAAGATTTCATCCTTTTTGATGGCTGAGTAATATTCCATTGCATGTGATATACCACATCTTCTTTGCCCATTCACCTATGGGCGGAACTTGGACTGCCTCCATAGTTTGACTACTATAAATAAAGCTGCAATAAACATATAGGTGCAAGTATCCCTTTGAATTAGAGTTTTTGTATTCTTTGGGTAAATCCCCAGCAGTGCAATTACGGGATTGTCAGGTAGTTCTATTTTTAACTTTTTGAGGAACTGTCTTCCACAGTGGCTGCACTATCTTGCCTTTCCACCAGCAGTGCAAGAGGGTTCCTTTTTCGCTACATCCTTACCAACACTTGTAGTTTCTTGTGTTTTTGTTTTAGCCATTCTGACAGGTGTGAGGTGATATCTCATTGTGTTTTGATTTGCATTTCCCTGCTGATAAGTGATGTTGAGCATCTTTTCATGTGTCTCTTGGACATCTGGATGTCTTCTCTAGAGAAATGTCTTTTCCAGTCTTCTGTCCATTTTTTAATGGGATTATTTGGTTTTGGGGTGTCGAGTTGTATCAAAGGTTGGTTTTTTCTTTTTTCAATTATTTCTACCAATTTGGAAACAAAGAAGGACATCTAAACTATGAGAAGGAGGGTCAGGTAATCATTGTATGGTCTGCAGAAAGAGATTTCCTAAAGACCATAGAGGGGTGTAGTGGGGAGTTTGGTTCTGCTTGGGCAGATCAGGGTGGTCTTCAGAGGAGGTGACATCTTGGATATTTCTTAAAGATGAAGGGAACAACAACAAAAAAAAGATGAAGGGAACTTTTTTTCCACAGTGAGAAGCACATGTAGGCTGAGGGTAGAGCAAGAGCCAGGCATAGAGGTGGGAGAGGACTGTCTTGGGCATGGGTCTTCTAGGAAGGTCAGGTTCTAGGTGTGTTGAGAATTCCAGGTGCTTGGATGAACTGGGCAGAACTGATTGATCTGGAAGAGAAAGACCATCACAAATGGCCTTTGTCATCTTAAGGAGTTTGCACTTTATTTGGTAGGAAATGGAGACCAATTGCAGGCTTTTGAATAGATAGAAGAGATCAGTGGCGAAAAACACTGTTCGAACTTCTTCGGGTCATATAGTGAAATTCAGGTCATGAGCAACATTTCAGAAATGGAATGGGCGAGTATAGTATGGGATAGAAAAATATCAAAATGCATGCATGCAGTAAGTATTGTTTCATGAAATGGTTGTATTTGGATGTTTTGTGTGTGTGTTCTGGGTCATGATATAAGATGTCCTTATTACAGTGGCTCAGGGTTTAAAAAGTCTGAAATCTGCTGGGTTGGCAGACCCTTCAGGCTGCGTCAGGGAGGGTGGGCTGGAGAGAGAGAGAGACAGAAGTTCTTGCAAACAAGACAAGTGATTTGCCTTCCCTCCCACTTCAAGTTCTTGAGAAGGAAATTGCTTAACTTCTGAAAAGAGTTAACTGATGGCTTCCAAGGCCTCCTCCACAAAGGAAAGGTAACTATATTTGCCCTGCAGAGTAATGGAGGGGACCCGTGAAGTATTTGGTACCCTGCTTCATTAGCACTTTGCCTAACAGTACACAGAACAGAGCCAGTAGTTGGAATCTGGAACCTTCGAGTCTCTACCACAGACCCACATAGCCCTGGTACAAAATCATGATCCTGTGACTTAAAAGCCATGGTATGTTTCCATTCTTCCAGTGAAACACTACGTACTTACCATAGCCAGCATTTGAGCCGACAGATGTGAACCTGATACCTTGAGACTGGCACCCAGGTATGAATTCGCTAAAGATACCAGACATCATGAGTAATGGCCTTATACTTCAAGCACTCAAGAAAACTATTTCTAATGTCTCATGATCAGTAACACCAACGTTTTAAAAGATCTGAGCCTAGGGTAGGCCTTTGGGGATAACTTGTTCCCAAGTGATTCACTCAAAACTCATCTACCCCTCTGCTGGCCTCAGAAAAACTGGTGGGGCCTCTGGCTCCCACCCACCCTCTGACTTACCCATTAACCTCAAAACTGGTTCTAAGAGTCTCTGCTTGCCCTTCCTCAGACAGCCTTATATGCAATGGAGGGGTCCATTTACTTTCCAGAGTACAGCCATGGGGAGAGAGTTGCTCCCCTACAACATGAGCCGGTTTGTTTCTTTTTAGGGTGACCCACACTGTGCCCATTTGATGGCATAGCACCCATACCCATGTCCTCACCTTACTGAAACCAAACCCTCTGCATATGGTACAGATCCCAGTTCATTCACATAACTTCAAACATAACAGCCTCTTGGTTACACCTTCAAGGCAAACATATCCACACCTTTCTTCCGACTCTATGAGTCTGCATCTCCTTCCTATCTGAGCTGGGACTTTTCCAGTTCCTTTGTCCCTTGCTCCTGACTGCTATTAAATCTATAATAGCAGGAGCCACCCTACCATCGTCTAACAGCACCGTGGGCCAAGCCCTATACTGGGTACTTCGTACAGTCAGGAAAAATTGCACGAGATATTATTATCTCTCTTTTACAGATAAAGAAACCGAAACTTGGACATTGTTAAAATTTTCACAGCTAGTTAATGATCAAGTTGAGTTTCAAAAAAAAGTTTCTCTAGATTGTCATCCCACGCTTTGGCCCCTGAGATCCCCTGCTTCCCCTGATTCCCTCCAATACTCTCCCACAAGAGCTAAGAAGGCCTTCTCCCTTCTCATTCCATTCTATCTTAGAAAAGCCATGAAAACCCACCTACCCTTTTAGAGAGAAGGTATAAGTGGGATTTTGTTTTATACCGTGGCTCATATAGATGAAGAGTTTCCAAAAGTCCTGTGTCCAGAAAGTTCCCTGGCTGTGAGAGAAGACTGTTTTCAGTGTCAGACAGAGGAAGAGAGGGAAGGAAAGTGACCCAGATTACATAGTTCCTGATCTAAAGAAGCCTGAACTATGACCCAAGCATGTGCTCCACTGTACTCATCTTATATCCCTTTTTTCATTAGGTTTTCATTCTTTGTTCACAGCTTTGCCCTCCATCCCTACCTTCCACTGGATATCCACTCTTGTGTCAGAGACACAAATCCATCATTCTTCAAATACGGGAGTGGATCTAGATCAACTCACTCTGATGTGACTAGCATCTTGGTATAGAAGTAATTATCCAAGGCTTAAGCATCAGCCACTCTGTGGCCAGAGATAAGATCAGGGCTAGCCAGATGCATAGGAAGCATATGATACAGGGGGAAGGGTACATGTCCACAGCTGCCAGGTTGGAAAACTTGGACCATCCTTTTTAACCAACCTGACATAATGATGCTTTCCCTCTTCCCCCTATGTTTGGAACAAAGAACCCTAGAATTCCCTGAGTTGGAAAAGCTCTTGTGTCTCCCATCATCTAGTCTTCCCACCCGATGCAGGAATTACACTACAGCTTCACTGACATTGCTCATCCAACTTCTCCTTGAACACCACTCCCCACCCCTCAAACCCAGCGCCTGCCCAGATTCAAACTAACTTGGTATTTTACACGGACAGACAATTCATATAATTCTCTAGCAAGCTTGATCTGATTTCCTAATACTTTGACCGATGGATCCCATTTCTACTTCTTACGGTGCCAAAAGGTCTAATCCCTCTTTCTTGTCATAGTCCCTCAAATGTATGAAGGTAGATAGGATGTTATTCTTAGCGTTCTCGTCCTCAGACTGAACATGCCCACTTTGTTCCAGTTTTGCAATTGTATTAGTATTCTTGGTCATGTCAACCTCACACATAGGGCAGACTTGAGTGACTGAGTGAATAATGAGCTTTTACAATGTGCCAACTCTCTTCAAAGACATTATCTCATTCAAGTCTGTGTCCAGCTTGTGAGATAAGAATATTTTCCATTTTATAGAGGAAAAAATTGTAGCTCATGATGTTAGGTGTTTGGACCAAGGTCAAATAGTTGGAAATTGACAGAATGGGCCCATTGACCTGAGCCTTTTACCAAACGTGTGTACATTATTCTTTTCCTTAACATCTGAGTTTCACCAGGTCAAGGATGGTATAAGACATCCAAAACAGGGCTTCTCATCTTTAATTAAATATGAATGTTGGGAAGAGATGTTGTGTATTTCTGCAATCTCGTCTTACTTACTAGAGTGCTTTTCTCCCTCTGCTTCTCCCTAACCTGATTCTGGCTGTCAGTTGTAACAAGATATGGGGCAGCCTTTCCATTTCTGCAGATAAAAAAGCAGAGCAGAGAGGTTGATGGTTTCTGTCCCTGTTGAGGCAGGGACACAGTGTTGAAATTGGAATCGAAACTCCAACTCTCAAAGACAACTTTTTGTATATATAAACAGAAATGGCTAATTTCACAGGTGTATGCTGAAAGCGGAAAATACTGGAGACATTTGTCACTTTTCCATAATATCTTTGGAATACAGGAGCCCTCTGGTGGCCAAAAGAGCAGGAAGGTGTCTTTGGGAAAGGCGGTCTTGAGATTTCCTGCCAGAACTTCCCTTAGTGATCTCTGGATTCCTGTTGAGGTTGTTCCTTTATCATTTACCCTCTTCCTGCCTCTTTTCATGGAGGGTTTCTTGAGTTTTTGCACAGCCTCCCTTCTTCTTTTCCCCCTCGAGTTCCTCTCTGCACCTTCCCCT